>CP137674.1:35674354-35730252 GCA_037976565.1 Mesocentrotus franciscanus | reverse complement strand
ATCATCATCTTCATCATAATATTACTACTGCTACTGCTAGTATTAAATTAGAGTAATACTTATGATGATGGTTTATACAGCGCTTTAAATTTTTAGAGGATACAACGCTATATCTCACCAGTAATTGTTCTTTCCTTTTTATTTCAGACGCTCTAACATCGCTCTAAAGCAGTCAGTCAGTGACAGGGAGGGCCAGGAACTCGATCCCTACACGTCCTTAGATACAACAACTATGAAGCAACCAGCCTACGAGGACATCAAATCAACTAGACACGGAAATAGAGGCCACATGAATGCAATCGAGGGGGTAGAATATGGAAATCAAAGAATAGTGGAACAAACAGCTAGAGTCAAGAAATCACACCTGAGAGTGGCCGATGAGAATACTGAGCCGGAGTACGAGTTGCTGAATTAAAATTGATTCCATGAAGTAGGACACAGAACGAAGTAGGACACAGAAGGTCATTCAACGGAAACCCCCCAAAATGGCCACTAGCTGCAGACAGCTTCTACAACACACATTTCTTTCCCAATGAAGACAAAATACATAGCCCCTACATAACAGACAAGGAGCCTTAATGGAGAGGTGGCCACGAAGACAAGTTTGACTGTATAGTATGAGCTCTTTATGAAGTTATAAATGTAGCGAGTTTGTCAAAATATTATAGGCCGTTACTTGAGAATCTTTGTTGTTGTTGTTGTTAATTGTTTTCATTCTTTTTATAATGAATAGGATATAGGCCGGGTGCGCTAGGCCTGTAAAATATCAAGGTTTCGGATAGGATAGGGATTACAACTGTGCAATAAACAGTACGCTGGGCCAGAAAGTTCATCAGTTCGTGTCGCTTTTATACTTTGAGATGGTCCCTACACGTATTGTAAGTATACTTGAATGAAATGCAGGTGTCTTTTCTAGTAGTATGCCGATGGTAATATCAGTCTTCTATAACTTATCATGTAAAAAATAAAGAAAATACAGTCTACATTGTCTATTTTGGGGGTGCCAAGATTCTTGTAAAGATTATAAGCCGGCGTCCGCGGCATATTATTAATCCACGCCTATTTGTTTTAGGGTAGAATAATTACAATATTAATACTGTTAAATTGCAAGTAAACTTAAATAAAATACAGATGCCCTTTCTAGTGGTATGCAGACGGTAATATTAATCTACTGTTGATAATGATGTCCCCCCCCCAAAAAAAAAAAAAAAAAAAAAATTCAGTCTATATTGTCATAGTGTTGATCACCGAGTTGATTATATTTAGATTTTAAATGATATTATATCTTATTAATTTTATCTTTGTATGTACTCTCGTAAGCTTTATTTTCAATAACTGTTTTAATATTGCTATGTATTTCATGTGCTTTTATTGTAAACTGAATGAAAGCTATGTGAAGTGAAGTTGTACTACATTAGATGATAATATTCTAGATATTGTATTCGACTTCACTTCATATGTCGTCGTTTGTGTTTATTTTGTAATACTTGCTGAATATAGCATGAATTTTTGTAATTATATTGATAATGAAAAAAAAATTAAACTTCTATACCCATGTGTTCAATAATTTAGTTCTCCATGTTTTAACTTTACCTTTTACAAATTAACAATTGCAAGACATGCATATAAACATTCTCTGTTTAATTGAATAATTGATACCTTGCTCTGTTTGTTGCATTTGTAGTTCGTAGCTATTCTTTATGTAAATATGTAAAACCTTTGTCCCGGTGCTGCTCTATCTCATGATGAATTCTTTTCTCGATTTTGCTTCATATTTGGATCATTAGAGTTTTATTGTGGACTTGAGTTGGGAACATTTTATTTCGTGAAAAACTAGATATGATATTAATTACCATATTACTTCTTATCAAGGCATCAAATACGTTTTCATCGAGTGCAGTGGTACCGGAGCAAAGTGTTTCATCAAAGGTTCCGTAATTTTAATTTTAAATGTACTTTATGGTTGAGATGCTCAAAAATTAGTGAGCTTATCATTATGAAAGTTAATCATTTCGTAAACGCTTTAGGTTCTCATCATCATTCATTCTTATTTCATGCATTTCATGTTCACTTATCATTATCTCTTCATTCCATTCTCTTTTCATCCCATGATCACTACCACCACCATACTAGTACGACACAGAAATTTTACATGCAAACCAGTTATTATACCTTTAATCAACATCAATTGGTAAAAATAATCAATGTTCATGGATAATGATTTAGATCTGTTATCCATTTTCAATAGTAACTATTACACAACTGATGAATTTACTTCAAGTTTTCAAAATACACAGCATAAATTTAGTTTACTTCACATAAACGCTAGAAGTTTAGGCAAAATTTTGATTCTTTGCAAACATTGTTGCATACTATAAATAATTTTCCTTTCTCTATTATTGGTGTCACTGAAACCTGGCTTCATAACACTTCGCCTAACTTATTTAACTTGCAAAATTATACATTGATTAGACTAGATCGCGAAGAAATAAGAGGAGGGGGTGTCGCGTTTTATGTCAATGAACATTTACAATTTAAAATCCGAAAAGAAATATCGTTAAAACAAAGTGAATCATTATTCTTAGAAATCATTAATCCAAACAAAAAAAATATTATCGTCGGATTAATCTATAGACCCCCTCATAGTCATACAAATTTATTTTGTGAAGATCTAGATAAATGCCTTCACACTCTTACAGGGGAAGGTAAACACTTATATTTAATGGGCGACTTTAACATTGACCTTTTATCTCATAGTAGCCAGCATGATACACTTCTTCACATTACCTATTCTAATAGTTGTTATCCACATATAAATAAACCAACTAGAATTGACGGTCAATCTTCAACATTAATAGACAATATTTTTTCTAATATCTTTGATAATAACATTACCAGCGGACTAATATATTCTGATATATCTGATCATTTGCCAATTTTTTTAATATGTAATAATGAAATCACAATGAAAAAGTCAGCTAAATCAAACATGTACAGAAAAGAAACACCCCAAAATATTGAATCATTCAAAAGTGATCTAGCAACAGAAGAATGGTTGGACGTCTTTAATGAATCAAATGCAGATATAGCATACGAAACTTTTAATACTAAATTACAGATATATTATGACAAAATTTTCCTCTAGTGTCTGCGAGCAAGAAAAATAAGCGTTGTAAAATGCCATGGATAACAAAAGCAATTCTACAATCGATACACACAAGGAATAAACTGTATAAGGCTTATCTAACGAACTCAACTATTCATAACAAAAACAAATATAAAACATACCGAAATAAATTAACCAACATAATTCGAAATTCTCGTAAAATGTACTATTCCGACAAACTCAATAGAGTGAAATCAAATATGAAATCTACCTGGGGGATTATTAATGATTTGATTGGAAAGAAAACTAAAAATTGCCAAATGATAATTTTACAATAGATGATACAGTTATAAAGTCTGAAGATGTAGCCGATACCTTTAATTCTTATTTTGTAAACATAGGACCTAATTTAGCAAATAAACTTAATACACCAAACGAAAATTTTACTACATTTCTTCCTGAACCCTCAAATTCATCACTGTTTTTAATCCCACTGATCCTAATGAAATAACCGAAATAACAAAAATCTCAAATTAAGTAAATCACAGGGTCACGATAGAATTAGTTCTTTCCTTCTTAAACAAGTCATACACTTTATCGCTTGTCCTTTAACTCACATTTTTAATCTATCAATTAATACCGGAAATGTCCTGAGTCCCTGAAAATTGCTAAGGTAAATCCTGTTTTTAAAAAGAAAATCCTCACGAAATTAGTAATTACAGGCCTATCTCTATTCTTCCCAGCATATCTAAAATCCTAGAAAAGATTATTTACAAAAGGCTTTATAAGTTTCTAGATACTTTTCATTTCCTAAATCTAAATCAATATGGTTTCAGAAAAGGACATTCAACCGACCAAGCTTTAGTACAATTATATGATAAAATAACGAATGCTATGGCCAATAAAGAACATGTAATAGGAGTATTTATGGATCTATCAAAAGCCTTTGATACACTGGACCACCAAATTTTACTGAAAAAACTTTACTGTTATGGAATTCGTGGAGTTGCACTGTCATGGTTTGAGACCTATTTATCTAACAGAAAACAATATGTAGTGTTTAATGATGTTTTGTCCAATTTCTTGCCTACTAAATGTGGAGTTCCTCAAGGATCAATTTTAGGCCCTTTGCTTTTTTTATTATATATTAATGATTTAACCAATACAACACCTTTATTATCATTTGTGCTATTTGCTGATGACACGAACATCTGCTGTTCACATCATAATTTAAACACCTTAGTAAATACACTTAATAATGAGTTACCAAAATTATCGCTATGGTTTCAATGCAATAAGTTATCCCTTAATATCGATAAAACAAATTTCATGTATTTCAAGCACGCAAATTCTCATGTCATTGATTTTCCTTACAACATAATTATCGATAATATCCCTCTCGAAAGAAAGAGAACAACAACATTTTTGGGTGTCATTATCGACGAAAATCTGAATTGGAATGAACATATGCGTCATATCACGACTTCTATTTCTAGGAATGTTGGTTTATTATATAAAATGAAGAAATTAATCTCAAGTTATACGCTTGTTATGCTTTATAATTCATTGATATTACCGTATATAACATATTGCAACTTAGTATGGGCCACCAGCGCCAAAACCAAAATCAACTCTATTTATTTATTGCAAAAGAAAGCCCTTCGTATATGTACTGGTTCACCATATTTATCTCACACTGGTCCAATATTTTACAAACTGAAAACCCTAACAGTATTCGACATAAATTCGCTACAAACTTTACTGATCATGTTTAAGTATTTAAATAATATGCTGCCTCTTTCATTTCACAACTTTTACACTATGAATAAAACCATTCACTCTTACCCTACCAGTAATTCCTCAAATTTTCATCTAGTAAACCCAAAATTACTTATTGCCCATAGATCCATAAGACACCATGGTCCTGACCTGTGGAACTCTCTCCCAGAATCTATTAAATCATGTTGCTCCCTCTACTCATTTAAAGCCAATGTTAAAAAGATGTTGTTATCAAAATACTCAAGATAAAATTTCTGTGTCAACTCTTCAGTCTTTATCATAATGTCATCTCTTCTTTCATCATCATCATTATCATCGTCATTATCATCATCTTCTTCATCATCATCCTCATCATCATCCTCTTCATCCTCATCATCATCCTCTTCATCCTCATCTGCATTGGAAAATATCACCATCAACAAAGTTTGTATTTTAAATTACCTATCCGTTCTGCTTCATAAATGTGTTAATCTATTTCATGAGTTTTTTTTCTGGGGCTGTCATATTATCAAGCAAACTGCTTACAATGACAGTCCTTCTTCCGCAAATATTTTTTTAAAATATTTTATAATGTTTGAGGAAATTTAGTATCTATGACAGTTTATCATTTCGTTTTTGAAAATAACATTTTTTTATATACATATATTTGCTTATTTATGATTCATTGTCGGAAAAATGCTTATTGTACTTCATATTATTATTATCGAAAAACTGTGTACTTACATGAATGCAGAAGAAAATAAAATCAAAATCAAAATCAAATCAAATTCAGCTCTTGGGCTGCTAATTTCAGTATTTTTAATAAACCATTCAATAAAATAAAAAAATATACAAAATAATTGTTTGGGTGCCAACATTCTTGTAAAGATTTCCTTTAGAGCTAAAGCCAGGGAAATTATATCCAAACTTTTTTTAGAAGCGTATAGGGACGTTGTATCGTCATGTGATTTACCCTTTTCAAGAACGGTTTATTATTATTTTGTATTTTCATTATGTTTAACATCATAAGTATTCTTATTATCATCCTTATTATCATTATTATTTTATTATTATTATTATAATTAATATTACTATTATTTCTATTATCATTATTATTATTCTAAGCTCCCCAGCATATTATTCATTAAAGCCTATATGTTTCGAGGGTAGAATATACATGTGGCGGCGCATGATGATGGTGGTGATTTGGTGATGATGATCAAGATGATGATGGTGGTGGTGGTGGTGGTGGTGGTGGTGGTGCAGGTGGTCATGGAAATAATGATGATGACATGGGCGATGGTGCACCTTTCAAAGTGGGGTGGACGCACCAAAAAAGGCACTTTCTGGCAAAAAGGGGCACCTACAAAGGGAAACCTCAAAGTGAAACTATAACATTTTTAGACATTAGTACATACCCCTACAATGTGATTACATTATTAGGGATGATTTCAATGTTTGTTTTTATCTTTACATGGTCCAAGATACTGCTGTAATATCATACTTTGCAGTTGGGTGTGATGGTCTGAGTATTTATGTGCGAGCGAGCAAACATTTTAAGACTTGTGAGGTCGTAATACAACAAAAATACATCTTATAAAGATAAAGAAAAAAATCCTGATTCAATTCAATTCAATTTTTATTTTTCCATCTTTAAAAAAAGAACAAATATAACATAATATTGACACATTGTATTAAAATAACAATATAAACATAAAAATGGAGGGATACCCTTAATAAGCAAGTTGCTTGTAGGCAGGGCCCCGGTATACAATATAAAATTTACAACTTTGTTAGAGAAATTTCTTAACAATTGAGATACTTATAAAAACAGCAAAATTATACATGTATATTAATCAGGAAATTATGATTACCTTAACGGCTACTATAAATAGACAGATTCATGTACACGTACACACACACACAACACACACAACCTAACACACAAACACACAAACACACACACACATAACCATATGCATACAGTTAAGAGAAAGAAGAAAGATGAGATAGAGAAAAAGGTATCAAGGGAGAGAATACATAGAGAGAAAGAGAGAGAGAGAGTGAGAGAGAGAGTGGGGAATCAGTATGGTAGAGGAAAATAATTAGAATGAGTCAGCATGGTGGAGAAAAAAATTCAGATGGTGAAAAGAAAAGAGAGAGAGAGAGCATTGTAGGAGGGAGAGAGCTCATGATATATGAGAAGAAAATAAGAATTAATTAATACATTTTATTTATCTACTTAGCATGCATTAATATTGGTAAGATACAATCTTTTTATAGAGAATTTGAATTTTGAAAGATTTGAGCTTTGCTGAGTACTTTCTACAATTTGATATATTTTACACGAAATGAAATTGAGGCCATGGAAGTGGAAACCTTGGGTTGATGAAATAATTTACATTGACGAGTGTTGTACTTATGTACAGACGAATTAAGGGTGAACATATTATCAAATATTTTTGGTAAGAGCCCAAGTTGGTATTTATACATAAATATGAGAGAGTTCATAGAAATTAATTCAAATATTGGTAAAATATTCATTTTTGAAAATAATGGCATACTCGGACAGTTATATGGGGACGACGAAATAATTCTAATTGCTTTTTCTGAAGTATTATTAATCTAGAAAGATGGCTTTTAAGGTATGCCCCACACTGAATTACAGTATGTAAGGTGAGGCAAGATTAAGCTATGATACAAAGTGATGAGTATGTTTTGTGGTAATATAAATTTGAGCCTTGATATGATTCCTATACATCTTGATACTTTTGAACAAATACTACTAATATGTGGTTTCCAAGAGAGAAATTCATTGACTGTAATACCTAAAAATTGAACATTATCCACACGTGATATATCATGACCACCAATAGTAAAATCATTAATGTCATTCGGGACCCTCCTGTTCCTTGTTCTGAAAATCATAAACTTTGTTTTATCAAAATTCAATGAAAGTTTGTTGCAACAGAACCAATCATTTAATTTATTAACTTCTTTATTAGTAATAGACATTAAATTATAGATATTCTTGTAAGAAGTTAAGATGCATGTGTCATCGGCAAATAATGAATAGCGAAATAATTTGGAAGATTTTGTGATATCATTTATGTAAACAAGGAACAGGAGGGGCCCAAGTACAGACCCTTGCGGAATTCCATATTTAATAAGTTTACGTTGTGATTGGACACCATTGACCACAACATACTGATACCTGTTATTCAGATAATTTTTAAACCAATCTAAAGCTAGCCCTCTTACACCATATGCATTTAGTTTACGGATGAGTATGCTGTGGTCAATGGTGTCAAAGGCTTTTGACAGATCCATAAATAATCCAATACAGTAATTGCCTTCGTCAATTTTTTGTGATACAAAATTTGCGATATTTAATACACCCATAGAGGTTGAAAAATTTTCACGAAAACCAAATTGTTCAGGAATGAGGATGTCATTTAAATGAAGGTGTGAATACAATCTTTTACGAGCAACTTTTTCTAGAATTTTGGAAAAAAATGGTAACAATGATATAGGTCTGTAGTTTTCCAGATTTTGAGGGTCTTTCTTTTTATACACAGGTATAACCTTGGAAACTTTGAGTCTGTCAGGTATAATCCCTTGTGATAGGGATTTATTAAATATTATACAAAGCTGATCATATACAGATGTTGGTTTTAGGAATAAGGAAGAGTAGCTATTATTAACAGGCATGAAGTCATGAAATATATGAGAAGAGGTAGGTATATCTTGGGAAATTTTTTCAGCAATATTGACAAAATAATGGTTAAAGGAATCTGAGATCACATGAGGTGAGGACAGATGAACATTTTCATGATACATTTTCTCAGGAATATTTTTACGCCTTTTCCCCAATAATCCAATGATTTTACTCCAGGTTTTTTTCATGTCACCTTTTATCTTATGAAACATATTATAAAAATATTTCTTTTTAGAAGATCTTATAATAGCAGTAAGTGAGTTTTTATATGTGATATATTTTTTTCATACTGACAGATCTTTTCAAGTATTTATGATATAATTTCTGTTTGACATGAATTGATTCTAGTATACTGGTTGTAATCCATGGTATTTTACACTTGAATTTAGATTTATACCTCTGAACAATAGGGAAACATTCATTATACAACTTGGATAATATATGATTAAATAAGTCATATGATTTGTTTGCATCTATAGTATTTTGAACTGGAGTCCAATCAACATTCAGGAGTTTGTATTTAAATTGTAAAATTTGTTTATTGGTAATAAGTCTAACATTGGTGGTGGTGTTGACACTCGCATTTTCAATAATCTGTTTATTATTCACACACCATACTGGAAAGTGATCTGATATATCAGAATAAATCAGACCACTCTGTAAGTCGTTTTGTAAGCAATTAGTAAATATATTATCGATAAGCGTGGCTGTATTTGGGGTTATACGTGATGGTTTTGTGATCAGGGGAAACATGGAGTGTGAATACATTGTATTTAAGAAATCATATGTTTTGGTATCACTAGAATAATTTAGGAGATTTATATTAAAGTCCCCGAGTAAGTAAATTTCTTTATTTTCATTACACAACTTGTGCAAAAAATGATTCATTGTCTCAGTAAATTCAATTATATCAGAGTTGGAAACTTTGAGTAATTAGTGAACGGTACACACAGCTATAACAATCGCTTTCTTTTTTTCTTGTGGTAATTCAATAAATACAGTTTCGCAGAATGATGTACTTTTATAAAATTCTGATCGAATTGCAAATTCAAAAGAATTATTGATATGAATAGCAACACCACCACCATATTTTCCAGATCTGTCAGTATTGACAAGAGAATAACCATCCAATGCAAACATGTCATTAAACGGTATTTTCTCTGAACCAGGTTTCAGATATTCCTATAGCTGTAAATGCATGATTAACACTTTTCAATAACAACTGTAACTCATCAAAATTTCTCGGGAGACTTCCGAGCATTTTCATTTAAAATTGAAAAACTGTTGTTTGAGTTCTGAAACTTTGATTTAAATTCATCTGTGAACAAGTATTTACAGTTACGTTCTGGAAAGTAGTCATCAGATTCGGAGTGAGAGGTAGTATCAGCTAAGATATTGTCAGAATTAGCGAGATCATTGTTCATCTCAAAAGGGTTTACTGTTATACATTGTAGTCTTTCAATATCTATATTTTGATTCAGTTCAAAGTAACTGTATAGATTCCAGAGAAATTCATTGTCTGATATAGAGTTGTTAAATGGGAATATCTCAGCATTACACTGAGTACAGAAAGATGCATGTGTAGATAAATGAGTACATGTATTGAAGTGAGTTTTACATAGTTTGCAATAATTAACCATTTCACAATGTAAGACAAAAAAAAAAGACAAAAAAAAAAGACAAAAGAGTATAATGACAATAACAAAATCACACACAAGCAATAACAATCATTCACAGTCACACACAAAAACACACAACAACTGTAAATAGTTTGTATGTATATTAAAAAGTTTCAAAAAGTTCCAAGGTAAAATTCGAGTATTATACCAGGAAAAGCATCTTCACATCATGGTGCATGCAATAAATTGATCCAAGGTGCGTAATATATATATATACCAGAGAAATATCTTCATCTCCTCATGGTACAATCTTGGATTGTTTTAAAGTCGACTGTGCAAAATTCAGAGAGAGTTCAGTTGATCAAGTGAGCTTATCAATTTCTTCAGTGGCTTGCTTCCTGTTGTCTTGACTGCTGCAAACACTTTCCCATCAATTGACCATGCATTCTCAACTTGCTTCGATCTGCGAGCATCCACTATCATAAATCCTGACTCTTTGAGTTGTGACTTCTTACTCATTATGATCCGTTTATGGCGATAAGAACATAGCTTGACTAGTATCGGTCTAGGCCTATTCGCGGACTGGTGTGGATTTCTGGCTTGGGACGATGCTCTATTCTGCATCTTGCGAGTTGAAGGAGTAGAATCATATGAAGGAGCATTAGCTGGAGTAAATGAAGAACGTGGTTTTCCAACCCGTGATGGTGTTTTAAGCACAATCTTATCATGAAAGACTGAAAAGATCCTTTAATAATAAGAAACATAATAACATCAACTTTAAATTGCGAGCGAGCATAGCGTGCGACCTTTGGGTGAAAATAAAAATAAGCTCTCAGCCGCTTTAAATTAGGAGCATAGTATAAATGGTGAAAGAAAAAGGGGGGCACATATCCAAAGGTAAAAGGACATTTATTAGAAAAGAAAAGGAGCGCATGTCAAAGTAAAAAATGGGGCAGTACTCGCAACAAATAAGGGGCACTCACCAGAGATGAAAAAAGGCACTTATGAGAACGGAAAGGGGCATTTATTACAAAGGAAAGGGGCAATTAAAATGGCACTAATTAGAAAGGATAAGGGAGAACCTCTCAAATTTGAATAAGGTCACTCACCGAGGATAAAAAGGGGTATTAATAAGAATGAAAAGAGGGGATACAAAGGAAATGCGGCATTTGTCGAAATATAAGGGACACATCTCAGATTTGAAAAGGGGCATTTCTTGTACCTGAAAGGTGCACTCATCTGAAATGAATAGGGACATTTGTGAGAATGGAAAAGGGCACCAATGAGATTTTAATAGAGGCATTTATTAGAGGTGTGAGAAGGGGCATTTATGAGAAAGGGAAGTGACTCTTATTGAAAAAGAAAAGGGACATTTATCAGAAGTAAAAATGGCACTTATTAGAAAGAAAAAGGGGGCATGTGTCAAAGTGAAAAGGGAGCACTTATCAAAGATGAGAAGGGGCCCTTATCAGAAGGGGTTGAGGCACTTATTACAAAAGAAGTAAAGGAGCAATTAACATAGGTGACGGGGGCACTTATCAGAGGTGGTAAGAGGCACTTATAATAATGTAGAACGGGAACTTCTACAAAATAAAAAGGGGCACTTATCTGAAGTAAAAGGGGCACCTTTCCTATGTAAAAAGGGGCACTGTAGATATACTTTAAAAGGTGGGGGCACTGTGCCCACCCATCCCCTGCTTGCCGGCTCCACCGCCACTGGATGATGATGATGATGATGGAGGTGGTGGTGGTGATGAAAGATATTGATGGTGGTGGCGGTGGTGGTGGTGGTGGTGGGCATGGTGATAATGATGATGGTGAAATGATCATGAAGATGACGAAGATGTTGGTAGTTATGATTATGAGTGCCCCACGCCTCGCACCTATGAAACACATTTCAGTTTATGTATGATCATTAAATTGTAGGACCTACATCTTATTTTTTAGCATGTTGCTGCCTTCACGTATACTTAAATGTCGTGTAATTATTGTCTGTTTCTTGGCATTTTTTTATAGTAAATTAACTACAACAAAACAGCAGCAAACTTCAAATATCAGTCCATTTTGATCTCCAACGATTTCGTCCTGTCTTTTGGGTAGTATTTCTTTGTCACTACAAGAACTTTTGTTGAATTATAGGCTTTCAGAAGTGGATAGTATTAGGTTGTCGTGAATTTATTTATTTATTTATTTGAACATATTTTATCAGGATAACAAGATCAGAGAGGACTGGTTTACATCCTGGTCCTGCATATTAAAAGCTTACACTAAAATATCAAAATAAATTAATCATACATATATAGTCAGAATTGTTAGAATACTCATGAAGTCATAATAACAATATTTAGCGACCACAATCTTGAGTAGAAACCAAGTGGAAATTACATGATTTTTGTTATTTAAATATATAAAAACACAATAATGGAATCAAATAATCAGGTAATTTATTTAAAATCAAATTCTGTCACACTACAAAATAACCTTATATCATGAAATACCAAACTTAACTTAAAGCAGGAAGAGCAGAAACTACGATAATAATATTCATAATTTACAGAAATAGATTTTCTTATGCATGTTTTTAAAACAGTCGATGGATTGTGCATTATGTAGATTAGAGGGTAAGTTAGAATTCGGCTCCTCTGAGAATTGGTTGAAAGTTGAATCTCTTCAATTTCATTCAATCTCTGTATAAAGACTGAACAGGTGTTAACAAACAAAGGAATGTGCAGAAACCTTTGATGACTAGCGGAATTCTGTTAGAATGGGAAAGAAATGATATAGACATTTTGCATGATTCACACTGATGAACATCGGTGTAGAAAAAATTAATGAAAAGATGTTGAATTATTAAGAGGAGATACTGGCACTCTAAAAATGTATTATTTGAAATTGACTGAAAAATTTTTCATTGGCAATTCCAATAATCAAAATTAAGGAATAAACAGGGGAATGGAACACGAGTCATGAAGCTCTTAAGTAACTCGCATACTAATGTTGTGTGTGGGCGTTTGCGTGTGGGGTGTGCCTGCGTGTGTATGTATGCTCTCGTCTACGGTACCAAACCGAGGGCACACATAAGAACTTTACATTCACTTAGAGGACACAAATCAGACCCAAGTACGTCCTCTGTTTCTGAACCATTGCAAATGTTTTTAATTTCATACCCTAAGGGGTAGGGATAGATCCTCGGCTATACCAACAAAAATCACACCTGTCCTTACATTTCTAAAAACACAGTAGTACGTTTTCATCTGCGTACAATAATAGTTTAGTCTTGTATACATATACACATACTATTGATATACTTGTAAATATAATTGTGCCTAAAATGCTTCCCTGAGGAACACCGCATGTTATAGGCATTAGTTTGGAACAAATATCATAAATTGCCAATATTTGGTGTCGATTAGACAAATAGGATCTGAACCACTCTAAACTTTCCTTGTTAAAACCCATTATTTGTAACTTTTTCAATAAGACGCAATGATTAACTGTATCAAAAGCTTTTTGCAGATCAAGGAGCATCATATACCTTCAAAGCGCCCTTGGGAAGTTTCTTTCCTCAGTCATCTTTTTTAACATCTTATTTTTCTTTAATTCAGAACCAGGTTATCTTGGATGTTTCAGTGATTATAACTTTAATTTCTGGCCCGGCAGAGATCGTGTGCTTTCCAATGGTTATAATTACTATGAATATCTCACGATTGACCTGTGCATCAAAGCATGCGAAGAGACCGGATCCTTCTACGCAGGTGTAGCATTCAAGCACGAGTGCTTCTGCGGAAGACAAGATGAAAACCTTGCGAAACATGGAAACGCTCCGGATCGGGAATGTGATGATGTTTGTTCTGGAGATCGCCTTGAATCATGTGGGGGCTCAGATAGAATCGGTATCTACCACGGTAAAGGCAGGAGCGGTTCTAGAAGATTCATTTTTTTTACATGACTTGTGTCTCAAGATTTTGTTTTTGCTTCGCCCCACCCTCCTCCCCTCCCCTAAAAAACAACAACTTAAAAAACAAACTAAAACAAACAAAAACTAAAAGCGCTACTTGCTAAAGCTGAATACGAGGTTTTGGTGAAATTAGTTTAGAATCCTGGAAATACTAACAACTAACAACTAACAACCTTGACCTCTTACATTGTTTTCGTGGAAAAAAAAATATTGATAGCGGGAATGCAATAATTTTTAAATGGTGTATGCATTAATAATACTTATTACGACATCATTTAACACGTTATCTGACATTTATTGCCTATAATATTTTCAATGTCAAGTATTTTATGTAATTTGGTATTTAATACAATATGTTTTATTCACAACTGCAATTTGTATCTATAGTGTATTGAAATCTTTGTAAAACATGTATAATTCAGTTAATAGATGAAACTCTTCTGCATGTCATTATTTCATTGGATTATTACATGCATTATATAGTGACAACGACAAATCTCACTCAATATCCGCAATACTTTTGACTTATTTATCGAAAGCATTTGATCGAAAAACCACAATGTACTTGTCACTAAGTTGTTCGATTTCCGTGTCCGACCTTGCGTAATTTCATTAGTAATTGACTTTCTTATTAATCGTCAGCAAGCTGAAGTATAAAGGACATTTATCTCAATCTTAACACAATGGTGTAGGTGTACCTGAAGGCACTAAGCTTGGGCCTATTTTGTTTCTTGTAATGATTAACGATGCTTGTAAATATTTTTCTATATCATATTTTAAATACGTAGATGATTTGACACTAGTAGAATGTAGAACAAGTATACAAACATCCCAATTACAAGGCCACTTTGAACTGCTCGAATCATGAACTTCATCCTCGATGTCATTTTCAAATTCTAAACAACCTATACAACCACCTTTGTTTTATATTGATAATGCACCTTTACCTTTGGTAAATACGGTTAAGATTCTTGGTATCACAATTCAAAGTGACCCTAAGTGGAATACGCATGTAACTGAAATTATAAATAAGAGTAATAACAAATTATCATACTAAGTAGATTACAAACTTACAACCTGCCTGTTTGTGATATGTTAACCGTATATATTGAATATGAAAAAAAAAACAATTTTGGAGTACTATGTACCTCTTTTTCTGCAAGTTTGACTATCAGACAGATTGATGATATAGAAAGTATACAAAACAGAGCATGTAGACTAATTTTAGGATCAAACATGACAATGCATTAGCATGACTAGAATTGACTCGTAGAGAAAAACTGACTAAAGATTTTGCTGTTTAATTTGAAAATAATTATGTTGTGTCAATCGTGGTTATCTCCAAAGAAAACTAACAAATTAAATTAAGGAAAATATTAAGAATTTAATTGCAGAACTAAGAGATTCCAAAATAGTGCCCTTCATAAACCCACACGTTTGCAAATAAAAGCTTGTAATAATCATCTATCATACTCTGACCTGTTTCAAATGTTTATGGTGTTGCTATCAAGTCACTGCTTTTTTTCTATGTTTATACGTTTACCATACTGTACTCTTTCTCCATCCCTATTTGTATTTCTCCCACTTATTCTCTCTCTCTGTCTCAATCACTCTTTCTTCTTCTTTCTACTTGACCTCTTACTTTGTTGTCGTGCAAAAAAAAAATTAATTGATAGCGGGAATGTAATAATTTTTTTAATTGTATATGCATTAATAATACTTTTTACGACATCTTTTAACATGTTATCTGACATTTGTCACCTATAACTTTCTCGATGTCAAGTATTTTATGTAATTTGGTATTTAATTACAATATGTTTTATTTATAATTGCAATTTGTATTAATTAATTATTTTTTCCCCTTCTTCTTCTTCTTTTTATTTTCTTCTCTTATGGTAACAAAGCAACATAAATGTGAGGGCTGAACTGTGAATAAGCATCGTACAGTTATTTAGTTTTATTAATCATACGAGTAGTGCTCCCAATAATATTTTGTGTTTGTGTCGAAATTGGTAGGCAAATGTATAATTATTATCAGGAAATTAATTGGCATTTAGGGTCCATGAAGGCTGGGGAAATTTACGATATTGGAAGTTAATGATTAAGCTAATTTGACATTTTGTTTGATAATTCAATGCAAACCAATAATATGAGTTATGTAGGCCTACGTTTTATCATTTTATTAACCTTTCGTGCAATCCAGTTTCAAAAGTGAAAACGACAAAATGAAGGAAATTAATCCTCACCTGTAACACTATCTTCGGATAAAATAATGGCATGTCAGCGGAAGTTTGCCAGATGCTGCATTTCCTGTTTTAAAAAGTTGCTCTTCAAAGAAATATATCGGGAAATTGATTCGTTCACAATGTTAAAGGGATATTTCACCAAAACTTTAAATGAATATAATGTCATAGCATTGCAACGATATCGTATTGTCAGAAGCTTTGAAACCATCTTGAATTTGAGCGAACCAAAAGCTATTTCTAATAAATATTCTTCTAATTGTGCCATAATTGAAATTAGAAACACTGCGATGTCAAATGCTACCCCCTGAAAAAAGCGTGTTTTGTAAAATCCCTTTTGTGTGTGTGTGAGTGCGTGTGTGTGTGTGTGTTTGGGTGTGTTTAAATTTATTCATGATGTATATTTGTAAGAATATAGTCAAAGGTTATCACATAATATTACAATATTTTATCTTAAGGATCCACACATAGTTATCGTACTTCGGAAGTTCAGTTAGTTTACGTCCTCAGTTTCTTAACCAATGCTTTTGGGTGATTTGAAGCCCTAAGGGGAAGGGATAGGTCCTCGGTTAAACTGAAAATTTCACACCTGTCCTTACATTCCTAAAAAACATATGTGTTTCTGAATATGAAGTAATATACATATGAGTCCTTGATTCTCAACAGAAACGCGTGTGCGTTCGGACAAGTATACAACTAAAAACATTATTTTGACCAGATACCTTACTTTCAAAACTTCAAACAAAATATGTGGCTTTTAAAATTCAAAGTGTATTGTACATTAATAATAATAGTAATAATAATCAGTTTTTATATAGCGCTTAGTACAATCACTAAGCGCTTCCGAACTTCTGGCCGAGGGTACCGAATGTTCCAAATATCCACGACACTGACAATGCAAAGACTTGACCTCTTTTTTAAAAGATAAGAATATGAAAGAATTAAAGAAAGAAAGAGAATTGAGGAGATGTAGGAGGAAAACAAGTATTTACCTTAGTATATATCTTTAGAGAAACAGATAATTGTATAAGCATAAATGAAAAGGCATAGATGAAAGTCCATTACAAATGACACACGCCAATTTTCATTCACGTGTTATTTTTTCCTCTCTGAAAATGAATACATTACTAATGATTATATTTTTAACTGGAGCAAAAACCCGCACCCAAGCCATCACACATCAATTTGAATGAGGCTCATTTTGCCCCTTCATACTGAACGATGATGAAATAATTTGGGTGTAGAAACACACATTTGGACGCTGTAAAATAGATGTGTATGAATGAAAATTTAATGTACGATGGAACGAGCAAAATTATTGAAAACAAGAGTGAGAGAGAGATAGAGAGAGAGAAAAAGAGAGAAGATACATTTTTAAAGCTAACTATGGAAATTTGATACTGGAAATATATTGAAGAAAATTATGTTTGTCATGAATGGGGTATAAAAACAAGGGCACATTAAAACAAAAGAGGGGAGCACTTATTCTATTGCAGTAGGGGCGTTCGATCAGTAGAAGGGGCACCTTTTCGCAGGAGTATCGGCATTAAGAGTGAAGAGAAAATAGGTAAAGTATGTTGAAGATTGAGGGAAAGAAGAAAAGGATGGCGTGTGTGTGTGTGTGTGTGAGAGAGAGAGAGAGATAGAAAAAGGGGGAGGGGGAGTGATGTTAGGAAATAGTGCTGGTATGCATTTGGAAGTTATGTTTTAAACAAGAGATTGCGCTCGTGATACCTATTGTCGGAGCTGTTAGGTACTCTCGAAAATCGAAATCGATGACAAGGACATATATACATCACCATGCAAGCCGATACTTATAAGCAGCATCTAAGGACATATTATTAAAAGGCCACTTTTAAATGGGTCCAGAAAATCAGGGGAAGCCCCTTCTGATCGTATCAAAGTTGATGACATGGTTGAAAAATAATCATTTAAAATCATTATTATATACTAGATCAATGATTTTGATATGCGAGAAAGGAGGATCATCGGCGCTTCAGGCGATGCATTATAGACAGCTGGAATGGGTCCCACTTGAATTTTAGGGAGACCTACATTCATCAGCTAAAACCTGGAGTAGAGAGCGATATTTGATCATGTTTCTTCATAGTCTCATTTCAGGGCAAATAAATGAAAATCCATCAGAAAAAATCCATCCCAAGTAATGCTCAAGGTGCGTAAAAGTATATATCAACAAATTTGGTCAAAAGAAAATTACATAAGGCAAAACCTTCTACATCATAATGAATCACAATGACAAAAGTTTTGAAATTAACTGAAAGATTTTGACATGAGATAAGTATGTAGACAAGCACTTAACAACGACGATCGCATTATATTCGATTACGTTCCAGTGGTCTCTGTCCTTTCCTATTTTTTTCCACAAATTTTAATTTGATCTAAATAACCAATGCCAATGGTGTAGCTACAGGAAGGGGTGGGGGTGCGTGCCATCAATCTTCTTCTTCTTATTATTATTGTGTTCTTTTCTTCTTCTCCTCCTCCTATTCCTTCTTCTTCTCCTCCTCCTCCTCCTTCTTCTTCTTCTTCTTCTTCTTCTTCTTCTTCTGCTTCTTCTTCTTCTTGTATAGTGGATGAGTATGGGAAGGCCATGGACCCCTTGCCCCACCCGTGCTAGTCCTATGATTCTTGGTACAGAAGCAATGCCGTAACCTAGTCAATAAAAAATGATAAATAGGATTTATCAGTGAATCTATTTTAAAAGGAAACACATTATATGACGTAGAGCACTGCGTGTTCGTTGAAACATTCCTCTCTTAAAGCAGGTTCTACGTCTCGAAGATCGGTTGCAAACAGAAACTCATTGTGCTTATAGGAATTAAACTCCGGCATTCAAACGTCTGAATATGGCCGCGAACATGTATTCCACCGTGTTTTTACTGTTTATTGTTATAATCAGTCCCTGTGTGGCGATCTATACTATTTCAGGTAAGTTTGGACCTAATATTATCGTAAATTGAATTATATTAATTTGTAGCATTTACATCAAAGCACAAAGGGCTATGATATTGATTGGTATAACATTGGATGCAAATATATGAGGAAGTATAGTAGTGCATGAGGCGCTCGGTATAGGCCTATTGCAAGCTATCTCTTTTTTGTGTGTAAATCCTCAATGCTTTGTATTGAAGGCAATATTTAGTTTTCTTTTTTTTCCCCCAGGGGAGGGAGAGGGTCCTATTTGCCTTACTCCTAAAAGCGTGCTAAAGTAAGATATATGTAGCTTCTTACACCTTATTCGAGTTAAGCTACAGATAAGGGTTAACTTAGGCAAAATTCGGAACGTATTCGATCCGTAATAACTGTCCAATCAAACTTGCGTATAAATGTTCACATATTCTGTTTATTACACATCTGTAAATTGCATATTGTAGATATAATGGTAGAGATGCCCAAGAAATCAATTGTTCGTAAAAAACGTCGTATGAACGAATATGAAGATTAAAGAGCCATATCGCAGTGTATAACTCGTATAATTGAGTGAAACATACTTGTAGAGATAATTGAAACGTGCATTTAGAGTTGAATGAGTGGTTCGCTGTAAAGCGATAGAAAAAGAATTATAATGATAATAATATGGATATTTATATAGCGCCGGTATCTGCCAGGCTCTGACGCTCATGGCGCTTTACACATATTACCCTGGTTGTAGCCGAGCTGCCAAAGTAACTAGCGCTTAAGCATATAGCAGGTACCCATTTACACCTGGGTGGAGAGAGTGGCAAATGTAGATTAACGTCTTGTGATCTGCAGTCGGGGGACTTATCGATATATTTCATAATGTGTTATACTCGAACACTGTGATTAATATGTGTGGGCGTGTGTGCGCTTGAGGTGTGCGCGTGTGGGTGTTTGTGTGAGGGAGGGGGCAGGGAGGAGCAGGCATTGTTCCAGTAAAATTACCTCCAGATTTTTTAAAGTTTGTTTTTTATATAAGTTAATAACATTTACAATTGACATATATATTATGTTTAGGTACTTATAAGTTTACTTTGTTGCTAAGTTATAAATACTGCAAATAAGTTTTTGTTTAATTATGTTTATGTATAAGCAATCAATATTGAAAACGCTTATTTTATTCAATTGTATGTTATTGTTTGTATTACACATTTGGAGAAATAAAAAAAAAATTGCTTAAAAAAAAATTAAAAAAAGTGTGTGTTTGTGTGTGTGTGTGTGTGTGCTCTCATCTAATTAATATTAATCTCCTTGTCTTTTCCCGTTAATACAACTACTAGTAATCTATTTAGTATACATGAGACTAAACAGGACGCATGTAATAATATAGCTCAAATGAACTTAATATTAACTTAAGCTACAGGTAAATCGGTATTAACTTATATCCTTATAAAACTACACTAAATTACAATGTAAACACGCATCTACTCTAAGAAGTTCATGCAAATGGCAACAACTTCCAATCTGAGACGTCACTAACCAGCTGTACTATAATTTAGAACATCTACTTTATTATTCTTGACAATAACCAAACAATAATCAAGCAATGATATCAAACTATATAGCAAGTTCACTCTAATTTTGTGACTTTCTAACTTGAGTATCCACATTTAAAACAAAGAGTGCACTGACTGCTGGATACACAGAGATGCAACTTTTGCAATATTGAACTTCTTACAATACGTATACTTGGAATATGATTTGCATGTATGCCCCAAGTCAGTCTTATTCAATGGGATCTTTGTTACTATGTGAGCTAAGTGAGAGACTGACCCATCATAGACCAAGATGTTGCTAAGCAGATAGTGTATCTGGTCACCAATACACATTAATTATACTTTTTGTGTGTGGAAATAAGTCATGAATAATTCATATTTTGCCTGATAGTCTTCAACTTCAGACTTATTTTTTTTTTTATTTATTCCGCTACAATTTCCCTGACACTAACATTCAATAGGTGTTTCGTTTCTTCGGCATCGGTATTTTACATTAGGTGACATAGGCGTTTATGTAGAAAGGTATATCAGGTACGAAAGTATCATACTGTTGATATCAGGAGCGGCGATTATTGTCGTGGCCGAGGGGGGGGGGGACACATTACATTAAGAGGGAGCGTAGTGACCGAGTGAGAAGAATTTCCAGTATCTTTTTTAACAGTGTAAACGTTGCATTATCGCTTCAGAATCTAAAAATATGTTTCAGACTTTACTCATCATAATGCTATAATTTTTGCGTGCACTTTTTCAAAGTTCCTTGCGGGGGGGGGGAGGATATGTGTCACCCGGTCTCCCCGGGATTACCGCCATGGTCGATATATCCTTTTTTTTATTTGGCATTTTGTATGTTATATCTTGTTCTTTTAGGTAAATTCCACAGACTTTTAATGTGATTTCATCTTTTGCACTAGTGCGCCTAAAGCATTTGACGTCTTATAAATCTGTAATACTTTATCATAATCATTATCACTATAATAATAATTATTATTATTATTATTTTTATTATTTTTATTATTATTATTGTTGTTGTTGTTATTGTCGTTATAAAGATATTTATTATTGTTATTATTATTATTATTATTATTATTATTATTATTATCATAATCATTATTGTTATTATCATTATCATTATTATTTTTGTTGTCACAAAAGAAACTGGAATTATTAATACCCTAGCATTAATTGCCAGGTATTCATTTAATACACTTTGGTGGGTCCGGAGGGATTGTGGGCAAAACAACTTTCTAATGATGTAAGCACCGGGAGCAATTAAGGTTCGAACCCGGTACCTCTGGTTTGAGAGTCAAGATCCTTCACCAATATACCACGATTCTCCTACTGCTTTAAATTTATAGATGGTTGGAACGCATCATTCTATTAAATATATGGTATACGCGTAGAGGTCTCGTGGCCTATTGATGACGAAATGATTTCAATAACTTTTGCAGACTACAGATTGATCACCAAAGATCGACCCAATGCCGGCATCGTTGAGGTTTTCAACCAGGACATTGGATGGGGGCTCGTTTGTCAAAACAATTGGAACTTTGAACTAGCAAGCATAGCTTGTCGTCAGCTAAACTTCCCAGGAACTTCTCGAAATCTCACGGCAGTGACTTTCAACGAGGAAGATGGGTGGCCGATGACGGTCACTAATAATATAACAACATATTTTACAAGCTGTTCAATTAGTAAGTGTAGTGTAATATGAAAATGTACAGTACTCATCAAAAAAGATCATTCAGTAACAAGACCAGTAATAATTATAATGAAAATAATACAATTAATAGTAATAATAGTAATAATAATAATAATAATGATAATAATAACAGTAATAATAATAATGAAAATAATAACATTATTAATAATAAGAATAACGGTAATAATTCTATTCCTACAACAAATAATAATAAAAATAATGGTAATAATAAAAGTTTAATATGAATGATAATAATACTGATGATGATGATAATAATAATAATAATAATAACAAAAATAATAATAATGATGATAAAGATAATGATAATAATAATAATCCCATACTACCTACGATCTCGTATCCCAAACACTGACATAATACAGATGGAAATAGAAAATTATTTTGAAGGTATTGTAATTAATCCTTTTTTTTTAGATGGGACGAATATGCAATGTCAAAACGTGCGACAGTGAATGTAGCTGTTATCTCGATACATTGATAGGAGCTGTTTCTTGCAAAGGTAACACTGTTGCGATGTTTGCTTTTCATTTTTAGTTCACTTATTAATGTGCATGCATGCTTATATTGTGCTGATTTCTAACATATTTGTTGTCCACATGATTATTCTTGGCACTGGTTAATACATTCATAGTGACGGAATATAATACGAATGTTCACATATGGATGGCTGTCTGTCTTGATAAATAGTTATACT
Source organism: Mesocentrotus franciscanus (assembly GCA_037976565.1). Taxonomy (NCBI): domain Eukaryota; kingdom Metazoa; phylum Echinodermata; class Echinoidea; order Camarodonta; family Strongylocentrotidae; genus Mesocentrotus; species Mesocentrotus franciscanus. The sequence continues at coordinate 35,706,961 of CP137674.1, read as the reverse complement.
TCACATTCTTTTTTGCCTCTGACATGTGGAGTTCAACAGGGCTCATCCCGTTCCTCCTTTATTCAATTAGTCTGAAAAGTATTCTTCAACGCCACACTTATGCAGATGATATTGAAATAATCACTTCGTTCGAAACCAAGCAAAGCAGCCAGCGCTATCCAAAATATTGATGCTTATGTACAGGATGTTCATAATCGGTTAAATTCACATTCAATGAAACTAAATCTTACAAAGTGTGATTTCGTATTGTATTGTTCTAAGAATCAGTTAAATAAGATATATTTTCCTTCAATTGACCTTGCTGGCCATAACAATAATGTATCTCAATGTCGTATGTCGTATTAACTTCGCTGTGTTTTTTTAAACTCAAACTTAACAATGTCTCCACAAATTCAATCCGTCTCTAAATCAGTCCAGTAGCAATTGCTAAAAGGTAGTGTATCCCTTTTGCAGCCAACATCAAATTCTGTTGAACTTTGCAGGAATTATGAATATGTCACGTATGTCCTCCCTGTGGAATTTAAATGTTAGCAGTGTTCTAGTATTCAAATTATGCAAGGAAACCCGTTCACTTTCTAGACTTCACTGTCAGACACTATTGAGTGACTGACTGACTTCTATTTTTCTTTGGTAATAACATACATAAAATGAGCTGCAAAGGGTACATGAGCATTTGTCTACATCAATAACCCACTTCTTGTAATGGTCAAAATTAAACTGATTAAATCTTTGCGCAGCACAAAACGTACGGCCATTCGGTACAAGGGTCTGAAAATCAGATTATTTAATGAAACAACCGCATCGCTAACTTCGATTCGACAACTAACGGTCGTTATTTTCCCACAGAAAGACATTTTCTAGCCCTTTTGTTTTAAGGGAAATTCTAAATTAGTATTAAATTTCAAATGCCGTTGGAATTTTACCTTTTCATTTTGTTTGGCCTGTAAATGGGACATAGTACCTTTAACTTAAGATTCACACGTAAATACCTAACTCGCAGTGCCACAGAGAAGATTACCCATGATTTGATTTCATCCCGTCTTGATTTTGGAGATGCTCTTTTGTTAAACTATCAAAATCAGCTTGTACTATTACAACAATTGCAGAATGTTGCTGCTCGTATAGTGACCCTCTCCAACAAACACAGTCCCATCACACCAGTTCTCAAAGCACTCCAATTTTGTTGCCCATAAACGAACGCATTGTTTTCAAAATTCTTTTATTTCGTTGTGTCCATGGCTCTGCTTGATCCCATATCCCTGGTACAACATTACTTTGATAAATCACTACATTACGTCCAGATCTTTACGCTCTCAAACCTCTGGTTAACCTGTTCTTTCTAAGGTCAATACTAAGTGGACCTTTGCTGTGGAATGCTCTCCCTCCAGAGCTTCGTAATAGCAGACCAGTGAAGTGTTTAAACTGAACATTAAATAATCTGTTTAATTCGGCATATAATTCATTGTTCGTTCATGTTTGTATGTTCTATATTTAAGTCATGTTCCTTCTTTTTATAATGCATGGAGAAGCTTTCAAGTGGATTCTCACATATTATTATTATTATAATTTACACATTAGTAATCAAAGTAGACATACAAATACTACTACTACTACTAGTTTCATTTATGTAGCGCTAAATACAATTAGTGTTTCTAAGCGCTGTAGTTATTATTTCCCTGGCTTTAGCCGTTCTACCCTGATAAGGCGCTCTGGCATCTAAGGAATTTCGTTCTACCGGGAACCCATGCATTTACACCAGCTCGGTGGAGAGTCGCAAAAGCCCTGGTCACAACCCACCGTGCGTGTTTTCAGTCCGTACGGTTTTTGGGGAGGCCACGGCCGCCATGCTTTTCTGAAAAAGTAGGGAGGGAGACGCAAAGGCAGGGAGGGAGTACCGGCAACGCACGTCACACGAACGGTGTAAGTACGTGGCCCGCACGCCACGCTTGGCCGTGAGCGGTTTCGTGCATCGTACGTTGCGCACGTGGTAAGTGCGTTGTACGTGCTTACAACGTGCTTACAACGTACGGTCTCCGTGCGGTTGCCACGTTTTCGTACGGAGGCCGTACTTACACGTGCTGCTAACGTACGGTGTCCTTACTCACTCGCACGTTGTAAGTGCGTGCACGTGCGATGAACTCGGTGAGTTTTTCCGCCCGATGTCGGGGTATACCCCTGACCCCTTATTCTGTGTCTTCTTCGGCGCCATCTTGGAGACGAAATGTTGGCACTCGTGTGTGTGTGTATTGGGTTTTTACAGACGTGTATCAATCAGATATGATTATTTACGATGGGGACCGACCTTTAACGTCACCATCCGAAAGACGCGATTCAGTTTCGAACCTGCGTCCTCGGCTGAATCAGTTTGTAACTTCCACTGTTAGCTGGATTACAGGCGCACGCCACAACGTCCGTCGGCTCGGCTTTTATATACTGCATAAATCAGTGCGCACAACGTGCGTTGTAAGTGCGGAGCACGTGCTTATACTCGGTACTCGGTCCACGTGAGTTCTGCGTGCTCATTGGACAGTTGAACTGGGGAAGTGGCGAGTAAGCACGGACCACGCACTTATCACGTGCGCAGCACGCACGTGCTAAGTGCGCCTTCCGTAGAGCAAGTGACCGTGGGAAACAAATTTAAAAGACAAACGGAGTCAGTGCGTTGTGCGCTCGTTGGCAGTACCGGGCACGCACGTCACACGCACTGGTGGTGAATCGGTAGCCTGACCGCAGCCCGAACGCAGCGAAAGTTCCTCGTGCACTAAAAGTGCTACGGTGTGTCTGCGTGCTCCCAAATCCGTACGGAGGCGGTACTCACCACGTACGGATACCCAAATTTTGCCCACGTTTTACAGCACGCACTTGCAAGTACGGCGGGTTGTGACCACCGCAAAAATAAGGTAGATTGATGAATTAGAAAATGATATAAGTGCCGTGACAGGGATTCGAACTCCGTACATTGAGCTTCGTAGTCCAGGGACTTATCCGCTAGACCATGACACCTGCAATGTCTAAAATTCATAGGAAGAAATAACTGCAACACAAATATAACCATGATCACATGTGGTTCTTTTAATTTTGGAAAATCTCTCTACTTTGCTGAAAAGCTTTTTTTCTCCCCAAATTCCTTCAGAACCAGGTTATATTGGATGTTTCAGTGATTATGAACGTAAAGGACCCGGCAGAGTTCATGTGCTTTCAGATGGTGCCCATTACTATTACAACAATCTCACGATTGACCTGTGCATCAACGCATGCGCAGAGGAAGGATACTTCTACGCCGGTGTAGAATACGCGAGCCGATGTTTCTGCGGAAGACAAGATGAAAACCTTACCAAATATGGAAACGCTTCGGATGGGGCATGTGATTATTTTTGTTCTGGAGATCGCCTTGAATCATGTGGAGGCTCATATTTAATCGCCATCTACCAAGGTAAAGGCAGGAGCGGTTGTATATATATATATATATATATGCCTATTTTGTTTGTTTGGGGGTCACTCTTGGGGAGTTATTTTGGCGGTAGAGGGGGTCGAGGGTTCTTGCTTTCACGTTTAACATGTTCCCCCCTCCAAAAAAAAAAAAAAAAAAAAATAATAAAAATAATGTTAATAATAATAATTAAAAAAAATCTAAAAACACTACTTGGTAAAGCTGGTTACGAAGCTTCGGTACGTTAGTTCAGAATCCTGGAAAAAATTCGACTAACAGCGCATATAATTATCATAATTCCATCTCCTGTAATTTTCTTAATTTTTAAACAACATTGCCTGCATAAAATTTATATTATTAATTGATATGTACAAATTCATGAATGTACCCTTTAATTTCTTGCGACTGAATGGCTTGAAACGAAACTCGATTTTTCTCTAGTTAAAGTTATCGGGCTAATCCATTCTTGTCTAGTTTTTCGCACATGTTATATTGTGAAAAAGTCTCAAAATATGACACACTATTCGTTGCCATTTCAATTGTTGTTTCTAAGTTGACCTAGGTGTTTGCGAAGACCCTGGTACCCCTCAAACTGGATTCAGATACAATGAAACTGGCTCTCGGCGATACGGCAGCGATATATATTTTAACTGCTCCAATGGGTACACGCTAGAAGGGCCTGACGTTATCCAGTGCGTGCAGATGTACGGTTACAGGGAAGATGTTAGCATTTCCAATAACACCCATGCCGTTATGTGGAACCATGGTCTTCCGAAGTGTACAGGCTAGTATTTTTACATTATCACTTTTTATAATTTTTTGGTTCACGAATTTTTTTTTAAAAATTCCATGAGCACACTCTGAATAATTTAGAATGACTTTAAAGTGTACCAATCATTAAAATATGTTTTGCTCTCGATGTGAGCTGTTCCTTGCCGGTATACTGTCTTCAAAATATGGGCTGTAAAAATTACTTCAAGAAAAAGACATCGCAGTTTAAATATACTCTCAGTAAACAGTGAAACGACTAGACTAGTTGGCGCACGCGTACACGCTCGTATAAATAGGGTGCGCACGGAACCGAAAGCGGATTTGGTTCCGTTCACACCGTTTTATGTTATTCTTTATTTTCTTCATACTCTTCAACCGTCTAAAATACTGTAGAATGTATAGAATGCCTGGTAAACCTGTTAAAGGTTGATTTTATACCTTTTAGTTATACAGGAATGATAATTAAGGTGATTGGTACACTTCACTGCCACCCTTAATGATGATGATGATGAAGATGATGATGACGATAATAATAATAACAACAAAAATCATATTAATACAAACAATGGTAATAAGTCTAACACAAAACTTTAATTGTATATAGCTCATATCACTATTCAGTCCCGATGCGCTTTAAAGGATAAAGAAAGGGATAGAATTGGACATAATACAAAAAATACAAATCAAATCAAATACCAAGTAAACTAATCTTAAATCTACTGGTGAACAAATTTAATGAGCTTTCATTTTTTTGTTGTTGATTGGGCCAATACATACTATGTAAACATCTTTATTTACCCTTGCATCATGTTTATTTACCATGATGTTCAGGATTCAGTTCGACTTCACCCCCTACTGCGAAATTCATTCAGACAACTGACCCAGAGCAGCAGAGTGGTAAATAGATTCTTATTACGTCACAATTCCTATACGATTATGGTAATATGGATGCAAATGAAAAGGTTACATGCAAATATTTCAGCGATTACTGACGATTTTATTAAAAAAAAAAAGTGTGAAACAGAGAATGATAAAAGAACAAAAAGAGATGAATATCGGTACATGTATTTCATGATGTCCTCAAATACAATAAATCATATAGGCCTACGTAGAGTCAAGTTACTAGCAACTATTTGAGTCTATACCCGGTTTATCTGTTTATACTAGTATGTGAAACAGAGTATGCTAAACTAGAAAGGAAAGGGTCTTGTATCCAAAACTGTCAATGTAACTCATGAAAATATAATAAAAGAAAGAAAGATGCACATACAGATCACCAATAGAACCAGCGACCAATACTACTAGAGGTGGTCATTGTCAATGGCGTAGCCTGGGTGAAGCGATGTGAATGGAGACCTGTTCCCAAGGTGCCCACTTACTTAAATTAGTGCGGTAAAATACAAGAAAACACAGCCCTCAAGGAAAGCAAAGGTGTGAGATCGTATTCATCTTCTTTTCAGGTTTTCTCCACATTTATCTTCATTTATTAGGTGGTCTGTTGTCAACAGACCACCTATTAATTTCGTCAGAATTTTCTTTCTTTATTATTAGGTGGTCTGTCAACGACAGACCACCTATTGATTTCGTCAGAATTTTCTTTCTTTATTATTATTATTAGGTGGTCTGTCGTCTTCGACAGATCACCTATTGATTTCGTCAGAATTTTCTTTCTTTCTTTATTTTTATTTCCTACACTTTTTTGTGTAGAGGATAACTCAAGATCGGTTCAGTCAATTTCTTTCAATTTTGGCACAGTCATAGGTCATTGTCATAAGACGTGACAGGAACATTTTCAAGGTCATCAGGTCATCGTGACGTCATCCAGGCGCCATTTTGTGAAATCACATTATCAATCATATCTTCATGATGCGTCATCAAAGGTAATTCATATTCATATCACATATACTTCAGGTCAAGGGTCAACAGGTCATGTCATCAAAGGTCACATAAAGTCATGACGCGCGCGTACGCGCGCGTCAAAATTTTAAAATGCTCAAAATCACTTATCTATTAAACGAGAGTACGAATCAGGTCATTTTAAGCATTTCAACAATTTCCGTCCGTGCGCGTCTGCGCGCGCGTTTTGCGCGCGCGCACCGCGTACAAAACGTACAAACGCCGTTTTTTCGCATGGTTTGTATTCCTGACACTATTTTTGACAATTACCAACTATTTCCAGTCATTCTCGACCTTCCATAATGCCACACGCGTGCGTCAAACTTTAAAATTCGTGCGCGCGTCAATGGGCAATATAATGTAAAAAGTGGTAAAAACATGTCTATATAAAATCCGCCATAGCTCGTCAGAATGCCTAAATACCCCCAATTTTTAACATTTTCTGAAAGCCCATGAAATGTTCATGTGATTTCATGTATAATTTTGTCCAATCGTATGTTCTGACGTCGTCATATTTGCATATGAACTCGAAAATTTGATTTTGAAAATATGACATCATAATTTTTGTATTCATTTGAAAATATTGCAGTAAATATTGTCGATTTTCTTCCAAATTTTGATATGTTCTAGCTGAGACAATTCTCTACAAATGCAGTCACCACGATTTTTCATTTTGACAAAGGCATCATGGCGTATTTTTGCGATTAAAGGAGGCATGTCAATTTTTCACATTTTGCGTGTATTCTCTATGGGACATGACTTTTCTCAAAACTGGATTCTACATTCCGTCTTTCGCGAGCAATATCTCCGTCGTTTTAGTTTTGTTTTTGCTGAGCTTTGAGTATGTTGTAGCTGAGACAATAAGCTATCACAAGTGTGCCCTTTATTTTTCGATCAGATGCCGGGATCATGCTCATATTTCACTTGCAAAGTGAGATTTGAGAATTCCATTTTCCGTTCACGTGTAATGTCTATGTGGATTATTTTGGTATAGTGGTCATAGCACTTGCCTCCCATTCCGGCGACCCAAGTTCGATTCCTGGTGGGTCATTTTTTTTTTTTTTTTTGCCGTCGTTTTAAATTTGATTTTATGATCTTCTTCGACTATTATAACATATTATCATATACAATCACAAACAATGTAATAAAATGCCTAATTTTGCGTGTTATATCTATGGGAGAAGAATGTCAATCGTTTGAGTACAACCCTATGGGAAATCTGGTATTAAACCTAATATAGGGTTTATCTCCCAACTCTGCTACAATATCAAATCACCTTGCTAGTCTCCTTCCCAGACGTTTTTACTTTTTCCAGTTATTCAGCCCAAGGTATATGCATGTTTACGTCTCTCCCGTGGACATAGAATTGTTTACTTGTCTATACTTCTCTCTTTCTCTATATTAAATTCTATTTATGCTGGATATATTGAATGCATCGTTCTCCATTGCATCTCTCTCTTTCTCCTCTCTCTTGCTCTGTTTCCCTTCTCTCTATTTTGCCCCTCTCCTTCTCTTGCTCTGTCTCTGCATATATATCTCTCTCTACTCTTTTACCCTCTCTCTCTCTCTCTGCCTCCCTCTACCTCGACCTCTTGCCTTGCCTCCCTCTTATTCTCTTGCTCTGTCTCCCTCTGCCTCTGCCCTTCTCTTTTTCTTCTCTCTCACCCTCTACCTCTCCCGCCTCTGGTTCTCGTTCTCCTTCTATTATGTCTTGTAATGTTCCTTAATTTTCTATAGCTCTGCCCTTTGCCCTTTGGCCTTGGAACTCAAAATACGAATTTGCATATTATGACGTCAGCATATTTATGGAAAATTGATTGTATCTCTGTAAATATGGATCGATTTTCTTCCAAATTTTGATATGTTGTAGCTAAGACAATTTTCTACAAGATCAGTTATTCAGATTACATAACAGACCACCTAATTCGTCCTCATGACGAATTACATTTCTAGTTATTATTTATTATTATTTATTTTTATTTCTCCACTTTTTTGTGCAAGCGATTACTCAAAATCAAACCGTACAATTTCTTTCAATTTTGACACAGTCATAGGTCATTGTCATGAGACGTGACAGGAACATTTTCAAGTTCATCAAATCATCGTGACGTCATCCAGGCGCCATTTTGTGAAAATCAACTCACGATCATATCTTCATAACGGAAAATCATTTCTCATTCATATTTATCATGATCAAGGTCAATATCTGTCCGGTCAAGTTCAGGTAAAAAAATGCGCGCGTACGCGTACGTCCGCGCGTCAGTACGCGCGCAAAATTTAAAAATGCTCAAAATCATTTTTTATTCAAATTAGAGTACGTTTCAGCCATTTTAAGCATTTCGAAAAAAACGCGCACACGCGAATGCGCGCGCGTTTTCGGTCGTGACGGCCGAACGCACAATAATTCCACATTTTTTCTTTGGCATGATATTCCCATTTTTTTCAAACAATTTGATACCATGTTTATCTCTTTATGACCATTAATAACGGAATGAGCGTCCATCCAAGATAAATGTCCGTGCGTGCGAGCTCTTGTAATACATAGCATATATGGGCAAAAACATGCCTATACAAAATCCATTATAGCTCTTTAGGATGCCCGTTGACCCCAATTTTTTTTCATATTTGGATAGAGTATGAGTCGGAGATATGATTTCATGTCTCATTTGGCCATTAAATATATCGTGACATCATCATAATGGCCTTGGAACTCAAAATACGAATTTACATATTATGACGTCAGCATATTTATGGAAAATTGATTGTATCTCTGTAAATATTGATCGATTTTCTTCCAAATTTCGATATGTTGTAGCTGTGACAATCTTTAACAAGATCAGCGTCCACCAGATTTAAAGACAGACCACCTAATTCGTCCTCAATGACGAATTAAATTTCTCGTATTCTAATTGAAACTGTACAAACACTCGAATTTTTTTGGTACACTTTTTTGTGCACACGATTTCAAAACTGAACCACACAATTTCTTTCAAATTTGACACAGTTGTAGGTCATCATCATGAGATGTGACTTGAAACTTTTCAAGTTCACCAAATTATCCTGACGTCATCCAGGCGCCATTTTGTGAAGTACTCTGAAAATCAACTCATGATCATATCTTCATAACCAAAAATCATTTCTCATTCATATTTATCACGATTAAGGTCAATATCCGTCCGGTCAACTTCAGGTCAATAAACGCGCGCGTACGCGTACGTCTGCGCGTCGGTGCGCGCAAAAATAAAAATGCTCAAAATCACTTTTTGATCAAATTAGAGTACGTTTTAGGCCATTTCAAGCATTTCCAAAATTTTGCATACGCACACCTTTCGCGCGCACACCTATGCGCGCGTTTTCTTACGTCATGGCCGTACGCACCATAGAATCGCCATTTTTGTCTATTATAGTAAAGCCCATTCTTTTCCGAACAATTTGATACCATGTTTATCTCTTTATGACCATTAATAACGGAATGAGCGTCCGTTCCAGATAAATGTCTGTGCGCGCGAGCTCTTGTAATACATAGCATATATGGGCAAAAACATGCCTATACAAAATCCATTATAGCTCTTTAGGATGCCCGTTGACCCCAATTTTTATATATTTGGATAGAGTATGAGTCGGAGATATGATTTCATGTCTCATTTGGCCGTTAAATATATCGTGACGTCATCATAATGGCCTTGGAACTCAAAATACGAATTGGCGTATTATGACGTCGGCATATTTATGGGAAATTGATTGTATCTCTGTAAATATTGATCCATTTTCTTCCAAATTTCGATATGTTGTAGCTGTGACAATCCCTAACAAGACCAGCGTCCACCAAATTAAAAGACAGACCACCTAATTCGTCCTCAATGACGAATTAAATTTCTCGTTATTTATTTATTTTTATTTCTCCACTTTTTTGTGCACACGATTACTCAAAATCTAACCGTCAGATTTCTTTAAATTTGACACAGTTATAGGTCATCGTCATAAGACGTGACAGCATTTTCAAGTTCATCAAATAATCGTGACGTCATCCAGGCGCCATTTTGTGAAAATCAACTAATGATCATATCTTCATAACGGAAATTCATTTCTCATTCATATTTATCAATATCAAGGTCAATATCCGTCCGGTCATTTTCAGGTCAATAAACGCGCGCGTACGCGTACGTCCGCGCGTCAGTGCGCGCGCAAAATTTTAAAATGCTCAAAATCACTTTTTATTCAAATTAGAGTACGTTTCAGCCAATTTTAAGCATTTCACAAAAAAACGTGCACACGCGAATGCGCGCGCGTTTTCGTACGTTTTGGCCGTACGCACCATAGAATCGCCGTTTTTTGTCTATCATAGTATTGCCCATTTTTTTTCGAACAATTTAATACCATGTTTATCTCTTTATGACCATTAATAACGGAATGAGCGTCCGTTCCAGATAAATGTCTGTGCGCGCGAGCTCTTGTAATACATAGCATATATGGGCAAAAACATGCCTATACAAAATCGATTATAGCTCCTTAGGATGCCCGTTGACCCCAATTTGTTTTCATATTTGGATAGAGTATGAGTCGGAGATATGATTTCATGTCTCATTTGGCCGTTAAATATATCGTGACATTATCATAATGGCCTTGGAACTCAAAATATGAATTTGCATATTATGACGTCAGCATATTTATGGAAAATTGATTGTATCTCTGTAAATATTGATCGATTTTCTTCCAAATTTCGATATGTTGTAGCTGTGACAATCCTTAACAAGATCAGCGTCCACCAGATTTAAAGACAGACCACCTAATTCGTCCTCAATGACGAATTAAATTTCTCGTTTATTATTATTATTATTATTTATTTTTATTTCTCCACTTTTTTGTGCAAAGCATAACTCCATGATCGGTCCAGTCGATTTCTTTCAATTTTGGAACAGTCATGGGTCATTGTCCTAAGATGTGTCTCCAACATTTTCAAGTTCATCAAATCATCGTGACGTCATCCACGCGCCATTTTGTGAAAATCAACTGATGATCATATCTTCATAACGGAAAATCATTTCTCATTCATATTTATCAAGATCAAGGTCAATATCCGTCCGGTCATTTTCAGGTCAATAAACGCGCGCGTACGCGTACGTCCGCGCGTCAGTGCGCGCGCAAAATTTCAAAATGCTCAAAATCACTTTTTATTCAAATTAGAGTACGTTTCAGCCAATTTAAGCATTTCACAAAAAACGCACACGCGAATGCGCGCGCGTTTTCGTCGTCATGGCCGAAGCACACATAAATCCCCATTTTTCCGTTGGCATGATATTCCCATTTTTTTCAGAACAATTTGATACCATGTTTATCTCTTTATGACCATTAATAACGGAATGAGCGTCAGTTCCAGATAATGTCCGTACGTGCGAGCTCTTGTAATACATAGCATATATGGGCAAAAACATGCCTATACAAAATCCATTATAGGTCTTTAGGATGCCCGTTGACCCCTAATTTTCTTTTCATATTTGGATAGAGTATGAATCGTAGATATGATTTCATGTCTCATTTGGCCGTTAAATATATCGTGACATCATCATAATGGCCTTGGATCTCAAAAACGAATTTGCATATTATGACGTCAGCATATTTATGGAAAATTGATTGTATCTCTGTAAATATTGATCGATTTTCTTCCAAATTTCGATATGTTGTAGCTGTGACAATCTTTAACAAGATCAGCGTCCACCAGATTTAAAGACAGACCACCTAATTCGTCCTCAATGACGAATTAAATTTCTCGTATTCTAATTGAAATTGTAAAAACACTTGAATTTTTTTGGTACACTTTTTTGTGCACACGATTTCTCTAAACTGAACCACACAATTTCTTTCAAATTTGACACAGTTGTAGGTCATCATCGTGAGATGTGACTTGAAACTTTTCAAGTTCACCAAATTATCCTGACGTCATCCAGGCGCCATTTTGTGAAGTACTCAAAATAATGATCATATCTTCATAACCGAAATTCATTTCTCATTCATATTTATCACGATCAAGGTCAATATCCGTCCGGTCAACTTCAGGTCAATAAACGCGCGCGTACGCGTACGTCCGCGCGTCGCGCGCGCAAAATTTTAAAATGCTCAAAATCACTTTTTATTCAAATTAGAGTACGTTTCAGCCATTTTAAGCATTTCGAAAATTTTGCGTGCGCACACGCGCGCGCATTCGTTCGTCATGGCCGTACGCAACATAGAATCGCCATTTTTTCTATCATGATATTGCCCATTTTTTCCGAACAATTTGATACCATGTTTATCTCTTTATGACCATTAATAACGGAATGAGCGTCCGTTCCAGATAAATGTCCGTGCGTGCGAGCTCTTGTAATACATAGCATATATGGGCAAAAACATGCCTATACAAAATCCATTATAGCTCTTTAGGATGCCCGTTGACCCCAATTTTTTTATATATTTGATAGAGTATGAGTCGGAGATATGATTTCATGTCTCATTTGGCCGTTAAATATATCGTGACATCATCATAATGGCCTTGGAACTCAAAACGAATTTGCATATTATGACGTCAGCATATTTATGGAAAATTGATTGTATCTCTGTAAATATTGATCGATTTTCTTCCAAATTTCGATATGTTGTAGCTGAGACAATCTCTACAAGATCAGTTATTCAGATTACAAGACAGACCACCTAATTCGTCCTCAATGACGAATTAAATTTCTCGTATTCTAATTGAAACTGTACAAACACTTGGATTTTTGGTACACTTTTTGTGCACACGATTACTCAAAATCTAACCGTCAATTTCTTTCAAATTTGACACAGTTATAGGTCATCATCTTGAGATGTGACTTGAAACTTTTCAAGTTCACCAAATTATTCTGACGTCATCCAGGCGCCATTTTGTGAAGTACTCTGAAAATCAACTCATGATCATATCTTCATAACCAAAATCATTTCTCATTCATATTTATCACGATTAAGGTCAATATCCGTCCGGTCAACTTCAGGTCAATAAACGCGCGCGTACGCGTACGTCCGCGCGTCGGTGCGCGCAAAATAAAAATGCTCAAAATCACTTTTGATCAAATTAGAGTACGTTTTAGGCCATTTCAAGCATTTCGAAAATTTTGCGTGCGCACATTTGCGCGCGCATAAATGCGCGCACGTTTTTGGTCGTAATGGCCGTACGCAACCTAGAATCGCCATTTTTATCTATCATAGTATTGCCCATTTTTTCCGAACAATTTGATACCATGTTTATCTCTTTATGACCATTAATAACGGAATGAGCGTCCGTTCCAGATAAATGTCCGTGCGAGCTCTTGTAATACATAGCATATATGGGCAAAAACATGCCTATACAAAATCCATTATAGCTCTTTAGGATGCCCGTTGACCCCACAATTTGTTGATATATTTAGATAGAGTATGAATCGTAGATATGATTTCATGCCTCATTTGGCCGTTAAATATATCGTGACATCATCATAATGGCCTTGGAACTCAAAATCGAATTGGCATATTATGACGTCAGCATATTTAGGGAAAATTGATTGTATCTTTTAAATATTGATCGATTTTCTTCCAAATTTCGATATGTTGTAGCTGTGACAATCTTTAACAAGATCAGCGCCCACAAATTTAAAGACAGACCACCTAATTCGTCCTCAATGACGAATTAAATTTCTCGTATTCTAATTGAAACTGTACAAACACTCAATTTTTTGGTACACTTTTTGTGCACACGATTTCTCAAAACTGAACCACACAATTTCTTTCAAATTTGACACAGTTGTAGGTCATCATCGTGAGATGTGACTTGAAACTTTTCAAGTTCACCAAATTATCCTGACGTCATCCAGGCGCCATTTTGTGAAGTACTCTGAAAATCAACTCATGATCATATCTTCATAACCAAAAATCATTTCTCATTCATATTTATCACGATTAAGGTCAATATCCGTCCGGTCAACTTCAGGTCAATAAACGCGCGCGTACGCGTACGTCCGCGCGTCGGTGCGCGCAAAATAAAAATGCTCAAAATCACTTTTTGATCAAATTAGAGTACGTTTTAGGCCATTTCAAGCATTTCGAAAATTTTGCGTGCGCACACCTTTGCGCGCGCATAAATTAGCACGTTTTTGGTCGTAATGGCCGTACGCAACCTAGAATCGCCATGTTTTGTCTATCATGTATTGCCCATTTTTTCCGAACAATTTGATACCATGTTTATCTCTTTATGACCATTAATAACGAAATGAGCGTCCGTTCCAGATAAATGTCCGTGCGCGCGAGCTCTTGTAATACATAGCATATATGGGCAAAAACATGCCTATACAAAATCCATTATAGCTCTTTAGGATGCCCGTTGACCCCACAATTTGTTGATATATTTAGATAGAGTATGAGTCGGAGATATGATTTCATGTCTCATTTGGCCGTTAAATATATCGTGACGTCATCATAATGGCCTTGGAACTCAAAATCGAATTGGCATATTATGACGTCAGTATATTTATGGAAAATTGATTGTATCTTTAAATATTGATCGATTTTCTTCCAAATTTCGATATGTTGTAGCTGTGACAATCTTTAACAAGATCAGCGTCCACAAAATTTAAAGACAGACCACCTAATTCGTCCTCAATGACGAATTAAATTTCTCGTTAGGTGGTCTGTCATCGACAGACCACCTATTGATTTCGTCAGAATTTTCTTTCTTTATTATTATTATTATTTCTTTATTTTTATTTCTTGGACCCCATTTTTGTGCAGTGGATTTCTCAAAACTGAACCGTCAATTTCTTTCAAATTTGACACAGTCATAGGTCATCTTCATGAGACGTGACAGGAACATTTTCAAGTTCATCAAAACATCGTGACGTCATCCAGGCGCCATTTTGTTAATTTTTCGAAAATCAACTCATGATCATATCTTCATAACAGAAAGTCATTCTCATTCATATTTATCATGATCAAGGTCAATATCCGTCCGGTCATTTTCATGTCAATAAACGCGCGCGTACGTACGTCCGCGCGTCAGTGCGCGCGCAAAATTTTAAAATGCTCAAAATCACTTTTTATTCAAATTAGAGTACGTTTCAGCCATTTTAAGCATTTCACAAAAACGTGCACACGCGAATGCGCGCGCGTTTTCGTTCGTCATGGCCGAACGCAACATAAATCGCCTTTTTCCGTTGGCATGATATTCCCATTTTTTCAGAACAATTTGGTACCATGTTTATCTCTTTATGACCATTAATAACGGAATGAGCGTCCGTTCCAGATAAATGTCCGTGCGTGCGAGCTCTTGTAATACATAGCATATATGGGCAAAAACATGCCTATACAAAATCCATTATAGCTCTTTAGGATGCCCGTTGACCCCTAATTTTCTTTTCATATTTAGATAGAGTATGAATCGTAGATATGATTTCATGTCTCATTTGGCCATTAAATATATCGTGACGTCATCATACTGGCCTTGGAACTCAAAAACGAATTTGCATATTATGACGTCAGCATATTTATGGAAAATTGATTGTATCTCTGTAAATATTGATCGATTTTCTTCCAAATTTCGATATGTTGTAGCTCAGACAATTCTCTAAAAGACATGTTATTCAGATTACACGACAGACCACCTAATTCGTCCTCAATGACGAATTAAATTTCTCGTATTCTAATTGAAACTGTACAAACACTCGGATTTATTTGTGTTCACTTTTTTGTGCACACGATTTCTCAAAACTGAACCACACAATTTCTTTCAAATTTGACACAGTTATAGGTCATCATCATGAGACGTGACAGGAACATTTTCAAGTTCACCAAATTATCGTGACGTCATCCAGGCGCCATTTTGTGAAGTACTCTAAAAATCAACTCTTGATCATATCTTCATAACCGAAAATCATTTCTCATTCATATTTATCACGATTAAGGTCAATATCCGTCCGGTCAACTTCAGGTCAATAAACGCGCGCGTACGCGTACGTCTGCGCGTCGGTGCGCGCAAAATAAAAAATGCTCAAAATCACTTTTGATCAAATTAGAGTACGTTTTAGGCCATTTCAAGCATTTCGAAAATTTTGCGTACGCACACCTTTGCGCGCACACCTATGCGCGCGTTTTCGTACGTCATGGCCGTACGCACCATAGAATCGCCATTTTTGTCTATCATAGTATTGCCCATTTTTTCCAACAATTTGATACCATGTTTATCTCTTTATGACCATTAATAACGGAATGAGCGTCCGTTCCAGATAAATGTCCGTGCGCGAGCTCTTGTAATACATAGCATATATGGGCAAAAACATGCCTATACAAAATCCATTATAGCTCTTTAGGATGCCCGTTGACCCCTAACTTTCTTTTCATATTTGGATAGAGTATGAATCGTAGATATGATTTCATGTCTCATTTGGCCATTAAGTACATCGTGACATCATCATAATGGCCTTGGAACTCAAAAAACGAATTTGCATATTATGACGTCGGCAAATTTATGGGAAATTGATGGTATCACTGTTAATATTGATCGATTTTCTTTCAAATTTCGATATGTTGTAGCTGTGACAATCTTTAACAAGATCAGCGTCCACCAGAATAAAAGACAGACCACCTAATTCGTCCTCAATGACGAATTAAATTTCTCGTATTCTAATTGAAACTGTATAAACACTCGATTTTTTTTGGTACACTTTTTTGTGCACACGATTTCTCAAAACTGAACCACACAATTTCTTTCAAATTTGACACAGTTGTAGGTCAACATCTTGAGATGTGACTTGAAACTTTTCAAGTTCACCAGATCATCCTGACGTCATCCAGGCGCCATTTTGTGAAGTACTCTAAAAATCAACTCATGATCATATCTTTATAACCGAAAATCATTTCTCATTCATATTTATCACGATTAAGGTCAATATCCGTCCGGTCAACTTCAGGTCAATAAACGCGCGCGTACGCGTACGTCTGCGCGTCGGTGCGCGCAAAAAAAAAATGCTCAAAATCACTTTTTGATCAAATTAGAGTACGTTTTAGGCCATTTCAAGCATTTCGAAAAATTTGCGTACGCACACCTTTGCGCGCGCACGCCTATGCGCGCGTTTTCGTACGTCATGGCCATACGCACCATAGAATCGCCATTTTTTGTCTATTATAGTATTGCCCATTTTTTCCGAACAATTTGATACCATGTTTATCTCTTTATGACCATTAATAACGGAATGAGCGTCCGTTCCAGATAAATGTCCGTGCGTGCGAGCTCTTGTAATACATAACAGATATGGGCAAAAACATGCCTATACAAAATCCATTATAGCTCTTTAGGATGCCCGTTGACCCCACAATTTGTTGATATATTTGGATAGAGTATGAGTCGGAGATATGATTTCATGTCTCATTTGGTCGTTAAATATATCGTGACGTCATTGTCAAAATGCGCGAGCGATTAAGGGCAGTGTACCGCAATCAAGTAATTAGAGAAAGGAATGTGATGCATTCATGCATGAAGTGGCCTATTGTTGCTATGTTAGTGGAAGAATAGGTTCGCGCCACGTAGGCAGAGCGCTATAAGTCTGTGTGGAGTAAGGACTGAGAGGAGTGAGCTAGTATACAGAGCGTGGTTTGAGCTATGGTGAATAAGTGTCAGGCTAAGGGATATATGTTGGGCTTAGAAAGTCATCCTAAGTATCCTTTACAAGCCACAAGGAGAACCAAGCGTCTACAAGACCACGCCAAATTGATTGTATCTTTGTAAATATTGAACGATTTTCTTCCAATTTTCGATATGTTGTAGCTGAGACGATTCTCTACAAGATGAGTTATTAAGATTACGAATCGTAGATATGATTTCATGTCTCATTCGGCCATTAAATATATCGTGACATCATCATAACGGCCTTGGAACTCAAAAAACGAATTATCATATTATGACGTCAGCATATTAATGGGAAATTGATTGTATCTCTGTAAATATTGATCGATTTTCTTCCAAATTTCAATATGTTGTAGCTGTGACAATTCTTAACAAGATCAGCGTCCACAAGATTTAAAGACAGACCACCTAATTCGTCCTCAATGACGAATTAAATTTCTCGTTAGGTGGTCTGTCATCGACAGACCACCTATTGATTTCGTCAGAATTTTCTTTCTTTATTATTATTTCTTTATTTATTATTTATTTTTATTTCTCCACTTTTTTGTGCAGACGATTACTCAAAATCAAACCATACAATTTCTTTCAATTTTGACACAGTCATAGGTCATTGTCATGAGACGTGACAGGAACATTTTCAAGTTCATCAAATCATCGTGACGTCATCCAGGCGCCATTTTGTGAAAATCAACTAATGATCATATCTTCATAACGGAAAATCATTTCTCATTCATATTTATCAATATCAAGGTCAATATCCGTCCGGTCATTTTCAGGTCAATAAACGCGCGTACGCGTACGTCCGCGCGTCAGTGCGCGCAAAATTTCAAAATGCTCAAAATCACTTTTTATTCAAATTGAGTACGTTTCAGTCAATTTAAGCATTTCACAAAACGCGCACACGCGAATGCGCGCGCGTTTTCGTTCGTCATGGCCGAACGCAACATAAATCCCCTTTTTCCGTTGGCATGATATTCCCATTTTTTCAGAACAATTTGGTACCATGTTTATCTCTTTATGACCATTAATAACGGAATGAGCGTCAGTTCCAGATAATGTCCGTACGTGCGAGCTCTTGTGATACATAGCATATATGGGCAAAAACATGCCTATACAAAATCCTTTATAGCTCTTTAGGAAGTCCAGAGACCCCCTAATTTTTTTCATATTTGGATAGAATATGAGTTAGAAATATGATTTCAGGTCTCATTTGGCCATTATATATATCGTGACATCATCATACTGGCCTTGGAACTCAAAAAACGAATCTGCATATTATGACGTCAGCAAATTTATCGAAAATTGTATCTCTGTTAATATTGATTAATTTATTTCCAGATTTCGATATGTTGTAGCTGAGACAATTCTCTACAAAATCAAACTATATCATCTTTCATTTTGATGACGTCATCATAGTGAAAATTGCCATTAAATGTGATGTGTTAGAATTTTCTTAATGTGCGTGTTATGAATATGGAAGGTGAGTTTCGTTCACATCATGAATCTACAATGCATGAGTGCGCCCTCTAACTGAATATACATTTTGCTATATAGACTGTCAGTTGAGTAAATCACATTAACAGGATACTGTTACAATCGTCATCATCCCTATCACCATCATAATGATCATCAATTTATAATGCAACATCAATTCGTCCCATATAAATATGATTCTACACTCCTTCAAAGATGTTTATAGTCTTCCAGTTATTTAGATTTAATATTTATCATGTCAAAATTTTCTTAATTTGAGTGTTATGCCTATCGAAGGTGAATTTCGTTCACATATCATGAATCTACATGACATTGTTCTTTGAGTAGTATCTCGCTTTTTTGCTCCATTTTCTCCCAGATTTTGCTATGTTATAGCTGAGACTATGGGCTATAGGATCTCGCTTTTTTTGTTGCTTTATTTTTTCCCAGATTTGGTATGGTATAGGTGAGACTATGGGCTATAGCTACGTGCCTGTTTGTTTTTTGATCAGATTTTGGGATCACGTCGAAATTTTCAATTGAAAGTTGAAATTGCGTCAAGGCGGTTTGTCAGCTTTGCATGTAAAGTCTAAGAGAAATATTTTGGTCTATTGGTTAAAGCACTTGCTCCCATTCCGGCGACCCACGTTCGATTCCCGGTGGGTCAATTTTTATTTTTATTTTATTTGTTTGCTGCCGTTTTATATTTGATTTTATCACCGTTTTCGACAATTATAACATATCATATACAATCAGAAAAAAATGTAATAAAATGCCTAATTTTGCGTGTTACATTTATGGCAGAGGAATGTCAATAGTTTGCGTACAACCCTAGGCTAAGGGAAATCTTATTACTTGTCGTGTATTAAACCTATATAGGATTAATCTTCCAAGTCTGCTTTAATATCAAATTGTCCTATTTCTATGATGCTAGGCCCCTTCCCAGACGTTTATATTTTCCAGTTATTCAGCCCAGGTACTATATGCAATATTTACGTCTCTCCCACGGACATGGACTTGTTTACAGACATGTCTATACTTATCTTTCTCCATATTCAATTCTATTTATGCTGGAAATATTGAATGCATCGGTCTCAATTTGGATCTCTCTCTCTCCTCTCGCTTTCTTTGTTTCTGTCCCTTTGTTGTTCTGCCCCCTCTCGTTCTCTTGTTCTGTCTCTGCATCTCTTTCTCTCTACTCTTTCACCCGGCCTCTCCCTCTCTTTCCCTCTTCTTCTCTTGCTCTTTCTCCCTCTGTCTCTGTTTTTCTTATACTCTCTCACCCTCTCCCTTTTCCGCCTCTGGCTCTCGTTCTTCCTCTTTTATTTCTTCGGATGTTGCTTTATTTTCTGTAGCTCTTCCCTTTGCCCTTTGTATTCTTGTATTCTTATTACTATTGAGTCCCTGTAATGGAAAAAACGACAATCATACATGCTAGTCTCGGCTCAAAGAGAATTTATTCAACTTTTTATGGTGTATATGAATTTCGAATACCAACAGGAAATCTCACTTCCGTCAGGGTAACATAGTAATGAAATAATTCTCAATTTCTCATATGACAATTACCCCCCCCCCCTCCCAATTTCTAAGAACAATTTACTTTAATAAATTGTCTTCACAAATCAGAGAATTATATTGGCAATAACAATAACTGAAATTCCAGATATTTGACTGAAATAAACTTGCAAAGTCAACCCGACTAAAATAAACTTACAATGTCATCACCATCTGTCTAGGTATACATTCATGGCAATTGTCACCTGTACAACCTTATACAAATAAAATCCTTCTTGACCTTGAGTCAGTCATAGCGGTATATTAATGAACATTTTTCTTAACCATTTAACTTTATCCTTGGTCAATTTCAAGACAAAATGACTATTCTAGGAATCACATCAATATAAAACCAATCAATATTAGATAAAGCAGCGAGGCAGTTAAATAAACAATCATGACATCTTTCCCTTTGTTTACTATACATACATAACATGACATTGTGTGTCATATATGGATGTCGATAAAATCTATTCCTCTTAAAGGTACTATGTCCTATTTGCAGGCCAAAAAAATGAAAAGGTTAAATTCCAACGGCATTTGAAAGATAATACTAATTTAGAACTTCCCTAAAGAAAAGGGGGCTTGAAAATGTCTTTAAGTGGGAAAATAATGACTATAAGGGGGCTTGAAAATGTCTTTAAGTGGGAAAATAACGACTATAAGTTGTCGAATCGACTTACGTGATAGCAATACAGTAAGTAATAGTCTGATTTTCAGACCATTGCATGTCGTACGTTTTTGTGCTGCGCAAGGATTCAATCAGTTTAATTTTGGCCATTACAAGAAGAGGGTTATTGATGTAGATAAATGCTCATGTACCCTTTACAGCTCATTTTATGTATGTTGTTACCAAAGAGGAAAAAGCCAGTCAGTCACTCAATAGTGTCTGACAGTGAAGTCTAGCAAGTAAACGGGTTTCCTTGCATAATTTGAATATTAGGACACTGCTAACGTTTGAATTTCACAGATAGGACACACATTACATATTCATAATTCCTGCAAAGTTCTACAGAATTTGATGTTGGCTGCAAAAGGGACATAGTATCTTTAAGTCATCATGAAAACTTTTACCATAAAAAAAATTATTCTCAAAAATAATTTCTAGGTATTGAACTTCGTTCTCACATTCCTAAATACATACTTTTAAAACAGTTTGTTCTTAACATTTTTATGAGATATGTAATACCCAGTGATGTTTGTATGTTGAACTGTTTCAATTTTTACTGCACATAAAGTATCATTAAAGCTTTCTTAAGGCAAAACTTCAAACATAACATTCTTCATCTCATCAACCATTACATGATATTAGAAGGTCATGACACAACATAGCTCATATGACTAAATTCCAATCCAAGTCAATGTACATGTACTTGTGTATCCAGGAATCTCAGTTCTCAACCTATGGTTTAATCAACCAAGTTTTAGAATGAATAATAAATAATATAAATGACATTCTTACTTTTATCACCTAAGTCATGAGGCTTAGATGCATTCCATTTCCCTTGTATATGAGTTGAAATCTGCAAATGCAATTCTAAATGCAATTACTAAAACATGTTTCCATTTTAATGATATTATACAGCACCTGTACCTCAGAACGTTAATATCGTGGAAAACTAGAGCATGGTTATAAGTCTACAAACACCTATGAAATAAAACCTTCAATAAAAATAATCCCAACAAAGCACAACAATATAATGCTATGGGATAATTAGCATCAAAACAATCCATGTATAAATATAAAGCTTCAACTTTGTGCAGAATATGTCATACATATATGTATGACATATTCTGCACAAAGTTGAAAAGCTATAACATGGGTATACGTAAATGTTCATGCTACAGTTCATATTAGAGTTTGTGTAAAACCTGTTAAAACAAAGTAGAGATTATCAAATGTTCACATCATCACCTGAAGACAATTTCTTGGACTCAAAATTAAACAATTATCGAGCATTAAAGAGCACAATCCATTGTGTTGAGCATCAATAAGTCCTCTCTGATATATTTAGATACATAAGGTGGCTGTGTAATTATCTATGAGGCAAGTTATCAGTCCAAGTTGAAAGTAAACATGTACAGTATGCCGTGGTAACAAGGAGTATTTTTTTCATGGAATGTTCATCATCTCGGTCGACAATATCATGGTTTGTTTTCTGAGTCTAACATTTGAGATCAGTGAACACTTTAAAGATGACCGTCAACAGAAGTCCAAATCTAATTATGGCAAAACTCACATTTAACTTTGTTTCAATGTCCACAATGGCATAGCTCCAGCATTAAAGTTCAGAACGAGTATCATACGTAGACATAGTTCAGAATATACATTGGCATGGTTCAAAATTTAGTGAGTAGTATTCCTGCATTTGCATAAACTACAATGCATATATTCTGCTGTAATATTTTCTTCTTCATATCAAACTTCAGTAGTGCATTTCATGCATTTTTACAAAACATATGCTAAGGATAGTAATTTGTATGTACTATCATAGAAAGTTTGATGGGTATACATTTGTGGCTTGCAAGATCAATATAAAATCAATCTCAACATTACATAATCCTGGTAAATGCAATGTGTATCCAACAAATGACATTAACAAAATGTGTTAAACCATGATACATATCCAATAATTGATAATGGTAGACAGACAAAAAAAATCCATGTGAAGTGCATTTTACATTCTGCTTATATAATCTGCTGCAACATTATCCTGACCCTTCACTGATACAAGCCTAAACCTGTCATGATTCTCTTATTCTCAAACTTCTTTGCTTGAATTAGAAGAAAGGTTTGAGGTCTGTGTGTACTTCAAACTCACATCCATACAAATAACATTTGAACTTTTTGATTGCTCATACTATTGCTGAGCACTCTTTCTCTATTGTCGTGTAATTTTCTTCCTATGGTAATAACTTCTTACTCGCATAAGCAATTTGATATTCTTCTCCTGAATGCTATTGCATAAGCACAGCAACCACACCCTGTCAGATGCATCTACCTTCAATACAAACAACTGATTCTTGACATCTTCCGCAGAATCCACACACACTTTCCTACTCTCTGTACACAAATCAAAGCAGCCAGCCACTAACAAGTTAACCTCCTCCTTCGGAAAGTATTTCTTAAGGAGATTAATGTGATGTGTCTTAGGAACACAATTAACATCTACAATGTAGTCGTAGTTATACTTCACACCAACCACAGGGAATGGACCCATCCATTTCAGCACAAACTTATTCTGATCAGCAGAATTTTAAATTGTTTCATTTCATGACTTTTTCCCTAAAGTCACTGTCTTACACACATTTTGATATCATTTTCATCGAAATCGGATATACCTGTAAGGTGTTACATAACGATTAGTATGCTCATATCATCAAAAAGTGCTATAATTGCATATATTCATATAATTCATGTACAAGCAGAAATGTGAATAGTACTGAAATAGATGTATAAGTGGGAGATATGAATTGATATCAAATTGCTTTCATATGTTTCCAAAAGCAACTTGATATATTCTAGAACAAAAAAAATACATTAGAAATAAAACAATAGATCGAGGGCTTAAAAACAGAACTGTCTATGTCCAAATACAAGCCATTTTGAGTCAAATACATTTGAAAGTTTGATTGCATGCATAAAATCTGAAAAAAGTGAAGTAGTTATGTTCAATGTGATTAACTTATAAATAATACTTTATACTAATACTACTAATACCCCGCATTATTTGTCCTTCCTTTACAAGATAATTCTTCAAACATAAAATTGAAGATTTGACAGAATTTCAGGAGCATAACGTGGTGGATTAATAACAAAGTACTTCCAGAGCATGTTAATTGTTATTCAAATGACGATCCTATCGTTTTTTTAATGTCATTCCTTGATTTCAGTCAATAATTATGCAACATCATCGTCATCACTGTCTTCAGTGTCATGAACAGATAGACCTGGCAGCTGATCTTTGACTCGTCTTGAAGATGGGAGTGCCAAATACCATCCATGGAACTCTTCAGGAATGGCTAGGCTGTTGCACAGATCCTTCTTTTTAAGGTCGCTGATTTGAAGCTTCTCTTGGTAGGCAAGGTCCAGATTATGTGGAACTGATGGTGTCCCACGCCCATACACGCAGATCTTCTTGTAGTCATTTGAGTACTTATACTTGTAGCAGATGGTGCCTGGCTCTTCCTTCCTGTATTAAAAGCTCTTTACATGTAGCCAGTTGAAGACGTGTCCATCTTCGTCTCGGCGTTTGTTCTTCATGATCTGCTGTGAGAGATTCTGCAGATCATGAAAGTCTCCACGGCACATGTTTATGACCTTGTATGGAAGCCGACGTCTTGCTTTGTGGAAGATATTTACAAAGTAGTGCATTGTGAAGACATTGACATTCTTTTTTTCTGTTTCAATGCAGAATGCATGCTATCGCATTCCATGTGGGAATGCCCGCTCTCCAGAAAATTGTGTGCGATGAAAAAGTACTTCCAGAGCATGTTAATTGTTATTCAAATGACGATCCTGTCGTTTTTTATGTCATTCCTTGATTTCAGTCAATGATTATGCAACATCATTGTCATCACTGTCTTCAGTGTCATGAACGGATGGACCTGGCAGCTGATCTTTGACTCGTCTTGGAGATTGGAGTGCCAAATACCATCCATGGAACTCTTCAGGAATGGCTAGGCTGTTGCACAGCTTGACGAGATCCTTCTTTTTAAGGTCGCTGATTTGAAGCTTCTCTTGGTAGGCAAGGTCCAGATTACGTGGAACTGATGGTGTCCCATGCCCATACACGCAGATCTTTTTGCAGTCATCTGAGTACTTATACTTGTAGCAGATGGTGCCTGGCTCTTTCTTCCTGTATTAGAAGCTCTTTACATGTAGCCAGTTGAAGACGTGTCCATCCTCGTCTCGGCGTTTGTTCTTCATGATCTGCTGTGAGAGATTCTGCAGATCATGAAAGTCTCCACGGAAGATGTTTATGACCTTGTATGGAAGCTGAGGTCTTGCTTTGTGGAAGATATTTACCCAGTGGTGCATTGTGAAGACATTGACTTTCTTTTTTTCTGTTTTAATTGCAGAATGCATGCTATCGCATTCCATGTGGGAATGCCCGCTCTCCAGAAAATTGTGTGCGATGACTTTGAGATGTGTGTTCTGGACGGCATAGAGGAACATTGCAGCCACATTTTGGTTTCGATTTTGTCCCCGAAATGTGTCAGAAAATAGTGATACTTCATCTACCGTTTCAGATAAATCATTCAACCATTTGAAGAGGCATGTGCCCATATCATTACTGCCACGCTTTCCTTCTACTTTGGACCAACAGTATAGCAGCTTGCTTCATTTGGTGGGCCTGATTGTATATACATAGATGGTAGACACAAAGCTTGCAGCTGTAATACATTTGAGAATGTTCACTGCTTGGGATCTGTAGCACACTTTGCAAATCAGAAGATGCTGAGACAAAAGTCCCCTTTTCAGCAACTGCCTTGGCCTTGTCCCTTGCTTCGGCATTGCGAGCCTCTGTTTTTTCGCACGAGATGGGCTTCATACTCTTCCTTGAAATTCTCCTTTTGTTCTCCTGACAACTGGCCATACTTCGTACATGTTGGACATTGGTCTTTTTTATTTATCATAACAGCTTTTCTGGGCAATGAAATGATGTTGCTTGGCCACAATCAGTGAAAGCTGCATGGGGAATCCCAACTGCTTAGTAGAAAACTGCAAGCATCGTGCAATTCTTGCGTGCAATGAATGCGTGACAGTACTTGTAACAATCTGGACATAGCCACTTCTGGCATGAAAAGTAAAATGGCTAATGGACATACATGGGACATAAACAGTTATGGCACACAAATGAAAAGGTGCTATGAACATAAACAGTTTTGACTACCCCTATATCACACGTGGTTTTATCACGGGACATAGACAGTTCTGGCACACAAACTTAAATGAATATACAGTAATTTGGTGGACTTGACTCAATTTCACCAAAAAATGGACATAGACAGTTCTGGCTTTAAGCCCTCGAGATATAATAAGAAATCAAAAACAGTATAATACATATTAAAGAAAATAAAATGATGAAATTTGCGTATTGATAATTTATGCAAACTAACCTTTGAATTTTCAAATATCGACGCCCCAAAGTCAGTACAATAAAGGTTAAGTATCATGTGAACATCATTGATAGTATAACATTTATATAATCCTAATCATCACTATCATACTCATTGTTATATTTACCACCAGCTCAATCAAGCTGTTGAATGAGGAGGGTTTTGGTTTAGATAGTGTTAATTAATTAAATGCTCCGAAGCTGATGAAATGATAAATAGCTTTATGATATTTAACATTCGAAAATAGGATACCCTCTTGTTCCATGTATAACTATTATCGTATGGTACAGGCCTGTCTCATTTGATCTGAATTAGGAATTGAACTTAATCTGAATTTTTAGCTGAATTTGATCTGTATTATGAATTGGATTTGGTCTGAATTATGAATTGAATTTAATCTGAATTGCGAATTGAATTTGATCTGAATTATGATTTCAATCTAATTACTTAGTCCTAACTATGCATTGGATTTTGGTCTGCATTTTAATCTGAATTGTCAATCGAATTTAATCTGAATTATGAACTGAATTTGATCTGTATTATGAATTGGATTTGGTTTGAATTATGAATTGAATTGAATTTAATCTGAATTGTGAATTGAATTTAATCTGAACTACGAATTTAATTTAATTACTTAGTCTGAATTATGAATTGGATTTGGTCTACATTTTGTACTACATTTGTATCGCATTTCATGTTATCCATGTTAAGACCAATTGTATTATTCTGTATCCATTTGTATATTATTGTTGTTTATAATCCGTAACTCTATATTCACATGCAAACGAAACAAATTTCGAGTAATTGGACAATAAAATTTGAATTGAATTGAATTGAATTGAATGATCATTGAGACAATATAACCCTCCAATTTTCATTAACTCAAAACAACTTACATAGTGAATAACCTACTACTAAAACTCATTATCACCACCAAACAAATCTTTCAGAGAATAACATTCCAGCATTGCATCCCGATGATAGTATTCATTCATTATTATTTGAATTTCAATTTCAATTCAATTTAAATTTATTGTCCAATATTGGAAATTTGTTTTGCTCACATAATACAAACGTACAAAGAATCAAAATAAGTTTACATACATAATATATCATATACTTTGACATAGAAATTCTTCAGAATATTGCTATACAGAAATTTTCTTACGTTATTATAAAACAAAATAAGTGAATTATTTTAAACTGTTCGAGTGAACGGGATGGCCCGGAAAGGTTACAAAAATAACATTATAGAAATACAGTTATAAAGAAGAACGTAAAATTCAGGTAGCATTTTGATTGTATTTGCGGTCCGAGAAAGGAACGAAGGAATTTAGAAAGCGTTGAGTGCGACAGTTCATCGAACGAAGTCGTTTACCAGAACGCATAAAAACATAATATGGAAAGAGTGGGTGATTTTCGTTTTTCATAATTTGTTTTATTTCTAGAATTATTTTGGATTCGCATGCTTCATTTAAATTTTGAATTTCACTCGTGATCTTCCCTGCTTGTTTGGTGATTCACTGGAGCTTGCTAAAGTCTTTCTTCCTACACCTCCTGTACCAGACAACACAACTAAATAACATAACACTTTCTATGATGGATTTGTAGAACAAACTAAGAATGGTCCTATCTACATGAAACGATTTAAGTTTTCTTTAAAAATACATCCTCTGTTGAGCCTTTGAAAGAACGGACTTACACTGATCAGCCCATGATAATTTGTTGTCAATTACAGTGCCTAGATACTTGTATGTTTCAACAATTTCTATATTTTCTTCTTTTATCGTGATAGGCAATAAAACTGAACGTGTTGAAGTTCTGAAATCAAAAACCATTTCTTTTGTTTTGGAAGTATTAAGTTGAAGAAAATTTTGGTTGCACCAGTCTTCAAACTTGATCACCTCGTATCGATAATCTACCTCATCATTACTTATGAGACCCACTATCGCCGTATCATCGGCATATTTCACGATCTTAACGCCGTCTCTTGTAGCTAAGCAGTCATTCGTATATATGATAAACAAAGGTGCCGCTAGCACACATCCCTGGGGCGACCGGTATTTACTGTGATCAGATCCGACAACTCCTTTTGTACTTTTACCCTTTGTGTACGATTTGACAAGAAATTCTGTATCCATAAAATTAAAGAAGATCTAATGTTCATTTGTTTCAGCTTATGAACCAACATGTGGTTTTGAATCGTATTAAACCATCCTCTTCTTTACTTTAATACTTGCATGTCTCATTGTCACGTTCAAGCTTGATCTCTGATTTGAGTGTCTTCATCAGAGCGATGGTTTCCACGTACGCCGTCTCCAGTTGTAATATGAGCACTTTGCAAGGTTCATGGAATGTTCCAACTTCGATATACTGATCAGATCGACAATCTTTAACCTGGGAAGGAAAAGCATTGATGTATGATCTTGTTATCCATCTATCAATCCAGTATTTTTAATGTGTACCATCGTTTTAGATTTGTAAAACTGTATCTAAAAGTTCAAAATACATGTACGTGTCATGATGTGAGTGATGTTTAAAAATACTCAGGTTTGAAAGGCAAGGAGTGACAACACATAAATCTTTCAACACACACCACCTTTAAAAAAGAGTTTTACCAAGTTTACAACATGCTTTCAATGTGATGTCCATGGCAGATGGTATGATTGATAAGTGTAAGGTAAGCCAAAAATATGCACAACTCTTATGAATTTTAAGAAGGAGTAATATTCATATTTATTTTTGCAAGAATGAAGACATGATAAATGAAAATGTTATTTATCGACAAAATTATTATGAAATTTACTCTTTTATTCCTCTCATTTTACTACAAATATTAAAATGAAATCTTAACAGCTTCATGGTAACTATAATATGTAGGGATGACCTCTGTTTCCAATAAATCTAGTCCCTTGCTGTACACATGATCTATCAATGTTCCCTTCTCAGTAGTAGCATTAACAACATGCTGTTCGTAACCTTTATTGCACATTAGCTTGTTTACCTGTGAAGAACCTTTAAGCAAATCCTCATTAAAATCTCCCATCACAATACACCTAGTGCTTCTTTTGTGTAATGCATCTAGCAAATTGTCTAATGATTCACAGAATGATTTGATACTATATGATGGAGGACGATAGACAACTGAAATCACAACAGAAACTGGATTGGTGACAAGAATTGCAATAAACTCTAAGTTGTCAACAGATATGTCTAATCTACTTGAACATGTATTCTTGATATACATTGCAACACCTCCGTGCGATTGTTCTTTGAGTACATTTCCTACTCCAGAACTACAGTATGAAAGATGTCGTGGCTGATGATAAAATCGAAAGTTATCTAAAACAACATCACAGACATCATCATCATTAATCCATGTTTCGGTCAAGCAAATAAAATCTACATTCACAAATTGGCACTGGGATTTGAAATCGATAAAATGCTGTTTTAATCCTTGTACATTTTGCATTATCAAAGAAAAGTTATAATCATGAATATCTTCAGAAGTGCTATTCTCGATAAACGGCTTCATAATCTCAATGCGTTCTTTAATTTCTGGATTACAGTATATATGCTTAGGATCGAAATTTTCTATCACAAGTCCAGATAACGAAGTAACACGACTAAGCCCAACATATGCCTGTCCAGATAGAAATACATCTTTTAATGATACAACAGCTTTGTCTAACGTTGAACCTTGTACTTTATGAATTGTGCAAGCATAAGCAAGCTTAAGTGGAAATTGTTTTCTCACATATTTCTTACCAAGGGATTCTTGAGACATTTCGATTGAATGAATACCAACATCGGCCATCTCAAAATTAACTTTGATGCAAACTGGATTAAAATTTGCACGATCCGTTATTATTTCTGTTACATTTCGAAACATCCGTTTGTCAGGCCTTTACTAACATCAATATTCTTGAGCAACATCACTCTAGCATTAACTGCAATCCACAGATAAGGAGGCAGCTGGGATTTCATCCCTGTATAAGGTTTTCCCGTATTTGATTTCCTTTTTACCATCTTTGTCCATGTCTTGTGCTTTTATGCATATCACATCGGCACATCTTTATGCAATAATTTTTGTTCCAAGCATCCACTTCCTTGTTACATGAATAGATATGCAGAGCATTTTCACATTCTTCACCAGTTTCACAGGACTTGAGCATTGCTAGGTCTTCATCACAGAGAATGTCTTCCCATTCTTTTAAACGTAATCTATTTAAGAGAAAAGCAAATTGGGCATCGTCTTTTTGTCTCATAATGTCTTCAAGTTCTACTTTCTTGAAATTATCATTCCACAATACACCATTGAGTGTGTCTTTATATAAAGGAGTTCCACAGACTGGAGGTAACTGATACATGTCTCCCACAGCAATAACTGAAACACCAGCAAAAGCTGTTTGATCGCGTGATTGTTTTATTTGTCGTGGCGACCGTGAATGTAAGACATCAACTTTTGATCTACCATTGATACTTCATCTATGATTAAAATTTGCAGTTGAGCCAGCTTATTTCAAGGACACTTATTTTGTCATCACTCAGTGGTTGATACAGTTTTTGGGCATTGATTGGAATAGAAAGAATACTATGTATAGTATGGCCATTGATATTGTATGCAGCTACTCCGGTTGGAGCCATTTTCAATACTGAGACATCATCAGGATGTGGCAACATTCGGGCTAGTATACGCGTTGCTTCATAGTAAAGACATTTAATCAAATGACTCTTTCCAGTGCCAGCACCACCAGTTAGAAAAATATGAAACGGTTCGACCGATTTTCCATTTACTCTATCTAAACACCACTGTCGTACTTTGTAAAAAACTCTGTTGCTTCTCATTCAGAGACCTCATCAAAGAATGTCCATCCTGTTTGGAAATCTTTACAGATCGAAGTTCGATGCTATAGTCATCTTTTTAGTTTCATGGTTTAAATCCGGGATATCAAGATCTCCATCACAATCTTCGACAT
This sequence comes from Mesocentrotus franciscanus, assembly GCA_037976565.1. Classification (NCBI taxonomy): domain Eukaryota; kingdom Metazoa; phylum Echinodermata; class Echinoidea; order Camarodonta; family Strongylocentrotidae; genus Mesocentrotus; species Mesocentrotus franciscanus. Next base: position 35,675,076 of record CP137674.1, on the reverse strand, counting down.
CTACATTTTCTTTGGGATGTTCAAGTCGCTCTACTTCCTTTTCCGGACATAAAGACCCCATGCATCTTCGTGTGGACCAAATTTGTCAAGATGCTCCTGTGCATGATCAATTGCATCAGCATTCATTTCAAACTTGCTTCGGTTAGTACGCACAATTGACCAGACTTTCTCCAATTCACATCCACGTATTTTCACAGAACCTGTCTCATAGAACTCTTGATGTGTTTCAAATGTTGGCGCTTTAATTGTTCATCTTCAAAATATGGCAGAAAGAGTTGCAAAATGCTCAAATAATATTTTTCAGGACAAATGATGGGTGAGAATCGGGATATCTTACAACTGCATCTCTCCGACGTGTGCGCTTCTGAATATATCCCAGATCGTTATCTAATTTAAAGACATTTTTACTTCTTGCACTTGGCTTTTGGGATGCAGTTAAGATTCTAAACTGAGAACAAAACGTTGCAAGACACATATTACTGAATTCTGCATTTTTAGGTCGAGCTTTGTATCTGTCGAGCTTGCTAGTCATCCAAACATTCTCATCATCATTATCGTTATCTGGTCTGCTTTTTATAACGCTTAATGGTAAACTCATTCTGACAGGGTCTGGTCCAACAGGAATGAATTCAACTTTCCTAGAACATTCTTTCAATCTGAGACTGCAAACACGATAGACGCTTTCTTGAGCAGACACTTCACGATTCTGCATGTACACCTGA
>CP137674.1:35396454-35673854 GCA_037976565.1 Mesocentrotus franciscanus | reverse complement strand
ACAGTGAAATCTAGCAAGTAAACAGGTTTCCTTGCATAATTTGAATATTAGGACACTGCTAACGTTTCATTTCACAAGACATACTGTACATGACATATTCATAATTCCTGCAAAGTTCTACATAATTTGATGTTGGCTGCAAAGGGACATAGTATCTTTAAAGGGATTGGGTAACTTTGTCTCAGATTCTGAAACAAAATCCTGGATTTAGCTCATGCTGCAATGATAATTATGAACCTTTAGGTCAGTAAGGAACCCTATGACTTTTACAAGCCGATCGCCTGTCTGATTATCAAGAAATTTATGATTGGAAATCAAAATCAAATTTTGCGTTTTCCTAACGGTTTTCATTACACTACAGTCTATTGGGGAAAATGAGTATGGTAAAACCGATGACTCAAAGATTTTTACTTTTTGAGGCGCTTCATGATCATTTTGGAGCGCAATTTTTCAGGGCTTCATTATTACACCATATCACAGACACTGATAACACATAGGGCCATGCATCTCAGATTTAACATTGTTAAAGATAAAGACCAGTTCTGGTCATGCGATTGCATTGGGAAAGAAACGTTGTGGAATCGATCAGAAAACGTTGATCATCTAGCATAAGTCTTGTGTGTACTGCAAGGTTCTGGAATCATCAAAATGATAAGAAATTTGGCCAAGTCTTGGTAAAGTTACAAGCACTGTACACAGAAAGATGTATATGGGACTATGTGACACCGCCGACACGTGCGCGATATCTATTTGGTCCCAATAGATATAATAATTTACCAAATATATCAATTAGTAGGAGGTTTCCGGCAAAATTTGTATCATCACGTATTAGTCATATTCTTTCACATGATCGGTAATGAGAGCTTCCATTTCATTTTTTGAGAGGGGGCGTTTCCAAAACTGGTCTATACCTTTAAACGATGCCTTTAACTAGAGTGTCTGATCGTGCACTGGTTTTGTGTGCTAAAATCCTTCCCATAGAGATTGCACACACCCATATGCAGTCTATGTGCATTGCGCGCTCATGCAAAATTGGTCAATGTTTTATTATTACCAAATTGAGATTCAAACCTTTATCGCCGTGATCCTAAGGTGATACTCAATAAATGATCTCATATGAAAGAGCAGGTTTTTCTCCATAATTCCCAAAGGGGCTCATTTCCGAATTCTAAAAATATCTTGATCAAAACAGCGATTTAAACATTGTTCCCATCGTAGCTGCGATATTTGCCACTCTCCTGAAGTGAGCCCCCGAGGCTTATGCAGGGCTAGATAATATCCATGTGCTTATTTTTTCGCTGGCTCCAAGGGATCAAAAGCGATAACAGTTTGAAAATACCCTTCCCTTATTTTTTGATCAGCTAAATAGGGAGGCGTGAGCACGCTCTGCCCGAACCCATGGTGACAGCTGTAAAATCTGCACATGCATATGCATTCAGACCGCGACAGTCACCACGTGTGGAACGTGCACACGGAAGACAGGAGAGGCTTGATCGCGCCAAGTTACGCATGCAGCTTGCAACACGCATACGCTTGCATATTGCACAATGCAGCTGTTTAGCTATAATTACTGTAGCAAAACAAAATAACTCTGCGTACGCCTTTTTCGTTGATTCTGACAAAAATGATGAATATTTCTGTGATTTTTTTTTGGGACTGTATCCTTGGATAGAAACATCGGTGAGTCTTCAAATTAGAAATGTATTATTCTGAGTGAATAATTTTTCAATTATCCAACCATAATGGTAGGGTGTCTGATCCCGCACCGATGTTAAGTGCTAAACTTCTTCCCATAGAGATTGCACGCATCCCTATGCAGTCTACGTTAACCCTGTAACCGATCATCGGATCGGGCCGAGCATCGGCCGATCATGGGAGATCGAAAATTAAATTCGAAAATTAGTTAAGGGTCATGCTTTTAATAGCTGGGATTATTTTGTCATTTGAGTTAAGATATGACCATGTCTGTTGAAATTAATAATATTGGTCTAAGAAAAGAGGCAAAACATAAAGCCGCCATCTTGGATTATAATGTAGGCACGCATTTTTGTCCATTGTCATTAAAATCCAAGATGGCGGCTCGCATGTTTTGCCTCTATTTTATCAATTTCAAAGTCATGAAAAGGCACTTAGTATCAACAAACATGGTCTACAACAACTCTAAATGACAAAATAATCCCAGCTATGCATTTTTTTAAAGCATTTGATAGCCCAAAACTTGAAAATTTTCGGCATTAAAAAAAAAATAATAAAATAAATAAATAAAATATGCCGATTTTTTTTTCCAATATTTTTCGCAGATACCGATCAAAGGTGCGAGGGTGTCGCTCCGATCTTCCGATCCGATCAAAGCCCCAACTTACAGGGTTAGTCTACGTGTATTGCACGATCATGCAAAATTGGTCAAAGTTTTTTTTTTCAAAAACGAGATTCAAACCTTTATTCTTTGTGATCCTGAAGGTGATACTCAATAAATGAGGTGTCATATGAAAGAGCAGATTAATCCCCATATTTCCAAAGGGGCGTTATCTCGAAATTCTAAAAATATCTTGGTCAAAACAGCTATTTAAACATTGTTTCCTGGCTAGCTCGAAATTTGCCACTTTTGAGATATGACGCCCTGGCGATAAGTAGTCCCAGTCGTAAGGAATATATCCATACGCTTATTTTTCGCTAGCCCCCAGGGATCACAAACAATTACAGTTTGAAAATACCCTTCCTCCCATTTTTCAGATCAGCTAAGTAGGGAGGCGTGGGCTCCGCGCAGGCCGAACGCATGGTGATAGCGCGTAAAATCTGCACATGAATATGCATCGGACCGCGTGTGTGTATTGGCAAAGAGACCTGGAAGTGGATGCCCATTGAAGACAATGGATTGCCGTTGCGCGAGTTGCGCATGCAGCTAAGCAACACGCTGTACGCTTCATATTGCGCAATCCAGCTGTTTTGCTAAATTTAGCAAAACAACATAACTCTGCGTGTAAGTCTTTTTCGTCGATGCTGACAAAAATAGCATATTTCTTTTATTTGAGGGGGCTTATCTTTTGATAGAAACATCGGTGAGTCTTGAAATTTGAAATGTATTATTCTGAATGAATGATTTTTTCAATTATTCAACCACAATGGTGAAAAACGATCCAAAAGGGAAAATTGAAAAATCAACTTCAGACACCCTGATAATGGTGAAAAACAAACCAAAAGGGAAACTTGAAAATTCGTTCAGACACCCTACTTCAGTCTTCAGGATCACAAAGAATAAAGGTTTGAATCTCGATTTGGTAATAAAAACATTGACCAATTTTGCAAGATCCCGCAATGCACAGACTTGCATAGGGCTGCGTGCAATCTCTATGGGAAGGATTTTAGCACACAACGTTTGTACTAAATTGATGCCTATCAGCTCAGCACGTGACGTATGCATGCAGCGCTAGAGGTCAATACTGTACGCATGCCATGCCATGCCAGGCATTACTAGTATTGAATAGAGTCTACTAGATTCTAATCTATGCTTTGCTGGATCTGGATCTAGCTCAGTAGCTGGAGTGATCAGCCTTAGATCTAGGCCTATCACAGCTACAGTATAAGTGATATAAATAATCTACTACTACTAGTACTACTAGGCCTAGGTCTATTCTACCTAGATCTAGCCTACTAATACTATCTAGTCTTCAATCTTCATGATTTCATCAAAATTTCAAAATTCAATTTCAAATGTGATCGGTTTGAATTTTTCATGAATCAAAATCAAAATTTATTAAAGTAAGATCATTTACTATAAAAATTTAGTATAGAACTTTATTACTCACATCCTTGACAAAATGATGATCTTCAAAGTAGCTCCAGCAGCTAGCAGTCCAGTGCAAAGGAAAGATGTCGTTTTCTTCAGACCGACTATTTTCCCACACATGAGTGGATGTGTGGGACCACTGTCTGACTCTAGCCTGAGCTAGATCTACTAATGTAGATCTATAACTTGGTGAATTCTGGCCTGGCCTGGTTCGATCCTTTCTCATTTTGTTAAATTCTTGCTCTGGAAAACTCTCAAAATTCTTCTTTCCTGGTGTTAATCTAACCTTTTCCCCATACTGTGGGTTTGAAAAGAAGACAAATCTGGCGAAATGGCAAATAATGATTGAAAAGCGCCGTTGAGAGTTGTACAGTACTTGTAATTTTTTGCAATGCCGGGATTTTGAAATTGAAATTAAATATTTCGCTCTCTACCACTAGATGGCAGCAAACACAAATTGAGTTCCAGTTTTTTTCTTTCTTTTTTCTTCTTCCATTTTTTGGACCCTCCGACCCCCTCCGACAGGCCTTTTTATTGAAAATCAATCTCTGAATAACATATTTGAATACATGTACAAATGAATATCATATGATACTTCAGAATAAGATATAAATAACGAATATCAACCATAATAAGCGATTACTGAAACCGTAGCATATTGATAATAATAATATGATAATAATAATACTATATAGCTAGCTGTACTAATATACAGAACATAGATTTTTTTTTTTAAACAACAACAACAATGCAACATCATGACTGAAAATGATGTGGGAAATTCAATATAATATCATTAAACGATCAAAATCCTCTCAAAATTTATCCATTTGTTATCGAATGTGTCAGTTTTGTTACCAAGTATACTAACTTAATTGCCTCTCATTCGTGTAACTATTCCTGATGTTGTTTTATTGTCTGGAAGGACTCGGTATAGACTTTTGTATTTGAGTTACAGCTTCCTTTCTATAGCTGTCATTCGTTGTGATATAAAACTCTTGGAGAATTAGACAAACAAATTGTTACAATTCCATCTTATTGGATTAGTTCAAGGTCATTAAAGCAATAGAGTAGTTAGCTAATTCTTTTGCTAATTAGATACTTTTTACTTCAAATATTCAAATTAAAGTAGACAAATAAAAAAAAATCTTAATTCTACAATATAATTATATTTATAGGGAGAGTTGAGGTCTGAGGAGGGCCAGTAAATTGTCCGAATCCGATCTTTGAACCTATTGGTATTAACACGAAAAGACATAAATCAATATTAATCTTTGGAAATTCTTTCAAATACGACTGAATGTTTTCAAAATAAACAACATATTAACGACGAAATGGTGATTGGGCAACCATCGAAACATTATTCCCTAGCTGGCTAAAAATTGGGTTTTGAACAGTTTTAGGTCGAATTGTTTTGAAGGGGCCGTCTCTAAAAGAGTGTAGTTTATCATGTTTTCTTTATTGTCATATTTTGCGAACTTTCTGACCCCTCCAAGAACTCAACCTTTCATTTAATGCTGTCAAGAACTCAAAGAAATACAGTGACACACGATCGTAATATCGAGTGCTAGCTCAAATGCCTATTATGAAGATGATTATATTAAAGATGCAGATCGGAAATAAACATGCAATAAATGACTGACCACCCTCCCCGCAAAAAAAACCATCAAGACTATGTAGAAGTATTAAAGAAACTGAAAGAAATTACACAATATGAAAATTGTTAAAGAAAAGAGAACAAAAATATAAATATTAAAAATGCCAAAAATATAGCCATGAATTGAATATCTCAAAAACGACAATTGTTTTGCAGGATAGAGGTTGAGTAGGAGGCCGGGCGCGGACCACAGGGGGGCGATGGGCCCAGCCCCACCCTGGCCCAAAAACAGGTAAAAAAGAGATGGTAACATTAATTTTACCTTTTAAAACAAAAATGAAAATTGGCCGCTCCCTGGCATTCTTCGACATTCTTCACCCCACCAATTCCGCAGGATTTTCTCAGCCCCCCCCCCCAGCTTTGTTTTTATTGACTTATACGAATGAAACGACTAAAACATGCTACATTTCTTAGTGAAATAAACTAACCTGGATATATAGCCTCCTACAGGGGCCAGGGGCGGATCCAGCCGGCGGCAAGGGAGAAGGCCGAAAAGGGGCCCACCGTGCGAAAATTTGAAAACCGTGCCGGCCGATTTTCCGCTCAGGGGTTTGAAAATGAAAAATCGTGCTGGTCGATTTTTCGCTCAGTGGGGGTGAGCACAATTTTTTTTGCCTCCGAAATTTTTTTTTAACCACCCCCCTTGAGCGCAAGGAGGGGCCCATCTTCTTTTTTTACAAAAAGGGTGTTTTTACTTGTTTTTTTCTAGGGCCCCTGGATCCGCCACTGACAGGGGCAGATCCAGGCGGCCGCAAAGGGGGCCAAATCTTGAGAAAATATTTAGCGGCGAATTAGCCAGCCGCCTGCAAAGGGAGGGGGGGGGGTCCTTATCTTGAAAAAATATATAGCGGCAAATTAGCCAGCCAGCTAATAAGCGGGGAGATGTTGAGAAGAAAAAGTAGTGCCCTCTCCTCCCCTCCGCCCCGTTGAGCCCCAAAAGATTTTAAAAGTGCTCCCTTCCTCCCTACCCTGATTCGCCGCTAAATATTTTCTCAAGATTTGGCCCCTTTACTGGATCCGCCCCTGTAGAAGTCTATATATCCGGGTTACGAAAAATCGATTATTTCACTGAGAAATGTTGCATGTTAATTTTAGTCGTTTCATACGTAAAAGTTAATAAAAACAAAGCTTGGGGGCAGGGAAAAATACTGCCGATTCGGGAGGGGGGTGAAGATATCAAAGTGTACACTACGTCAATGGACAAAAAAATTGTTTATTTGTTTTCACCTTCGTACGTATGTTTGGTGGGAACCGCTATTAATGTTATGTTTTTATTATTGACTTTATTACTTTAATTATCATTTGTTTAAATGGTTAAATGATAGTAGGCCTATGTTTAAACATATTTGAAACTAAATTTTATGACTTCTGTACAATGTTTAAGTGTAAGTATTACAATATTTTAAAAATATCTTTAAAATGTTATGTTTATATGTTTTGTAATATCATACATATAACATTTAAAAGATGTTGGAAAAACGTTTCTTTTCTTCTTTGAAAACATTATTATGATATTACGAAAACATTACATCTGAAATGTTTGTGAGATCTATTTTAAACATTTTGAAAAACGTTCAAAAAATGTTATTTTAATTGTTTTGATAAAAACGTATTTAAAATGTGTTCTTGTGACATTTGTAAAACGTTTCAATGTAAAGATTACAATACTTTAACAACATTCTTAAAATGTTCCGTTTATATCATATCAATAACATTTGAAAGATGTTGGAAAACGTTTCTTTTCTTCTTTGAAACATTATTACGATATTACGAAAACATTACATCTGGAACATTTGTGAGATCTTTTTTAAACATTTTGAAATACGTTCAAAAAATGTTTTTTTAATTGTTTTGATAAAACTGTTTCTGAAATGTTTTTTTTATGACTATTGTACAACGTCAAAATGTAAAGATTACAATATTTAAACAATATTCTCAAAATGTTATGTTTATATCATATCAATAACATTCAAAAGATGTTGGATAAACGTTTCTTTTCTTCTTTGAAACATTATTACGATATAACGAAAACATTACATCTGAAATGCTTGTGAGATATTTTTGAACATTTAGAAAAACGTTAAAAAACGTTATTTTAATTGTTTTGATAAAAACGTATTTAAAATGTGTTCCTGTGACATTTGTAAAACGTTTCAATGTAAAGATTACAATATTTTAACAACATTCTTAAAATGTTATGTTTATATCATATCAATAACATTCAAAAGATGTTGGATAAACGTTTCTTTTCTTCTTTGAAACATTATTACGATATTACGAAAACATTTCATCTGGAATGTTTGTATGATCTTTTTAAAACATTTTGAAAAACGTTCAAAAAATGTTATTTTAATTGTTTTTATAAAAACGTATTTAAAACGTGTTCTTGTGACATTTGTTACACGTTTTAAATGTAAAGACTACAATATTTTAACGACATTTTTAAAATGTTTTTTTTGTAATATCATACATATAACAATTAAAAGATGTTGGAAAAACGTTTCTTTTCTTCTTTGAAAACATTATTATGATATTACGAAAACATTACATCTGAAATGTTTGTGAGATCTTTTTTAAACATTTTGAAAAACGTTCAAAAAATGTTATTTTAATTGTTTTGATAAAAACGTATTTAAAATGTGTTCTTGTGACATTTGTAAAACGTTTCAATGTAAAGATTACAATACTTTAACAACATTCTTAAAATGTTCTGTTTATATCATATCAATAACATTTGAAAGATGTTGGAAAAACGTTTCTTTTCTTCTTTGAAACATTATTACGATATTACGAAAACATTACATCTGGAACATTTGTGAGATCTTTTTTAAACATTTTGAAATACGTTCAAAAATGTTTTTTTAATTGTTTTGATAAAACTGTTTCTGAAATGTTTTTTTATGACTATTGTACAACGTCAAAATGTAAAGATTACAATATTTAAACAATATTCTCAAAATGTTATGTTTATATCATATCAATAACATTCAAAAGATGTTGGATAAACGTTTCTTTTCTTCTTTGAAACATTATTACGATATAACGAAAACATTACATCTGAAATGCTTGTGAGATATTTTTGAACATTTAGAAAAACGTTCAAAAAACGTTATTTTAATTGTTTTGATAAAAACGTATTTAAAATGTGTTCCTGTGACATTTGTAAAACGTTTCAATGTAAAGATTACAATATTTTAACAACATTCTTAAAATGTTATGTTTATATCATATCAATAACATTCAAAAGATGTTGGATAAACGTTTCTTTTCTTATTTGAAACATTATTACGATATTACGAAAACATTTCATCTGGAATGTTTGTATGATCTTTTTAAAACATTTTGAAAAACGTTCAAAAATGTTATTTTAATTGTTTTTATAAAAACGTATTTAAAACGTGTTCTTGTGACATTTGTTACACGTTTTAAATGTAAAGACTACAATATTTTAACAACATTTTTAAATGTTTTTTTGTAATATCATACATATAACATTTAAAAGATGTTGGAAAAACGTTTCTTTTCTTCTTTGAAAACATTATTATGATATTACGAAAACATTACATCTGAAATGTTTGTGAGATCTTTTAAACATTTTGAAAAACGTTCAAAAATGTTATTTTAATTGTTTTGATAAAAACGTATTTAAAATGTGTTCTTGTGACATTTGTAAAACGTTTCAATGTAAAGATTACAATACTTTAACAACATTCTTAAAATGTTCTGTTTATATCATATCAATAACATTTGAAAGATGTTGGAAAACGTTTCTTTTCTTCTTTGAAACATTATTACGATATTACGAAAACATTACATCTGGAACATTTGTGAGATCTTTTTAAACATTTTGAAATACGTTCAAAAATGTTTTTTTAATTGTTTTGATAAAACTGTTTCTGAAATGTTTTTTTATGACTATTGTACAACGTCAAAATGTAAAGATTACAATATTTAAACAATATTCTCAAAATGTTATGTTTATATCATATCAATAACATTCAAAAGATGTTGGATAAACGTTTCTTTTCTTCTTTGAAACATTATTACGATATAACGAAAACATTACATCTGAAATGCTTGTGAGATATTTTTGAACATTTAGAAAAACGTTAAAAAACGTTATTTTAATTGTTTTGATAAAAACGTATTTAAAATGTGTTCCTGTGACATTTGTAAAACGTTTCAATGTAAAGATTACAATATTTTAACAACATTCTTAAAATGTTATGTTTATATCATATCAATAACATTCAAAAGATGTTGGATAAACGTTTCTTTTCTTCTTTGAAACATTATTACGATATTACGAAAACATTTCATCTGGAATGTTTGTATGATCTTTTTAAAACATTTTGAAAAACGTTCAAAAAATGTTTTTTAAATTGTTTTGATAAAATTGTTTCTGAAATGTTTTTAAAGACTTTTGTACAACGTCGAAATGTAAAGATTACAATGTTTTAACAACATTCTTAAAATATTATGTTTATATCATATTAAAAACATTTAAAAGATGTTGGAAAAACGTTTCTTTTCTTCTTTGAAACATTATTACGATATTACGAAAACATTACATCTGGAATGTTTGTAAGATCTTTTTTAAACATTTTGAAAAACATTCAAAAAATGTTATTTTAATTGTTTTGATAAAAACGTATTTAAAATGTATTCTTGTGACATTTGTAACACGTTTGCATGTAAAGACTACAATATTTTAACAACATTTTTAAAATGTTTTTTTTTATCATATCTATTACATTTAAAAGATGTTGGAAAAACGTTTCTTTTCTTCTTTGAAAACATTATTATGATATTACGAAAACATTACATCTGGAATGTTTGTGAGATCTTATTTTTTACATTTTGAAAAACGTTCAAAAAATGTTATTTTAATTGTTTTGATAAAAACGTATTTAAAATGTGTTCTTGTGACATTTGTAAAACGTTTCAATGTAAAGATTACAATACTTTAACAACATTCTTAAAATGTTCTGTTTATATCATATCAATAACATTTGAAAGATGTTGGGAAAACGTTTCTTTTCTTCTTTGAAACATTATTACGATATTACGAAAACATTACATCTGGAACATTTGTGAGATCTTTTTTAAACATTTTGAAAAACGTTCAAAAAATGTTTTTTAAATTGTTTTGATAAAACTGTTTCTGAAATGTTTTTTTATGACTATTGTACAACGTCAAAATGTAAAGATTACAATATTTAAACAATATTCTCAAAATGTTATGTTTATATCATATCAATAACATTCAAAAGATGTTGGATAAACGTTTCTTTTCTTCTTTGAAACATTATTACGATATAACGAAAACATTACATCTGAAATGCTTGTGAGATATTTTTTGAACATTTAGAAAAACGTTCAAAAAACGTTATTTTAATTGTTTTGATAAAAACGTATTTAAAATGTGTTCCTGTGACATTTGTAAAACGTTTCAATGTAAAGATTACAATATTTTAACAACATTCTTAAAATGTTATGTTTATATCATTTCAATAACATTCAAAAGATGTTGGATAAACATTTCTTTTCTTCTTTGAAACATTATTACGATATTACGAAAACATTTCATCTGGAATGTTTGTATGATCTTTTTAAAACATTTTGAAAAACGTTCAAAAAATGTTTTTAAATTGTTTTGATAAAATTGTTTCTGAAATGTTTTTTAATGACTTTTGTACAACGTCGAAATGTAAAGATTAAAATATTTTAACAACATTCTTAAAATATTATGTTTATATCATATTAAAAACATTTAAAAGATGTTGGAAAAACGTTTCTTTTCTTCTTTGAAACATTATTACGATATTACGAAAACATTTCATCTGGAATGTTTGTAAGACCTTTTTTTAAACATTTTGAAAAACGTTCAAAAAATGTTATTTTAATTGTTTTGATAAAAACGTATTTAAAATGTATTCTTGTGACATTTGTAACACGTTTGAATGTTAAGACTACAATATTTTAACAACATTTTTAAAATGTTTTTTTTTAATCATATCTATTACATTTAAAAGACGTTGGAAAAACGTTTCTTTTCTTCTTTGAAAACATTATTATGATATTACGAAAACATACATCTGGAATGTTTGTGAGATCTTTTTTGGACATTTTGAAAAACGTTCAAAAAATGTTATTTTAAATGTTTTAAAAGAAACGTATTTAAAATGTATTCTTGTGACATTTGTAAAACGTTTCAATGTAAAGACTACAATATTTTAACAACATTTTTAAAATGTTTTTTTAAATATCATATCTATTACATTTAAAACATGTTAGAAAAACATTTCTTTCCTCTTTGAAAACATTATTATGATATTACGAAGACATTACATGTGAAATGTTTGTAAGATCTTTTTTAAACATTTAGAAAAACATTCAAAAATGTTTTTTAAATGTTTTAATAAAAACGTATTTAAAATGTATTTTTGTGACGTTTGTACAACGTCTAAATGTAAGGGTTACAATATTTTAACAACATTTTTAAAATGTTCTGTTTATATCATATTAATAACATTTAAAAGATGTTTGAAAAACGTTTCTTTTATTCTTTGAAACATTTTTACGATATTATGAAAACATTACATCTGGAATGTTTGTAAGATCTTTTTAAAACATTTTGAAAAACGTTCAAAAATGTTATTTTAATTGTTTTGATAAAAATGTATTTAAAATGTATTCTTGTGACATTTGTAAAACGTTTCTATGTTAAGAATACAATATTTTAACAACATTTTTAAAATGTTCTGTTTATATCATATTAATAACATTTAAAAGATGTTTGAAAAACGTTTCTTTTATTCTTTGAAACATTTTTACGATATTATGAAAACATTACATCTGGAATGTTTGTAAGATCTTTTTAAAACATTTTGAAAAACGTTCAAAAAATGTTATTTTAATTGTTTTGATAAAAATGTATTTAAAATGTATTCTTGTGACATTTGTAAAACGTTTCTATGTTAAGAATACAATATTTTAACAACATTTTTAAAATGTTTTTTTTAATATCATATCTATAACATTTAAAACATGTAAGAAAAACATTTCTTTCCTTTTTGAAAACATTATTATGATATTACGAAAACATTACATGTGAAATGTTCGTAAGATCTTTTTTAAACATTTAGAAAAACATTTAAAAAATGTTTTTTTAAATGTTTTAATAAAAACGTATTTAAAATGTATTTTTGTGACGTTTGTACAACGTCTAAATGTAAGGGTTACAATATTTTAACAACATTTTTAAAATGTTCTTTTATATCATATCAATAACATTTAAAAGATGTTGGGAAAACGTTTCTTTGCTTCCTTCAAAACATTCTTATGATATTATAAAAACATAAAATGTCGGCCGTTTCTAAGATATTTTTTAAACATTTTACAATAATGTTTAAAAGATGTTTTTAAAACATTATCCGAAAATCATCGGACATGGTACATTACTAAAATGTTTTTATAATGTTAAACATAATATCAATAATGTTTTATAAATGTTATAATGACAGTTTTAAAAAATGTTGTTTTCAAGACATTTGTAAGACCTTTTCAAAATGTTATGATAACGTTTTGTGTTAGCTGGGCAGTCTCACAGACTCCCAACCCATCTGTGACGGGAGGGAGCCAACTCCTGAGGATTCAAGGCTGCACAGGGTGCTGCGGAATCTCTCAAATAGCACACATCACTGTCTGGAGTTAAGCCAGTGATTGAGGCCCGAGTGTCAGTGGTCGCATAAACGACGACACTCTGAGTGACTGTAGTTGCTCTCAACCACAAACTTAGTCACTCAGGGCTTATGCATAACACTCACGGTTCTCAGACACCCATGGCGGGTGATCGTGAGTCAGATCTCCGAAAAGGATATCTGGAAACTGGACCGGTAACCGGGCTTAAGCCAACGGTAAATCGGACGGAACAGAATCGGTAACCCGGGACCGAATTCGAAATCGAATTGGTAAACCGGGACCGAAATCGAAACCGACTCGGTAATCCGAAACCGGTTTGGTATCCGGGGCCGAGTCGGTAAACCGGGGGCGGATATCAGATAACCGCCGGGTCGGGTCGGATACGGATATATCGGGCGGCACTGCGGAGCAGGCGGTCGGATATATTTTGCTTGTCTCATAAGCACCCGACTGTGACGGGAGCGAGAGAGCTAGCAAGAGTGTACTCCTGAGTTATCAAGGCGGCACGGGTGCGGCGGATTCACTCGCGTAACACTCGAGAATCGTCGGAAGCTCCCAGGGGAGGACGGACGGTCTCTTACGACTCCCAACCCGTCTGGGACGGAGGGAACCGGCTCTTGAGGATTGCAGGCTGCAGCTGGTACAGCGGAATCTCTCAATTTGCACACACCACTGTCTTGAGCTGAGACAGCGATCGGGTTCCAGTGTCAAAAGTCGCAGAAGCGACGGCACTCTTTCCCCAGGCACGGACACCCGTGCCCTGTGTGCGGGGGCTAATGGTCGGTAAACCGGCAGCCCCGACTGTTATCTGTAATACTGAGCCCAACTTTAGGAGTCGGGACGGCAAACAGAACAGATGCTGTCCGGGAGACGCTTGGAGCGCTCCCTAACCTACCCGCCTCCGACGTGTCCGAGAAGACTACCCCAGAGCGCGTCGTCAGCTTGCCGCTCACACCATCGGCAACACTTGCGAGAGGAAAGACACGAGTAACAGGTTCCGAGCTGTCCATCGCGAACCTGCATAAGGACAAACACAGAGAAAAACAAAACAAAGAGCGAGAGCGTAACACCCGACGCTCGCTACAATTTCTGTTAAACAATTTCAAATAAAATGTTTATTTCTCAAACTAACACAACCCAACAGGCATGCACGAAAAAATAAAATCCAAACAATCACGAGCGAACAAAGGCCGCACCGCTGAAGCGGTGATCCATGCGGAATGAGCCAGAGAGACGTATAGGCAGGGAATAAATTAACCGCCCAGCCTACACGTAACCCTCCCAAGCAACAAAGAAACACCAGGCCCCAACGCCCTGACGTAGCGGCGTCCGAAACCTGTAAAATATGGACGTGAATGAGGAAATTACGGGGCAGAAAACTGAGGTTAAATATCTGCCAAAATAAAAATGTGACTAGGGAACCCGTACCACCAAATTAATAGTAATTAAAATGAGGACGGAATTCAATACGTAAAAAGAGCTAAGCCTAACGAAAAAAGGACAAAATCCTTGATTTTAATGTGACTCAGCTGTATACGATGTCTCTACCGGTAGGCGAGAATAGAAAGAGGATGAATGGCGGGCGTGCGGTGCGCACGTGAATTATCGGAAGGCGATGTACGGGGGGTTGGGCATGCGCGAGTGTGACGTTTTTAAAGAGTTCTCGATGGTGGCGTAGTTTGGATAAACTAGCAAATAATAGGTAGATACATTGATTTATTGTGGTAAATAACGACTATTAATTGTCGGATCGACTTAATTGCTCCAAGTCAGTAATAGTCTGATTTTCAGACCATTGTACCGAATGGTCGTACGTTTTGTGCTGCGCAAAGATTCAATCAATTTAATTTAGGCCATTACAAGAAGTGGGTTACTAATGTAGACAAATGCTCATGTACCCTTTACAGCTCATTTTATGAATGTTATTACCAAAGAAGAAAAAGAGCAAGTCAGTCACTCAATAGTGTCACTCAATAGTGTCTGACAGTGAAGTCTAGCAAGTAAATGGGTTTCCTTGCATAATTTGAATATTAGGACACTGCTAATATTTAAATTTCACAGATAGGACATACATGACATAGTCATAATTCCTGCAAAGTTCCACAGAATTTGATGTTGGCTGCAAAAGGGACATAGTATCTTTAACAGAGGGATTTAACTTTAATGGGTAAAATACAATTAATTAAACGTTTGTACTGCCGAAATTAAATTATGCGTCATCACTTACTCCAGTACCACCTTGGGTTTTTGAGGAAATTGAGAAGTTAAAGGGAACCCAAACCTTCATCCTAAGTTACCTTTATTGTAAAGTTTGAACGATTTGAATAAGATTAGTGAAAAATTGAACAAAATCAGGCAAGGTATAAGGATGTTAAAGCTAAAGAAATAACTTGTCACCAGAGGGCGATATTTAATTTGATGGCGTCATTCGCCGACCACTCTTTATGCCTTCTGATCATGGAATTTTTCCTTATTTCTTGTGATTGAGATAATCTACTCCCCTGAAAACAAGATATAGAATGCAGAATGATATTCTACTTCACATTTTATGAAGTCGGATATTGAACACAAATGAATACGAAGAAAATGAAAGAATTGCGAAATTCCATGTTCAGAAGGCATGGAGAGTTGTCGGCAAATGACGCCATCAAATTAGATATCGCCCTCTGGTGACAATATATTTCTTTAGCTTTAACTTCCTTATACCTTGCCTGGTTTTGTTCAATTTTTCACTAATCTTATTCAAATCGTTTAAACTTTACAATAAGGTAACTTAGGATGAAGGTTTTGGTTCCCTTTAATGTTTGATTTTTTATGGAATGGGAAAGATAAAATTAAAAGGAATGTGATGTTTTTGAATTATGATAAGGGAGGAATTAAAATGATAGACTTCCATTTATTTGTTTATACAAAAAGAATTATGTGGATAAAAAGACTCATACTAGGAGAGTCGAAGATGGGATGGAAACGATTTGTTAAATATAAGACTCGTGAGGTCTACTGATATTTTTTAATAATGTTCCATTGAGCATGAGTAAATTAATTAATTGTCTCTGCCAAGCTTTTATAGGAATATGCTGGAAGTTTGGGTCGCTATGAAAAAAAGTTTTGCTTAAAAAGGAGACATGTAAAAGAAATGCAATTATTTTTAACAATAAGTTTATTCGCTTAGACGGACATATGAACTTTGATGAATGTGTATTCCTTTAAAAAAAATATATAAATTACATCATATAGTCGATGGTGAAGGTGAAATTAAATCAACTAGGGATTTTCTAAGGATGGGGTTAAATGAAGTAGAAATAATTAAACTTCACCAGCTATTTAAAAATATTCCATTGACATAGAAAGGTCTTTTGAAGAAAAATGATTCATGTAGGGACTCTGATTTAAATTTAGAATTTGTATTTAATGATTGACGTTACATCGAAAAAAATATTTGCGGCATTGTATGATATGAAAATAGAAAAGTCATATGCAGTTAAACAACAGAGAGGTTCTATAATAACTCTGAAAAAGACATTCATACAATATTTTTAAGACCTAGGAAATGTACTTTAAATGGTAGGTTAAGGGAATTTCAATTAAAAATGTTATATGAATTTATATACACTAGGAAACATTTGTTTGCATTTAAATTTTCAATTAGTAATATACGCTCCTTTTGTGATAAAAATGAAGAGACCTAGTATGAGCATTTATTTTTTAGATTGTGGTGATTTATTGAATTTATTGGATATTAAAAATATAAGCTTGGAGGGAATTTACATTGGTATGAAAGTTTTAAATGTAGGAAATGTAGTTTTGAATGGAGCAGTTAATTAATCACATTCAACTTTTAATCAAATATATGATTTGTGTTTATAGCAGAACTAAAAATAAACCCCCAAATCCTCAAGAAATTAAACAAATAATGCTGGAAAATGAACGAGAGGAAAAAAATTAGCTGAAAAGCGAGGAACCTGTACATTAACACACCACCTTGGGAAATGGGAAAACTTTCATACATAAGGACGGCGAGGCGAATACATCAATTTTCGGTTGGAAAAAAATGCTGGAATGGCTGCGATGCACTATGCATGCAGCATTCGGTAGATGTGACTTGTTTGTATGTCAGTGTGTACGTGTGTATGTGTGTTTGTGTGTGTGCGTGTGTGTGGGTGAGCTTGGGTGTGTGGATGAGGGTGTTGGGAGTAGGTTTAACGGGGGGTGGGAGAATAGACTTAACAAAATCTCTCAGGTATACTATTCTTTGATCATATATATATATATATATGAACATATTTTAGTTTATGAAAATATACTTTTGTTTTCCTTTTATTATTACAATGTATGTTTAAGCTGAAATATCAATGTACAGGTACAGCTCATCTAGTTTTGTTATGAAGAATATGTACAATTTTGTTTAATATGAATGATTTGTACAATTTGTATTTGATTTGAGAGAAAATAATAAACAATTTTTTTTTTTTTTTTAACTTATACTTTGCTTTTTAGATAAACAAATTTCATGAATTAATCTTTACCGAGTTACATTCTACATTTTGTTGGGTCTATTATCTGAACCTACACAAAATGAAATGAATATTTAACAAATTAAAGAGTAATATAGATCATGTCAAAGTAGAAACGATTATGTTTGCATTATATATGTATTGAACCTACTGTAAAGGTGTTCCATCGATCCATGTAAATGTGCCTTCTACGGCTTGGTCAGTCAAACCAAAAAATACATAGGTACTTAATCCCGAAATCCTGTCATGAAGAAAGGTCTGTTGAAAGGAAAAAAAAATGATGTCACCTCATAAACATCAAATGCTTTTCATGTTTTCGTATTTGCACTGTTTCATGATTATAAGGAAATTCAAAAAGATGAATGAATGTTTTTTTTTTAAATCAACATATAAAAAAAAGTCAATCGCCTGCTGTGAACCCGAAAGTGGGTATTTAAAGATAAAGTTGAGTTCAGGGCCCCGTCTTACAAAGAGTTGCGATTGATCCAAATCGATCGCAAGTCCTCCAATCAATCGCAAGTTTGCAGCCTCTTATAACTTATGTGCATATTTGCGATTGATATTAATTGCAAATAAGTTGCGATTGATATCAACTCATTGTAAGACGGGGCCCTGGTCATGCGATTGCATTGTGAAAGAAACCGTGTGAAAATCGATCAGAAAAGGTTGATCAAGTAGCATATAAGTTTTGGTGTGTACTGCAAGGTTCTGGAGTCATCAACATGATAAGAAATTTGGCCCAGCCTTGGTAAGGTAACAAGCACTGTACACAGAAAATGTATGTGGGACTACATAAACATGTGGCACAAAAATTGGGCCTCATTTTTAAGCTTTTACTTGTCATATTTAGAATATGAAGGCATTTGAAGAGCCATGCTTTTTAGTGAACATTTTTTCTCTCATGTTCTTCCACAACTGCATAATAGTAATAATAACGCTCACAAATTATTGTTCACCTCTCCCCAGAAACCAAGCTTCTCTTTATAAACTACAGACTTAAAAACCTGTCTGGCGCTCAGTAGAAAACATTTGAAGTGAACTTTTTTCATTTATTTGAACCTGCTTAAAGCTACTTTGACAGGAATGTTTGCCCGTACTGTCCTGTTACTACAAACAATGATGAGAATTCATATTTGAAATACATCCATTTAACTATTCACAAATCTAAATAAAATTAAAGGTGCTAATAATATCATGTTATCAACGTGCTTAAAATAATGCATCATTAGGGAACATCATCAGAGTCTATCAGTGTCTATTTTGTAAGATATTGGAAAGATTCAACCATGAGGATTGACGATGGCAGTGTTTACATGACTATTATATATTTTAGCTTTCAACTAGAAATTACCCCTGTCAGCCTGTTCGGAATTGATAATTGAGCATTTACTTCCGATTTAACTTCGCGTTCGCTCGGAACCGGTTTGCCTATTACGTCACATAAGTCATTCAACACTGATAATATTTCATAAAATATTAACAAAACAATAAAAGTTGAATTAGATGATATATATATATATATATATATATATATTCATGATATATCATTTTGGAAATTGATTGATGAATGAAAAGAAGTATTAAATATACTTGACCATACGTTGATATCATGTGATTTTATGAGTGCCAAATCAGCTCCATGATACTGACAGTAGGTCCGTGCATCTGAGAAAGACCGAGCCAGCCATGAAGGAGAGATGAAATAATCTAGACCTCCAAATGATGCTTCAGTGCTTCCATCAAATACTGTAATCAAACAGACTTCCTATTTGAGAGTGTGGTCGATGATAAACTTTTGACTTTATAAATCTTCGACTAAAAGGGACCAAAATGATTTCTCGTCTCTAAATAAGTATGAAATAGAGGAAAAATTGCATTTGTTGTTATTTCTTAAAGGGAAACTATTAACCCACCATCTGAAATGTTTATTTCGTCGGTTTAAGATTAATCAAGATTCAAGAACATTATTTCTCTTTTGTCATGAAACAAAACTAAGTGCAGTGGTATTTCTTGTATTGAGTGAAAATTCCGAATGCAAAGTCAGCCAGACATCTCATAATGATGTTTCCGAACGGAGATAACACATGCTAAAATACCAACGGATTTAAAGCGCAATATCCGAAATATATATTTAATTTCTTACAGTAAACGAATTCCAAACTTCCGCCCTTTACCCTAACGCTAGCCCCGACCCTAACCCATAAACCTAGCCTAAAACCCAATTGTCTTATGATCCCAAGACAAAACGTTCGTGAAATACAGCCCGGAGAAACTGTCACCAGAACACAATTGATGTTGGATCACCAAAATTCATACCTCGTGAACGCTCACAAATGTACGGAAAAGACTGATGTGAAGGCTGGTCATACCATGAAGGGCCATCACGTAGACTAAGACAACCCCAGGAGTCGGCATTATTTGGTTCCGTAGCAGTATCCCAATCATTATACCTTGGAGAAAAACGCTTTATAAATTAAGTTCACATTTTGATCATTATTATAATTATTATGATTTTTGATAACAATAATTATAATAATAATAGGCGTAATTTTAGAAGTAATACTAGTAGTAGTTAGTAGTAGCAGCAGCAGTAGTAGCAGTAGTAGCAACAGGAACATTATTATTTTAATCATCATTATCATTATCAATATCATCATCATCATTATCATTATAATTTTTATTATTTTTTATAATCATAATTATTATTATTATTATCTCTATTATCATTGCAATATTTTTTTATTATTATTATTGATATTATTATTATTACTAATACTATTATTACTATCATTACTATTTTCATCGTTATTTTCATCGTTATTGAACTGTCGCCAAAACACAAATAGTGTTGGATCACCAACATTCATACCTCGTGTCCGCTCACAAATGTACGGGAAAACGAAATCTGAAGTGTGGTCATACCATGAAGGGCCATCACGTAAACCAAGACAACCCCAGGAGTTAGCATTATTTGGTTCCGTAGCAGTATACCAATCATTATACCTTGGAGGAAAAATGCTAAAAGAATTAGGTTCGCATTGTCATCATTATTATGATTTTTATGATTATGGTTAATAATAAAAATGTATATATAATTATTCGTATTATTATCATTAGAAGTAGTAGTTGTATTAGTAGTAGTAGCTTTAGCAGTAGTAGCAGAAGTAGTAGTAGTAGTAGTATTGGTAGTAGTAGTAGTAGTAGTAATAGTAGTATAATCATCATTGTTATTACTATTATCATTATTATTATTATCATTCAATTCAAATCTTTATTCAACCGTTATAAAACAGTTTGCATTGACAACATACAAGATAATGGTAAGGACCCCTAGGAAGCACAATTCTGCTTGTAATCGGGGCCCTGTAACAAACAAGAACAAGATGATATATATATTAGTATCATTATTGTCATTATAATTATTGTAATTGTCCTTCTTATTTAGTTTTTCGTGTAATATTAAGATTAATCATGGAGGTTTGGATATCCATCATTAAACTGAATTTGAATTTAAATCTGTAATTACATTACCCTAAACTCCCCCCCCCCCGCCCCTCGAATATGCTTCACAAATACTGTAGGTATGTAGCATTCATAGAAATAGAGCAGAAATCTGGTCGTAACATCTTGATGGACTAGTGGAGCCGAGCTTTCTATATGTTCATCTTCTTGATATCAATTTTAAACGTAGATATCACAAAGTATGATAATAAAGTATAAAACCTTTTCATGGCAACTGAATACATTTACAAGAAAAGTGTTTGAATAGAATCGTAACTGCAGATTAAATGTAGACATGCATAGGCGTTCATCAACATGTAATCTTTAATCTTGACTGATCTTGACAGAGCAAACCATTTATGAAGAACATACTCGAGTGTGGTACCATCCAGCCAGGTGAAATTCCCCTCGCCACTCCTCCATAGCCCAAACCAGTAACAAAAATATGGTAGACATGATGCACAGGGAGGAAGTAGCTCTTTGAGAAATGTCTGCATTAAAACCAAAATAAAGAAGATGTATTGAAAGTTCCATTAAATGAGTAAGTCATGATAAACCCTCGTAAGCTTAATTGATTCCCCCCCCCCTCACACACCTTCATCTTCATATTAGTCTATGTACAGAATTTTAGCAATAAAATGATTGACTAGACTTTGAAGGCTTTGGGGGGGGGCATGGACGCCAATACCCGCCTTCATTACTAGTTTAAATTCCAAGCATGTAATTGTTTTGCTGATTAATCCTATTTTCCCTTAAACTCGTTCGTTTTATCATAATGTTCATTGTATAGTTGGAGAAAAAAAGAGCCACGATAAACAAAACTTGTCCAACATACGAAGCTCCCATTAGGCCAACACAGCCCACAGCCCAGTTTCGGACTCGTAGGCTTTCTGACAACTTGCTGAGGGTTCACTGAACCGATTGCCTTACATTTTATAACTGTCCTCATAATACTTTTATGTTTTGTCGGTCTCGTTGACCTTTGGGAAATTCCGAACTTTTCTATAATTCCTTACGTATTTCTTTTTTTTTTCTTTTTTTACTGATTAATTCATTAAAAAGCATCCTTACGTATTACTTGTTGTCAGTCTCGAAGATATTTTTTAGTTTCGGTCTTAGACTCATAAACTTTGTTGTTCTATTGGGAGGTTCTTAATGGATCATAAGCAAATAGGCAACGTAAGCGATATTTTGACTCAAATAGCTAATTAAATGTTGAAAAGCATCCAGTATAAACTTACATTAATTTCGGCTGTTTTGATCACAGCCAAGTCACCGCTATAACTCCGACACGTTTCCCTTGCATTGTCCAACGTTGCTGTCGGCTCTTCCATGATAAGATACTGAGATTCACCGAACTCATGCCATTGACAGCCTACATCTGTTTATAGAGTTGGACATAGAACTTTAAATTTATAGTACGAGAAATTTAATTCGTCATTGAGGACGAATTAGGTGGTCTGTCTTTAAATCTGGTGGACGCTGATCTTGTTAGAGATTGTCACAGCTACAACATATCGAAATTTGGAAGAAAATCGATCAATATTTACAGAGATACAATCAATTTTCCCTAAATATACTGATGTCATAATATGCAATTCGGATTTTGAGTTCCAAGGCCATTATGATGAATATGATGAAATAATAAATAAAAATAAATAAATAATAATAATAAGAAAGAAAATTCTGACGAAATTAATAGGTGGTCTGTTGATAACAGACCACCTAATTAATATTTAGAACATTAATTTATTATCAAAATCTTAGCTTTCTGTCAATCTACCTTGATAAATTCTTTTCGATCCCTCCATGAAGGAGAGATGAAAAATTCTAGACCTTCAAATGATGCTTCACTTCTTCCATCAAATACTGTAATAAAACAGACTTTCTATTTGAGAGCCTATCGTGATAAGAAAATTGATTTTCTCTGCCCACTAGAGGCATTCTTCTGATTCTACAGACCCCTTGTGAACCCAAAGCAATCGACGATAAACTTGTACTTTGCGAATGTTCAACTAAAAGGGACCTAAATGAATTCTGGTCTACAAAAGAGTATGAAAACAGAGGACCATTCCACTTTTTGTCATTTCTTAAAGGGAAATTATTCACTCACTGTTTAAACTGTGTATTTCGTCGTTATAAGAATGATCAAGAACTAACAACAATGTATTTTTTTTCTCCATAAAACAAAAACATGTGCAGTGTCATTTCTTGTAGTGAGTGCAAATTCCCGAATACAAAGTCAGCCAGTCATCTCATAATGATGTTCCTAAGTGGAGATTACACATATTTGCGCACTATCCGAAATATCTGAAAAGCAATTTGATATTCAAATTGTACGAAACATGCTCCAGCGACATTTGTTCTGCGGCCAATTTCTTACACTGAACGAATTCCAAAGTCCAGCCCTTTACCCTAACGCTAAACACCCTCCCCCGAACCCCTAAATGCCTTATAGTCCTAAGACAAGGTTTTTTGTTTAAATAATTATGGCCCGGAGCAACTGTCGCCAAAACACAAATAGTGTTGGATCACCAACATTCATACCTCGTGAACGCTCACAAATGTACGGAAAAGACTGATGTGAAGTGTGGTCATACCATGAAGGGCCATCACGTAAACCAAGACAACCCCAGGAGCATTATTTGGTTCCGTAGCAGTATACCAATCATTATACCTTGGAGGAAAAATGCTAAAAGAATTAGGTTCGCATTGTCATCATTATTATGATTTTTATGATTATGGTTAATAATAAAAAATGTATATATAATTATTTGTATTATTATCATAAGTAGTAGTAGTAGTAGTAGTAGTAGCAGTAGTAATAGTAGTATAATCATCATTAGGTGGTCTGTTGTCAACAGATCACCTATTAATTTCGTCAGAATTTTCTTTCTTTATTATTAGGTGGTCTGTTGTCAACAGACCACCTATTAATTTCGTCAGAATTTTCTTTCTTTATTATTTATTAGGTGGTCTGTCATCGACAGACCACCTATTAATTTCG
The DNA here is from genome assembly GCA_037976565.1 of Mesocentrotus franciscanus. Taxonomy (NCBI): domain Eukaryota; kingdom Metazoa; phylum Echinodermata; class Echinoidea; order Camarodonta; family Strongylocentrotidae; genus Mesocentrotus; species Mesocentrotus franciscanus. The sequence continues at coordinate 35,649,684 of CP137674.1, read as the reverse complement.
TCAGAATTTTCTTTCTTCTTTATTATTATTATTATTATTATTTATTTTTATTTATTTCTCCACTTTTTTGTGCAGACGATAACTCTAAGATCGATGCGGTCAATTTTTTTCCAATTTGGCACAGTCATAGGTCATTGTCCTAAGATGTTTCTACAACATTTTCATGTCCATCAGATTATCATGACGTCATCAAGGCGCCATTTTGTGAAAATCAACTTATGATCATATCTTCATAACAGAAATTCATTTCTCATTCAAATTTATCAATATCAAGTTCAATATCCGTCCGGTCATTTTCATGTCAATAAACGCGCGCGTACGCGTACGTCCGCGCGTCAGTGCGCGCGCAAAATTTTAAAATGCTCAAAATAACTTTTTATTCAAAGTAGAGTACGTTTCAGGCCATTTTAAGCATTTCGCAAAAAAACGCGCACACGCGAATGCGCGCGCGTTTTCAATCGTGACGGCCGAACGCACAATAAATCCTCCTATTTTGGGGGCGCAAGATATGCCCCATTTTGTTTCGAACAATTTGATACCATGTTTATCTCTTTATGACCATTAATAACGAAATGAGCGTCCGTTCCAGATAAATGTCCGTACGCGCGAGGTCTTGTAATACATAGCACATATGGGCAAAAACATGCCTATACAAAATCCATTATAGCTCTTTAGGATGCCCGTTGACCCCACAATTTGTTGATATATTTAGATAGAGTATGAGTCGGAGAAATGATTTCATGTCTCATTTGGCCGTTAAATATATCGTGACGTCATCATAATGGCCTTGGAACTCAAAATACGAATTGGCATGTTATGACGCCAGCTTATTTATGGAAAATTGATTGTATCTCTGTAAATATTGATCGATTTTCTTCGAAATTTCGATATGTTGTAGCTGAGACGATTGTCTACAAGAAGAGTTATTAAGATTACAAAACAGACCACCTAATTCGTCCTCAATGACGAATTAAATTTCTCGTTATTATTAGGTGGTCTGTTGTCAACAGACCACCTATTAATTTCGTCAGAATTTTCTTTCTTTATTATTATTTATTAGGTGGTCTGTTGTCAACAGATCACCTATTAATTTCGTCAGAATTTTCTTTCTTTATTTATTATTAGGTGGTCTGTCAACGACAGACCACCTATTAATTTCGTCAGAATTTTCTTTCTTTATTATTTATTATTTATTTATTTTTATTTCTCCACTTTTTTGTGCACACGATTACTCAAAATCTAACCGTCAGATTTCATTTAAAGTTCACACAGTCATAGATCATCGTCATAAGACGTGACAGCCACATTTTCAAGTTCATAAAATAATCGTGACGTCATCCACGCGCCATTTTGTGAAAATCAACTTATGATCATATCTTCATAACGGAAATTCATTTCTCATTCATATTTATCAATAACAAGTTCAATATTTGTTCGGTCATTTTCATGTCAATAAACGCGCGCGTACGTACGTCCGCGCGTCAGTACGCGCGCAAAATTTCAAAATGCTCAAAATCACTTTTTATTTAAATTAGAGTACGTTTCAGCCCATTCTAAGCATTTCGAGAAAAACGCGCACACGCGAATGCGCGCGCGTTTTCGGTCGTTACGGCCGAACGCACAATAATTCCACATAATTTCTGTTGGCATGATATTGCTAATTTGTTTACAAACAATTTGGTACCATATTTATCTCTTTATGACCATTAATAACCAAATGAGCGTCCGTTATAGATAAATGTCCGTACGTGCGAGCACTTGTAATACATAGCATATGTGGGCAAAAACATGCCTATACCAAATCCTTAATAGCTCTTTAGGAAGCCCGTGACCCCTAATTTTCTTTTCATATTTAGATAGAGTATGAATCGTAGATATGATTTCATGTCTCATTTGGCCATTAAGTATATCGTGACATCATCATAATGGCCTTGGAACTCAAAAAACGAATCTGCATATTATGACGTCAGCAAATTTATAGAAAATTGATTGTATCTCTTAATATTGATAAATTTACTTCCAGATTTTGATATGTTGTAGCTAAGACATTTCTCTACAAGCTCAGTATTCACCATTTTTATTTTGATGACGTCATCAAAGTAAAAATTGCCATTAGAGGTGACGTGTCAGAATTTTCTTAATTTGCGAGCTTTGCTTATGGAAGGTGAATTTCGTTCACATCATGAATCTACAAGGCAAGAGTGCGCCCTCTAACTGAATATACATTATAGTCTGTCAGTTGATTTAATCACATTAACAGGATACTTACAATCGTCCTCATCCCTATCACCATCATCATGATCATCAATTTATAATGCAACACCAATTCGTCCCATGTATATATATGATTCTATTCTCTTTTAAAGATGTTTATAGTCTTTCAGTTATTATTTGCATATTATGACGTCAGCCTATTTATGGAAAATTGATTGTATCTCTGTAAATATTGATCGATTTTCTTCTAAATTTCGATATGTTGTAGCTTTGACAATCCTTAACAAGATCAGCGTGCACCAGATTTAAAGACAGACCACCTAATTCGTCCTCAATGACGAATTAAATTTCTCGTTAGGTGGTCTGTCAACGACCCACCTATTGATTTCGTCAGAATTTTCTTTCTTTATTATTATTTATTATTATTTATTTTTATTTCTCCACTTTTTGTGCAAGCGATTACTCAAAATCAAACCACACAATTTCTTTCAATTTTGGCACAGTCATAGGTCATTGTCATGAGACGTGACAGGAACATTTTCAAGTTCATCAAATCATCGTGACGTCATCCAGGCGCCATTTTGTGAAAATCAACTAATGATCATATCTTCATAACGGAAAATCATTTCTCATTCATATTTATCAATATCAAGGTCAATATCCGTCCGGTCATTTTCAGGTCAATAAACGCGCGCGTACGCGTACGTCCGCGCGTCAGTGCGCGCGCAAAATTTCAAAATGCTCAAAATCACTTTTTATTCAAATTAGAGTACGTTTCAGTCAATTCTAAGCATTTCACAAAAAAACGCGCACACGCGAATGCGCGCGTTTTCGTTCGTCATGGCCGAACGCAACATAAATCCCCTTTTTCCGTTGGCATGATATTCCCCATTTTTTTCAGAACAATTTGGTACCATGTTTATCTCTTTATGACCATTAATAACGGAATGAGCGTCCGTTATAGATAATGTCCGTACGTGCGAGCTCTTGTAATACATAGCATATATGGGCAAAAACATGCCTATACAAAATCCATTATAGCTCTTTAGGATGCCCGTTGACCCCAATTTTTTATATATTTGGATAGAGTATGAGTCGGAGATATGATTTCATGTCTCATTTGGCCGTTAAATATATCGTGACATCATCATAATGGCCTTGGAACTCGAAATACGAATTTGCATATTATGACGTCAGCAAATTAATGGAAAATTGATTGTATCTCTCTAAATATTGATCGATTTTCTTCCAAATTTCGATATGTTGTAGTTGTGACAATCTTCAACAAGATCAGCGTCCACCAGATTTAAAGACAGACCACCTAATTCGTCCTCAATGACGAATTAAATTTCTCGTTAGGTGGTCTGTCATCGACAGACCACCTATTAATTTCGTCAGAATTTTCTTTCTTCTTTATTATTATTATTATTATTATTATTTATTTTTATTTATTTCTCCACTTTTTTGTGCAGACGATAACTCTTAGATCGATGCGGTCAATTTCTTTCAAATTTGGCACAGTCATAGGTCATTGTCCTAAGATGTTTCTGCAACATTTTCATGTCCATCAGATTATCATGACGTCATCCAGGCGCCATTTTGTGAAAATCAACTTATGATCATATCTTCATAACAGAAATTCATTTCTCATTCATATTTATCAATATCAAGTTCAATATCCGTCCGGTCATTTTCATGTCAATAAACGCGCGCGTACGCGTACGTCCGCGCGTCAGTGCGCGCGCACAATTTTAAAATGCTCAAAATAACTTTTTAATCAAAGTAGAGTACGTTTCAGGCCATTTAAAGCATTTCGCAAAAAAACGCGCACACGCGAATGCGCGTGCGTTTTTAATCGTGACGGCCGAACGCACAATAAATCCTCCTATTTTGGGAGCGCAAGATATGCTCCATTTTGTTTCGAACAATTTGATACCATGTTTACCTCTTTATGACCATTAATAACGGAATGAGCGTCCGTTCCAGATAAATGTCCGTACGTGCGAGCTCTTGTAATACATTGCATATATGGACAAAAACATGCCTATACCAAATCCTTTATAGCTCTTTAGGAAGCCTGGTGACCCTAATTTTCTTTTCATATTTAGATAGAGTATGAATCGTAGATATGATTTCATGTCTCATTTGGCCATTAAGTATATCGTGACATCATCATAATGGCCTTGAAACTCAAAAAACGAATTTGCATATTATGACGTCAGCAAATTTATGGAAAATTGATTATATCTCTGTTAATATTGCTTAATTTACTTCCAGATTTTGATATGTTGTAGCTAAGACATTTCTCTACAAGCTCAGTATTCATTATTTTTCATTTTGATGACGTCATTTTATTAAAAATTGCCATTAAAGGTGACGTGTTAGAATTTTCTTAATTTGCATGTTATGCCTATGGAAGGTGAATTTCGTTCACATCATGAATCTACAAGGCAAGAGTGCGCCCTCTAACTGAATATACATTATAGTCTGTCAGTTGATTTAATCACATTAACAGGATACTTACAATCGTCATCATCCCTATCACCATCATCATGATCATCAATTTATAATGCAACACCAAATCGTCCCATGTATATATATGATTCTATATCTTTCAAAGATGTTTATAATCTTCCAGTTATTATTTGCATATTATGATGTCAGCATATTTATGGAATATTGATTATATCTCTGTCAATATTGTTCGTTTTTCACCCACTTTTTTGATATGTTGTAGCTGAGACAATTCTTTACAAGATTAGTCACAACTTTTTTTTCATTTTGATGACGTCATAATAGTAAAAATTGCCATTAAAGGTGACATGTCAGAATTTCTTAATTTGCGTGTTTGCCTATGGAAGGTAAATTTTGTTCACATCATGAATAAACGTCATGGCATGGCCGTACGCAACATAGAATCACCTTTTTGTTTCTTTCATGATATTTCCCAATTTTTTTTCTAACAATTTGATACTATGTTTATTTCTTTATGACCTTTAATAACGGATTGAGCGTCCGTTCATGATACATTTCCTAGCTCGCGCTCGAGCTCTTTTAATACATAGCATATATGGGCAAAAACATGCCTATACAAAATCCAGTATAACTCTTTAGGAAGCCTGGAGACCCCACAATTTGTTCATATTTGTATTGAGTATGAGTCGGACGTATGATTTCATGTCTCATTTGTCATTAAGTATATCGTGACATCATCACAATGGCCTTGGAACTCAAAATTCGAATTTGCATATTATGACGTCAGCATATTTACGGAAAATTGATTGTATCTCTGTAAATATTTATCGATTTTCTTTCAAATTGTGATACGTTGTATCTAAGACAATTTTCTACAAGATCAGTCATCACCATTTTTCATTTTGATGACGTCATCATAGTGAAAATTGCCATTAAAGGCGATATGTCAGAATTTTCTTTATGTGCGTGTTATGCCTATGGAAGGTGAATTTCGTTCACAACATGAATCTACATGACTTGCGCAGGTGTTTAACATGTGAGGAAGTTATTTAATAAAAAGCATGAATGCGCCCTCTAACTGAATATACATTATAGTCCGTCAGTTGACTAAATCACATAAACTGCATACTGTAGCAATCGTCATCATCCCCATCGCCATAATGATCATCAATGTAATACTGTCTACATGACATTGTTCTTTGAGCAGTATCTCGCTTATTTTTTGCTCCATTTTCTCCCAATTTTTGGTATCTTATTACTGAAACTATCAGATGTTGGGATCATGTCGAAATTTTTATTTGAAAGTTGAAATTGCGACTATGCCAAGGCCGTTTGTTAGCTTTGTCTCTCGATCTTTCTCTCTCCTCACTATTGCTTTGTGCCCCCTCTTCTTCTCTTGCTCTGCATCTCTTTCTCACTCTAATATTTAACCCTCTCCCTCTCTTGCTCTGCCTTCCTCTTCTTCTATTGCTCTGCCTCCCTCTATCTCTGCCTCTCTTTTTTCTCTACACACTCACCCTCTCCCTTTCCCGCCTCTTGCTCTCGATCTCCCTTTTTTTATGTCGTCGGATGTTCCTTAATTTTCTTTATTTCTTTCCTTTGCCGTTTGTATTCTTATTACTAATGAGTCCCTGTCATGGAAAAATCATACTTGCTAGTTTTAAGTCTCTGCTCAAAGAGAGTTTATTCACCCTTTTTATGTTGTATATGAATTTGAATTGAATTGAATTTATTAATAACATAACACAATGTTACAAATGAATTCAAGTGGGTAACAAAATAACATGTCGTATACATATCCATGTACATGAGTTACAAAGAACAAGAAAATATCCATAGTTGAACCATATGTACAAATTAAATTAATCATATATCATGTCATATCAAACCTGTGAATAAGCCATAACTTAATAATACGTAGAGATTTGGTTGGATTCCTTAAAAATACATGAGAGTGTGGCTGGAATTGAAATTCACAGAGTTCCAATAGTGTTTAAGTGATTCAAACAAAGGATATTTTAAACTTAAAAACTTAAAATGGTGTTAAAGAAAGAACCAAAATTTAGCACGAGTGCTAGTCGGGATTTGTTCTCCGAGTTTCTAAAACTGTATGCAAAGTCATACTAAAGTATATGTATTTACACTTAACCATCAAGCAGGAACATTTATTTTGACTCAATATCATATTATTTGATCCTTATGATTCATCTCTGCTTAAGAGTTTAATTCTGAGATTTTTACGAAATGATAATCTTGTTTTTTCTTGTTATATGTATGGGTAATTTTTCCACAGCTTTGCTCCAATGAGAGAAATTGAATAAGTCCCATGTTTCGTACTACATTTAGGTAATCGTAGCATTACATTTTCTCTCCCTCTTGTTCGAATACCAAAACAAAATATCACTTCCGTCAGGGTAACATATTAATGAAATAATTCTCAATTTCTCATATGACAATTAGCCCCCAATTTTTAAGAACAATTTATTCAAATAAATTTTCTTCACACATCAGAGAATTATTGGCAATTACGATAACTCATTTCCAAATACCTGACTGAAATAAACTTACAAAGTCAACCTGACTAAAATACAACTTACAATGTCATCACCATCTGTCTAGGTAAATTACATTCATGGCAATTGTCACCTGAACAACCTTATACAAATAAAATCCTTGACTTGTCATAGCAGTATATTAATAAACATTTCCTTTAACATTTAACTTTATCTTTGGTCATATTCACGATAAAATGACTTTCCTAGTCAGTAATCACATCAATATAATAGTATAATAGTATAATAGTATAATAATATATATAATACAAAACGTTAATATCATGGAAAAATAGAGATTATCAAATGTTCATATCATCACCTGAAGAGAATGTCTTTGACTCAAAACTAATCCATGTCTGGGCATTAAAAAGCACAATCCATTGTGTTGAGCATCAATAAGTCTTCTCTGATATATTTAGATACACATGGTAGCTGTGTAATTATTATCAGTCTCTTTCTGTGATCCAATTTATCAGTCCAAGTTGTGAGTAAACATGTATGCTGGAAACATAGTCTCTGAGCGAACAAAGAGTATTTTTCTCAATGGAAAGTTCATCATCTCGGTCGACATTAACATGATTTGTTTTCTGAGTCCAACCTTTGTGATCACTGAAGATTTTAAAGATGACCACTAACCGAAATCCACATCTAATTATGGCAAAACTCACATTTAAATCTGTTTTAACGTCCACAATGGCATAGCTCCAGCTTTAAAGTTCATAACGAGTATCATAGGTAGACATGGTTCAGAATATACATTGGCATGGTTGAAAATGTAGTAATATTCCTGCATTCGCAAAAACTACAATGCATATATACTGCTGTAATATTTTCTTCTTCATATCAACTTCAGTACTGCATTTCAGGCATTTCTACAAAACATATGCTCAGGATAATAATTTCTATGTACTATCATAGAAAGTTTGATGGGTATAACATCTGTGGCTTGCAAGATCAATATAAAATAAATCTCAACAATACATAATCCTGGTAAATGCAATGTGTATCCAACAAATGACATTAACAAAATGTTGTTTCATGACTTTTTCCCTCAAGTCACTGTCTAACACTCTTTTCACACTTGTTTTGCTTAACCCCGTACTTAGCTTAGCCCCGTACTATCCTTAACCCCGGACTAACTTTTTTGGCTTTTCACACACGCTTTTTTAGTCCTGTACTAAGCGCCTATCCCGGAATAAGAAAATTCATGCTGTTCTCACTGCAATTCGTTAGCCCCATACTAGCTATATAGCGTGAATATAAATTCATTCGCTCCATTGCATAGTACTGGACTATTTTTTCGTTTCTGTTCTCATTCATTTGCTTGGCACCGCAATTGCGGGGTTAGCCCTGCTTTTTTGCAGGGCCAGCTAACCCTGTACTATAGGTGGGGCTAGCCCACTTTGGTAAATACGTGTCTGAACAGAAAGTGGAATAAATTTAATCCCGGACTATAGGTGGGGCTAAGACCCCCCTATAACCCCACCTATAGTCCGGGGTTAAGCGAAATTTTGCCAGTGTGAAAACAGTTTTACACACATTTTCATATCATTTTCATCGAAACTGGATATACCTGTAAGGTGTTACAGTACATAACAATTAGTATGCTCATATCATCAAAAAGTGCTGTAATTGCAATTATTGCATATATATTCATATAATTCATGTACAAGCAGAAATGTGAATAGTACTGAAATAGATGTATAAGTGGGAGATATGAATTGATATCAAATTGCTTTGATATGTTTCCAAAAGCAACTTGATATATTCTAAAACAAAAGAATACATTAGAAATAAAACAATAGATCGAGGGCTTAAAACCAGAACTGTCTATGTCCAAATAAGCCATTTTGAGTCAATGCATTTGAAAGTTTGATTGCATGCATAACATCTGAAAAAAGTGAAGTAGTTATGTTCAATGTGATTAACTTATAAATAATACTTGGTCAAACATCATACATGGAGGTCATGGCATGTCAGTCATGATCCTTTTCACGGCTTAAATGTTCCATTATACCCCGCATTATTTGTCCCTCCTTTACAAGATAATTATTCAAACATAAAATTGAAGATTTGACAGAATTTCAGGAGCATAACGTGGTGGATTAATAACAAAGTACTTCCAGAGCATGTTAATTGTTATTCAAATTATGATCCTGTCATTTTTTTAATGTCATTTCTTGATTTCAGTCAATAATTGTGCAACATCATTGTCATCACTGCCTTCAGTGTCATGAACAGATGGACCTGGCAGCTGATCTTTGACTTTTCTTGAAGATGGGAGTGCCAAATACCAACCATGGAACTCTTCAGGAATGGCTAGGCTGTTGCACAGCTTGATGAGATCCTTCTTTTTAAGGTCACTAATTTGGAGCCTTTCTTGGTAGGCAAGGTCCAGATTACGTGGAACTGATGGTGTCCCACGCCCATACACGCAGATCTTCTTGTAGTCATCTGAGTACATATACTTGTAGCAGATGGTGCCTGGCTCTTCCTTCCTGTGTTAGCTCTTTACATGTAGCCAGTTGAAGACGTGTCCATCCTCGTCTCGGCGTTTGTTCTGCATGATCTGCTGTGAGAGATTCTGCAGATCATGAAAGTCTCCACGGCACATGTTTATGACCTTGTATGGAAGCCGACGTCTTGCTTTGTAGAAGATATTTACCCAGTGGTGCATTGTGAAGACATTGACATTCTTTTTTTCTGTTTCAATTGCAGAATGCATGCTATCGCATTCCATGTGGTAATGCCCGCTCTCCAGAAAATTGCGTGCGATGACAAAGTACTTCCAGAGCATGTTAATTGTTATTCAAATGATGATCCTGTCGTTTTTAACGTCATTCCTTGATTTCAGTCAATAATTATGCAACATCATCGTCATCACTGTCTTTAGTGTCATGAACAGATGGACCTGGCAGCTGATCTTTGACTTTTCTTGAAGATGGGAGTGCCAAATACCAACCATGGAACTCTTCAGGAATGGCTAGGCCGTTGCACAGCTTGATGAGATCCTTCTTTTTAAGGTCACTAATTTGGAGCCTTTCTTGGTAGGCAAGGTCCAGATTACGTGGAACTGATGGTGTCCCACGCCCATACACGCAGATCTTCTTGTAGTCATCTGAGTACATATACTTGTAGCAGATGGTGCCTGGCTCTTCCTTCCTGTATTAGCTCTTTACATGTAGCCAGTTGAAGACGTGTCCATCCTCGTCTCGGCGTTTGTTCTGCATGATCTGCTGTGAGAGATTCTGCAGATCATGAAAGTCTCCACGGCACATGTTTATGACCTTGTATGAAAGCCGACGTCTTGCTTTGTAGAAGATATTTACCCAGTGGTGCATTGTGAAGACATTGACATTCTTTTTTTCTGTTTCAATTGCAGAATGCATGCTATCGCATTCCATGCGGTAATACCCGCTCTCCAGAAAATTGCGTGCGATGACAAAGTACTTCCAGAGCATGTTAATTGTTATTCAAATGATGATCCTGTCGTTTTTAACGTCATTCCTTGATTTCAGTCAATAATTATGCAACATCATCGTCATCACTGTCTTTAGTGTCATGAACAGATGGACCTGGCAGCTGATCTTTGACTTTTCTTGAAGATGGGAGTGCCAAATACCAACCATGGAACTCTTCAGGAATGGCTAGGCCGTTGCACAGCTTGATGAGATCCTTCTTTTTAAGGTCACTAATTTGGAGCCTTTCTTGGTAGGCAAGGTCCAGATTACGTGGAACTGATGGTGTCCCACGCCCATACACGCAGATCTTCTTGTAGTCATCTGAGTACATATACTTGTAGCAGATGGTGCCTGGCTCTTCCTTCCTGTATTAGCTCTTTACATGTAGCCAGTTGAAGACGTGTCCATCCTCGTCTCGGCGTTTGTTCTGCATGATCTGCTGTGAGAGATTCTGCAGATCATGAAAGTCTCCACGGCACATGTTTATGACCTTGTATGAAAGCCGACGTCTTGCTTTGTAGAAGATATTTACCCAGTGGTGCATTGTGAAGACATTGACATTCTTTTTTTCTGTTTCAATTGCAGAATGCATGCTATCGCATTCCATGTGGTAATACCCGCTCTCCAGAAAATTGTGTGCGATGACTTTGAGATGTGTGTTCTGGACGGCATAGAGGAACATTGCAGCCACATTTTGGTTTCGATTTTGTCCCGCAAATGTGTCAGAAAATAGTGATACTTCATCTACCGTTTCAGATAAATCATTCAACCATTTGAAGAGGCATGTGCCCATATCATTACTGCCACGCTTCCCTTCTACTTTGGAGCAACAGTATAGCAGCTTGCTTCATTTGGTGGGGCCTGATTGTATATACATAGATGGTAGACACAAAGCTTGCGGTTGTAATACATTATGGAATGTTCACTGCTTGGGATCTGTAGCACACTTTGCAAATCAGAAGAAGCTGAGACAAAAGTCCCCTTTTCAGCAACTGCCTTGGCCTTGTCCCTTGCTTCGGCATTGTGAGCCTCTGTTTTTTTCGCACGAGATGGGCTTCATACTCTTCCTTGAAATTCTCCTTTTGTTCTCCTGACAACTGGCCATACTTGGCCGTACATGTTGGACACTGGTCTTTTTTATTTATCATAACAGCTTTTTTTGGGCAATGAAATGTTGCTTGGCCACAATAAGTGAAAGCTGCATGGGGAATTGTGCAATTCTTAATACTGCAATGAATGCGTGACAGTACTTGTAACAGTCTGGACATAGCCACTTCTAGCATGAAAAGTAAAATGGCCAATGGACATACATGGGACATACACGGTTATGGCACACAAATGAAAAGGTGCTATCAACATAAACAGTTTTGACTACCCCTATATCACTCACGTGGTTTTATCACGGAACATAGACAGTTCTGGCACACAAACTTAAATGAATATACAGTAATTTGGTGGACTTGACTCAATTTCACCCAAAAATGGACATAGACAGTTCTGGCTTTAAGCCCTCGAGATATAATAAGAAATAAAAAAACAGTATAATACATATTAAAGAAAATAAAATGATGAAATTTGCGTATTGATAATTTATGCAAACTAACCTTTGCATTTTCAAATATTGCCCCCAAAAGTCAGTACAGTAAGGGTTAAGTATCACGTGAACTTCATTGATAGTATAACATTTATATAATCCTAATCATCACTATCATACTCATTGTTATCATATTTACCACCATGATCATTGAGCCAATATAACCTTCCAATTTTCATTAACTCAAAACAACTTACATCATAGTGAATAACCTACTACTAAAACTCATTATCACTACCAAACAGATCTTTTAGAGAATAACATTCCAGCATTGCATCCCGATAATAATATTCATTATTTCAATTTCAATTCAATTTCAATTTATTGTCCAATATTGGAAATTTGTTTTGCTCACATAATACAAACGTACAAAGAATCAAAATAAGTTTACACACATAATATATCATATACTTTGACATAGAAATTCTTCAGAATATTGCTATACAGAAATTTTCTTACCTTATTATAAAACAAAATAAGTGAATTATTTTAAACTGTTCGAGTAAACGGGATGGCCCGGAAAGGTTACAAAAATAACATTATAGAAATACAGTTATAAAGAAGAACGTAAAATTCAGGTAGCATTTTGATTGTATTTGCGAATCGAGAAAGGAACGAAGGAATTTAGAAAACGTTGAGTGCGACAGTTCATTGAACGAAGTCGTTTACCAGAACGCATAAAAACATAGTATGGAAAGAGTGGGTGATTTTCGTTTTTCATAATTTGTTTTACTTCTAGAATTATTTTGGATTCGCATGCTTCATTTAAATTTTGAATTTCACTCGTGATCTTCCTTCTTGTTTGGTGATTCTCTGGAGCTTGCTAAAGTCTTTCTTCCTACACCTCCCGTACCAGACAACACAACTAAATAACATAACACTTTCTACGATGGATTTGTAGAACAAAGTAAGAAAGGTCCTATCTACATGAAACGATTTAAGTTTTCTTTAAAAATACATCCTCTGTTGGCCTTTGAAAGAACGGACTTACACTGATCAGCCCATGATAATTTGTTGTCAATTACAGTGCCTAGATACTTGTATGTCTCGGCAAGTTCTTTATTTTCTTCTTTTATCGTGATAGGCAATAAAACTGAACGTGTTGAAGTTCTGAAATCAAAAACCATTTCTTTTGTTTTGGAAGTATTGAGTTGAAGAAAATTTTGGTTGCACCAGTCTTCAAACTTGATCACCTCATATCGATAATCTACCTCATCATTACTTATGAGACCCACTATCGCCGTATCATCGGCATATTTCACGATCTTAACGCCCTCTCTTGTAGCTTAGCAGTCATTCGTATATATGATAAACAAAGGTGCCGATAGCACACATCCCTGGGGCGACCAGGTATTTACTGTGATCAGATCCGACAACTCCTTTTGTACTTTTACCCTTGGTGTACGATTTGAGAAGAAATTCTTTATCCATAAAATTAAAGAAGATCTAATGTTCATTTGTTTCAGCTTATGAACCAACATGTGGTTTGAATCGTATTAAACCATCCTCTTTTTTACTTTAATACTTGCATGTCTCATTGTCACGTTCAAGCTTGATCTCTGATTTGAGTGTCTTCTTCAGAGTGATGGTTTCCATGTACGCCGTCTCCTACTCCAACCCAGTTGTAATATGAGCACTTTGCAAGGTTCATGGAATGTTCCAACTTCGATATACTGATCAGGTCGACAATCTTTAACCTGGAAAGGAAAAGCATGGATGTATGATCTTGTAATCCATCTATCAATCCAGTACCGGTATCTTAAATGTGTACCATCGTTTTAGATTTGTAAAACTTTATCTAAAAGTTCAAAATACATGTACATGTCATGATGTGAGTGATGTTTAAAAATACTCAGGTTTGAAAGGCAAGGAGTGACAACACATAAATCTTTCAACACACACCACCTTTAAAAAAGAGTTTTACCAAGTTTACAACATGCTTTCAATGTGATGTCCATGGCAGATGGTATAATTGATAAGTGCAAGGTAAGCCAAAAAATATGCACAACTCTTATGAATTTTAAGAAGGAGTAATATTCATATTTATTTTTGCAAGAATGAAGACATGATAAATGAAAATGTTATTTATCAACAAAATTATTATGAAATTTAATTTTATTCCTCTCATTTTACTACAAATATTAAAATGCAATCTTAACAGCTTCATGGTAACTATAATATGTAGGGATGACCTCTGTTTCCAATAAATCTAGTCCCTTGCTGTACACATGATCTATCAATGTTCCCTTCTCAGTAGTAGCATTAACAACATGCTGTTCGTAACCTTTATTGCACATTAGCTTGTTTACCTGTGAAGAACCTTTAAGCAAATCCTCATTAAAATCTCCCATCACAATACACCTAATGCTTCTTTTGTGTAATGCATCTAGCAAATTGTCTAATGATTCACAGAATGATTTGATACTATATGATGGAGGTCGATAGACAACTGAAATCACAACAGAAACTGGATTGGTGACAAGAATTGCAATAAACTCTAAGTTGTCAACAGATATGTCTAATCTACTTGAACATGTATTCTTGATATACATTGCAACACCTCCGTGCGATTGTTCTTTGAGTACATTTCCTACTCCAGAATTACAGTATGAAAGATGTCGTGGCTGATGATAAAATCGAAAGTTATCTAAAACAACATCACAGACATCATCATCATTAATCCATGTTTCGGTCAAGCAAATAAAATCTACATTCACAAATTGGCACTGGGATTTGAAATCGATAAAATGCTGTTTTAATCCTTGTACATTTTGCATTATCAAAGAAAAGTTATAATCATGAATATCTTCAGAAGTGCTATTCTCGATAAACGGCTTCATAATCTCAATGCGTTCTTTAATTTCTGGATTACAGTATATATGCTTAGGATCGAAATTTTCTATCACAAGTCCAGATAACGGTAACACGACTAAGCCCAACATATGCCTGTCCAGATAGAAATACATTTTTTAATGATACAACAGCTTTGTCTAACGTCGAACCTTGTACTTTATGAATTGTGCAAGCATAAGCAAGCTTAAGTGGAAATTGTTTTCTCACATATTTCTTACCAAGGGATTCTTGAGACATTTCGATTGAATGAATACCAACATCGGCCATCTCAAAATTAACTTTGATGCAAACTGGATTAAAATTTGCACGATCCGTTATTATTTCTGTTACATTTCCGAAACATCCGTTTGTCAGGCCTTTACTAACATCAATATTCTTGAGCAACATCACTCTAGCATTAACTGCAATCCACAGATAAGGAGGCAGCTGGGATTTCATCCCTGTATAAGGTTTTTCCCGTATTTGATTTCCTTTTTTACCATCTTTGTCCATGTCTTGTGCTTTTATGCATATCACATCTGCACATCTTTTATGCAATAATTTTTTGTTCCAAGCATCCACTTCATTGTTACATGAATAGATATGCAGAGCATTTTCACATTCTTCACCAGTTTCACAGGACTTGAGCATTGCTAGGTCTTCATCACAGAGAATGTCTTCCCATTCTTTTAACGTAATCTATTTAAGAGAAAAGCAAATTGGGCATCGTCTTTTTGTCTCATAATGTCTTCAAGTTCTACTTTCTTGAAATTATCATTCCACAATACACCATTGAGTGTGTCTTTATATAAAGGAGTTCCACAGACTGGAGGTAACTGATACATGTCTCCCACAGCAATAACTGAAACACCAGCAAAAGCAGTTTGATCGCGTGATTGTTTTATTTGCCGTAGGCGGCCGTGAATGTAAGACATCAACTTTTGATCTACCATTGATACTTCATCTATGATTAAAATTTGCAGTTGAGCCAGCTTATTTCGAAGGACACTTATTTTGTCATCACTCAGTGGTTGATACAGTTTTTGGGCATTGATTGGAATAGAAAGAATACTATGTATAGTATGGCCATTGATATTGTATGCAGCTACTCCGGTTGGAGCCATTTTCAATACTGAGACATCATCAGGATGTGGCAACATTCGGGCTAGTATACGTGTTGCTTCATAGTAAAGACATTTAATCAAATGACTCTTTCCAGTGCCAGCACCACCAGTTAGAAAAATATGAAACGGTTCGACCGATTTTCCATTTACTCTATCTAAACACCACTGTCGTACTTTGTAAAAAACACTCTGTTGCTTCTCATTCAAAGACCTCATCAAAGAATGTCCATCCTGTTTGGAAATCTTTACAGATCGAAGTTCGATGCTATAGTCATCTTTTTTCGTTTCATGGTTTAAATCCGGGATATCAAGATCTCCATCACAATCTTCGACATCTACATTTTCTTTGGGATGTTCAAGTCGCTCTACTTCCTTTTCCGGACATAAAAGACCCCATGCATCTTCGTGTGGACCAAATTTGTCAAGATGCTCCTGTGCATGATCAATTGCATCAGCATTCATTTCAAACTTGTTTCGGTTAGTACGCACAATTGACCAGACTTTCTCCAATTCACATCCACGTATTTTCACAGAACCTGTCTCATAGAACTCTTGATGTGTTTCAAATGTTGGCGGCTTTAATTGTTCATCTTCAAAATATGGCAGAAAGAGTTGCAAAATGCTCAAATAATATTTTTCAGGACAAATGATGGGTGAGAATCGGGGATATCTTACAACTGCATCTCCCGTACGTGTGCGCTTCTGAATATATCCCAGATCGTTATCTAATTTAAAGACATTTTTACTTCTTGCACTTGGCTTTTGGGATGCAGTTAAGATTCTAAACTGAGAACAAAACGTTGCAAGACACATATTACTGAATTCTGCATTTTTAGGTCGAGCTTTGTATCTGTCGAGCTTGCTAGTCATCCAAACATTCTCATCATCATTATCGTTATCTGGTCTGCTTTTTATAACGCTTAATGGTAAACTCATTCTGACAGGGTCTGGTCCAACAGGAATGAATTCAACTTTCCTAGAACATTCTTTCAATCTGAGACTGCAAACACGATAGACGCTTTCTTGAGCAGACACTTCACGATTCTGCATGTACACCTGACCAAGTTTTCTCATGCTTTGCTTTGCATTCTCATTTCCGTCTTTCATTTCAGATAGTGTATGACTTAATAGCATTCCGATTTCTCGTTCAGCTTTTGACATGTAGGATACAATATAAGCTACGCATGCAAAAACATTTGTTACGTACTGCAAATCCATGTTCGCATTCCAGCTTCTAAGTAGACTTGGATTAAACTGATTTACCCATACATCTTGTATCTTTCTTTTGATGATTATACTTTGTTGTGATGCTAATTCATTATGTGCATTTTCAAATTGATTTTGTGTAATGCCAAGCTTTTCAAAGAGATGGTTTACATTGTTGTACTCGATTCCATTGGATAATGCATCTTTAACTGAATTCAACAATTCCTTTGCATCAGCTTTAATCTTTTCAGAAGCTTTAACTTGATTATTGTCCTTTCCCTTATTTTGCACTTTCCCACAATCTTTAGCTGGAATCTCTTCAACAGGTGTTACAATGAATGTTTTTTCAGATGGTGGTCTCGGGAAATTATATCTACACGCCTTCCCTGTTTTTTGGCAAGATTTAGAATGTTTCTTACTGTGTTGTTGGACGGTGCCTGCTATTTCATGTAGTTCTCGATCTTCCTTTTCATCCGGTCTCTGGCAAGAAATGTATTTATCTACAAATTCTACGACATCATCATCTTTATCGATACCCAACTGTGGAGCATTTTGAACCCAGAACAAGGCATGAATGTGAGGGGAGCCGCGGGCTTGATACTCTACTCTCCAAAATGTATCAACTATTTTACCAATCGGTGCAGCTGGAGATAAAATAACTGTCTTCATAAAAGTGTGAAATCTTTTATCAAACATTCTGGCAACTGTTACTGGATTCGATCTTAAAAGATTACATTTTTCTTTATAATCTAATTCACTTGATTTCCTGGTGTCTCCTTTTGTCTAAGCAATGTATTCATCATTTCTGGCCATCTCATATCGGCAGATGAGAAAGAGGCAAACCATGTCGGTTTTCCAAGCTGTCTTACCATTGCCAATACATCTTTTGTGTCTTTTGCCAGTACGGAGGTGTTCCACAATTTGCTTTAGAAATTTATAGCCCTTGTCTGATTTTAGTATTTTTTAACTTTCTCTGCATCTTTCAAATCTGAGGCAGTTATTGAAGAGGAATCATCTTTTTGTTTGGACTTTGCCTTAATGCAATAGAAACTTGTGATATAACCTGTTGAATTTCATAAATATATTGTGCATAAAAGATGTAATCTGTATTCTGAGCAAATCTGTTGTCCACGTGCATCAGTCGGTTGTGCAGATAACGTCCTAATGTTATCTTTTCATCTCTTCTATCATGGAATGTTGGTTGACCTTGAGGAAATAATACTGGGAAACATTTGGCCTCATTGCTTTCATCTTGTAGAATTGATACAGGGCTTTTTCCTTCACAAGGGGCACAACATATTATATCTTCGAAATACTGATCTAATATTTCCTGTCCAATATCTACTGGCTGGAGACACGAGTCTAACTGAATACCGCATAATCGTTCTTCCAAATCGTCTTCAGTGTCATTGTCATCCTTTTTTGTGTGTAGTTTACTGTTGTCTTGCATGTTTTCATTAGCATTTTTGTCTTTGGACAAAATATGATCCATTTGTTCTTTCATTTCCTTCCAATGTTTTGCTAAACGAGCTTTACCACCGATTTCCTCTGCTTCTTCCTTATCATTATCTTTTTCATTTCGTTCAAGTGAGTTTTCCCATTTATCATTTACTGCAACATCAAAATACCACTTATTATTGGCTTTTAAATACTGCAGAGCACTAAGCAAATTAGATTTATCTACAAATTTGTACTCATAATAGCTTTTGTATGACAATTTTCGTTTCAGTTTAACACGGATCAATTGATCTTCAGTCTGTGGTCTTGGCAACATATCTACGGTTTCATAAGTGTTTGAAGGCACACACACGACTGGGCCATGGACTCCGTTTTGACCACCTCTAGGCAAAACCATTAACTTCATAAAAGGGATATTCAATGCAACCAAATGCTGTTCTAAATTGTTGAGATTGGCCAGTTCTTCTGGAACTTCATGTACTTGTAAATTGTTCATATTTGCTTCTGCAGGTACTTTTCCAGCTTTCAATTTTCTATGACAAGTGAAGCATATCCATAGTGACGATCTGGCTGACTGGCCTATTAAACATTCTGACCGGCATTCTGAATTGCAAACATGCAAATATTCTTCACTTATGCATGTCTGAATTTTATAATTACTCTTTTACATTTCAATACTTGGTTCTCGAAGAGAAGTTTTAAGCATACACAGCACACATATTCTGGGCCATGAGAAATTATCTTTCTAAATTCTTCGAGTACAATATCAAACTTGGACAATTTTACTGTTCGAAGTACAGACTTTTTCCGATTTTGTTTTATTACATTTTGCCTATATTTTTCAATTCTTTTATATTTCATTTTTAAGCTCATCAATTTCTTTTCCTTTAGTTCGTTGCTTTTATATCTAATTTTGGACAATATTTTCATATTTGCCTTTTTTATATGTTTGAAATGTTCATCGCTCTGATATTTACTTCTTATTCTGCTTTTGTGCATTCGTTTGAAATGTTCATTGTTCTGATATAATTTCTTCATTCGTTTTTTCATGGTATCTCGTTGCTTTTCCTTGAAATGTTCATTGTTCTGATATTTATTTCTGATTCTGGTTTTGTGCAGTAGTTTGAAATGTTCATTGTTCTGATATTTATTTCTGATTCTGATTTTGTGCAGTCGTTTGAAATGTTCATTGTTCTGATATTTATTTCTGATTCTGATTTTGTGCAGTCGTTTGAAATGTTCATTGTTCTGATATTTATTTCTGATTCTGATTTTGTGCAGTCGTTTGAAATGTTCATTGTTCTGATATTTATTTCTGATTCTGATTTTGTGCAGTCGTTTGAAATGTTCATTGTTCTGATATTTATTTCTGATTCTGGTTTTGTGCAGTCGTTTGAATTGTTCATTGTTCCGATATTTATTTCTGATTCTGGTTTTGTGCAGTCGTTTGAAATGTTCATTGTTCTGATATCTATTTTTCATTTTAGTTCTCATAGCTGTTTTAACATTTTCTTTGAATGCTTCATTTCTCAAATATTTCTGTTTATTTCTATGCAAAATTTTCTTTTTATAATGTAAATCCGAATGATATTTGGTTTTCATAATATTTAGCTGTATGTTCCTGAAATTTGAATCCTCTTTATACATTTTTTGTTGTCTTTGTTTGACATAAGCTCCTTGCTTTATTTTGTGTGATAAATCAGTGTTGTAAGTCTCTTTTTGTCTTTGTTTTACTTCACTTAATTTTTCCATTTTGTAGGTTAAATCATTTTTATATTTATTTTTCCTTTTAATTTTTCTCATTTGTGCATTGTGAAGACACTTTTCCTTTTTCTTAATGACTTCATCTTTGGTCCGGTCTCGTTTTTCTCTCATTCGCTGTCTATTGCGCATCCTAGTCTGAGTAGAATTTCGTCTGTTTTTACGTTTTTTCTTTCCATTGTCTACATTTGTAACATTTTCAATGTCGGCAGTCTTGTTTTCTTTGCTACTTCTAGGCACGTTTCTGATTGTTTTCTGCAGTTCATAGGAACCAGAATCACTCTTGCAATTAAAATTTAGGTTATGCATAAAATGAGACTCGGATGATTGCACCGACAAAACAACATCGTAATGAATACGTTGTGTATGCCGCAGATAGATACCTTTGTCAGTTGTGACTTTTCCAACTTGTACATTTTGGCCAGAATATATGCCCCATCGGAACAGCTGATCGTCATATATGTAGATATCAGTTTCAATCAAATTTGCCAAAACCATGATTTCCATTTCTGTTGCCCAAGTACCATTCTGCTGTATATTGTTTTTTGAAACATAATCCGAAATACTGACATAACCAGTTCTCAGACATCCAACAAATCTATCTTGGTTTTGCAGTAGATGTGAAACAATTTCATTTCTCAAGGTATCATGGTTGTCCTCATTTCCTGTGATTGCAAATGATATAGCACGATAGAAACAATTTCCGTCGCCTCCGATATGTTTGACATCTTTCGGTTGTGAGATAAGACCACATTCTTGAACTGTACGATCAGAAATAGAAGACGTATCCGAGATGTTTACCTTTTGACAACATTCCTTCTTCTCTATTTCACCCAGAGGTTTAAACCACAAGGTAGAATGAACTTCTCCAATTATTATTAATTCGTCATTACTATCAGCACATTCGCTTTCATCAATTCTTAAGCTGTCGTTCTCATTTATTTTCACCAATTTGGTTTTAATTTCCTTGCAAAGGTCAACATCAACTTTCACATCGCTTTCGAGGTTACTCCATTTTCGTTTTCTGCTTAAGGTAGAGTTGGAATTCTGAACTTCGTTCACTGAATTCAATTTGTCAGACTCATTTTCACATTTAGTATAATTTTGGAGTCTCCTTTGTGTTCATTTACATATTCTGTTTTTATAGAGTCATTTTTTTTCAGAAGACAACTATTATTCAGCTGTGATTCTTTTAATTTGGTTAAGCCAATTGTCACACTCTTCAGTTTCAATTGCTGACCGTTATAATGTACATCATGAATGATTGTTTCATTTGCTTTTTCAGGGAAGAGAAATATATTTGGGCTATCAATCATTTCTTGTGGGGAAATACTCTCATCCAATCTTTGAACTTCATCAAAGCTTTCACAATGTATGGAACATCCAGAGCTTTCAAACTGACTTTCACTGTGACTATTTGACGATGGAATTTGACTACAAAAAAAATCCTGTAACTGTGGATAGCCTTTCAAGGTTTCATTCTTACCGGAAGTTGCTTTTGCACATACACTAGTTACTTCAAATTCAGTGTGCATGGGGCATCCCCTTGTTTTTGCTAACCTCATGCAATGCTTGTACACACCTTGCCAACTTGGAGTACTAAGTACGACACTGTGTCCGTTATCAATCAGGAAACCTCGACTGCTTCTGGAATGTGAATCAAATATAAAGAAACCATCTTGACCAGATAATACAATCAAAGTACTTCCAGCAAATGTCACAAAACATGCATCAGAATCAGTACAGAGTTCCTTTTCGAGCGCTTGCTTCAATGTCATCGAAAGAGACTGGGCCAATATCAATTCATCTCCATCTAACAATCCAGTGACTGGTTCACGACATTCTATGTTAAACAATTCATCGTACGACTCCAAACATTTAAATAGATCAGATATCAATAAGTATTCGTGGTCGAGTGTAGTGTATCGTCGTATGAACGATATAATTCATCACCGTTGTTCAAAATCCTGTCTAGATCTGTACTTTTCCAATCATTGGCATTTTTACCTTGCTATACAACAGTGCAGATAGTGAATTGGCAACACACTGCTTTCCACTTGAGTAACCAAATCTTGTATCACCTTGATTGAATGTCCCTTGGGCAACAAGCGTTATTTGTGAATTGACTCTTGTGCATTTGTCTTTGTGATCACTTTCAAGGGTTTCATCCTTGGTGTTACGTTCGTTGTGAACAACTGATTCAGACTGACGTTCATTCCTAACTTTACTTACACACTGTTCATATGTCATGTCAGAAAGATTTGCAGTACTTTTCCTCTCATCATGATTTATCGGAGATTTATCCACCACTTCATCAACTTCAACAGATTCAACAACATTAAAATGAATATTTCCTGTGTATAGTATATAAATTCCCTTATCAGATGTTACAATATTTATTCTTCCAGGTTTCTTTGCAGAGAACAATTGCCAACATGGTACTTGGTCATTGTATGAATAAATATCGGTATCGATTAAATTTGCCAAAGCACTAATTTCAGTGTCTGTAGCCCACGTTCCATCTTCCATTATTCTACGTTTGAAACATATTCTCCGACTGTTCTAAACTCTTGCCTCAATGTATTACTAAACATGTCCTTGGTTTGCAATAAATGTTTCACAGTGGCATTTCTTAGAATTGCATGATTACGCTCAGTTCCAGAAATTGCATATGAAATTGACGAAAGAAACAATTGCCGTCACCAGTAATTTGTTTACTATGTAAAGGAATTCGATAAAGCTATCTCTATCTAACCTTGAATCACAGCTTGTGCCTATATATCTGATATTCAATTTTGTACAAATGTTCTGTTTGTCATTCTTCGAGAGGGTAAGAATTTGAAATATTTATCCGGTCTATCACCTAATCCAAGATTTGCTACAAATTCAACTTCTTCTTCTGTTTCATCAGTACATGTGTAGATATTAGCATCTTTTGCCTTTTCAATGTCTTCATCTTCGATATTTAATTCTGAAGAAGATTCTAAAGGATCATTTAGTGACATATCAGTATCATTGTCTGTATCATGTTTTCCTGTATCAAAGCTTCTATCCTTTAATTCATTATCAAACATTGCATCTTCCTCTAGACCATCTAAAACATATGTAAAATCATTTGTCATCATATCATCATTTTTCAATACCGATTCAGAGACATTGTCTACTTGTTCATTT
The DNA here is from genome assembly GCA_037976565.1 of Mesocentrotus franciscanus. Lineage (NCBI taxonomy): Eukaryota > Metazoa > Echinodermata > Echinoidea > Camarodonta > Strongylocentrotidae > Mesocentrotus > Mesocentrotus franciscanus. The sequence continues at coordinate 35,625,830 of CP137674.1, read as the reverse complement.
CTGGGCATATCTTTTGGTTGATCACAAACATTCAAAGACATATTGCGTACTGGTGAAACGCTTTTATCAAATATATCATATCCAGGACTTGTGTCTGTATCAGATTCTATACAAGTTCTTGCACACGAACGTTTCACTGGTATATGAATATCACTGCCACTATCATTATCTATTTCAATTTTCCTATTTTCATCAAAATTCAGTTTCAACAGATTATTCTTTGAATCAGCCTGCACAACTCCATCTGAACCTTTATCGTCTTTCATATTGCAAATATGCTGGTCTGTGTTTTCATCATTTTTACATGTATTTGTATCAAGTCCTTGGTCACCTGCATTCACAGATTTCTTTGTATCCAGCTTCTCATTATTCACTGCTAATTCTATTCCTTCATCTTTGTCAAATCTAATCTCTGATTTATCAGAAGAGTTATCCCCATCAGTAACTTTTTTCCCTTTGGTGAACTGACCTTTCTTGTTCCTTGCTTTACCTTTCTTGTTCGTTGCTTTACCTTGTCTTTTTTTCTTGCCACCAGCATGAACTCTGTAGGATTTGAGATCAACAGCTATTTCATCAGTGGGTTTGGTAGGTTTTGCTTGCACTTTCCTGTAGGATTTGAGATCAAAAGCTATTTCATCAGTGGGTTTGGTAGGTTTTGCTTGCACTTTCCAATCGAGTGTTACATGTACTTCCTCTTGGCTTGATTCGGGTTTAGATACGGAACGATCTTCAGTTTGCATTACCATCAGACTTTCATCTACTTTATCCTGTGAAATTGTATCTGTTGGGATTGTGTGTTTCAATGCATCGGTACTTGATCTGTATGCAACTGTCACCTGCGTCAGCTTGTATGTCTCGTCACACGAGAGCTTCATAGAGTTCAACAATTGTATGCAATAAGTGTATATTCCGAGCCAAGTTTTAGTGTGCATGAGAATGCTTTTTCCTTGCTTACTTTGACACCCTTTTCTACTTCTGGAATGTGCATCAAAGATGTAGTAACCCGTTTCACGTGGCATTATGAGAAAAGTCTGCTTACCAAAGTTCATAAGACAGCCATCGCAATTCTTAAGTGATTCTTCAAGGGTGTTGACCAGTGAGTCTGGATCTGCGTACTTGGTAAGAGGTCCTGTCTTTGGTTTGCCAAGAGATGTGCCATCATTTTCTTACAAATACTCGCAGATACGTCATCAGGGCTAGTAGAAAACATATCAATTGAACATGTTACAAGAGCATCAAGATCTGAAGAAGACCATTCACTAGGAGATTTCTGTTTACTGTACAACATAGCCATCTCATTCGACTTCAAACAATGTTCGTCATTACCATCTTCACACACGTTTGTCTCTTCATGAGAAACCGTACCTGTACGTGTAACCTTCAAATCATTTTCACTGATCTCTGGCACCTCTATTTGTTTCTTTGTGCTTGATACACTCGTTTTTGATTTTTCGTTGTCTTGTGTCATTTTTGATTGGTTTTCAGTACTTGGAACTTTGATTTTCCTGTTTGATTTGCGGTACAGATGCTTCATTGCTTTTCCTATGTATGTCACTCCCTTTTCTCTTTTGTTCTTATGTGAACACTCATCCTCATGTCTGTATTTGTTATCTACAGAAATCATTCCTTGTCTTTTCTCCAAGCGTTTTGCCTTTCGTGATCTTATCGAGTCCCATCTTAAACCAGATTCCTTTTCCTTGCCAACTGCATTTTCTACATTTTCCGACTGGTCACATGTAGACGCATTCTTACAGTCATCAACGAACCTTTCATTTCTCCTCTTTTTTGTATTTGTTTCTTTGGGGGATATCGATCGCTTATGTCCTTTGTTCACATACCTTTTCATCTTTGTAAAGCGGCCTCTACGGCTTCTTCCAATCTCTCTTGAGGTAGAGCATTCATTATGTGTGCCGTCAGGCTCTTCCATGATCTCATGTTTCAGACTGATGCATTCGTATTGGTTGACATCAATAGGGATACCTAGATGGTCAAACATACGTACAGAAATATTGTTATCTCCGCAAAGGCAAATCCATACGAGTGTAATGTCACTAAATTTATCTTCATGAGAGATATTCATACATGCCACATGGTAAGAGTTAGGACAACTTTCACATTTCACTTCATTCTCCTTGCCATCAAGATCTTTTCCACATATATAACACTCTAAAGTCTCTTCAACATGGGGTTCAGTATTTCTATCAATGACCTTCATTTTGTCTTTCAACATATGGCCTTTGTTTATAATTGTTTAAATGTGAAATTGTTAGCTATCCTGGATATCTCAAGACTGTGCTACTTTTTCAATACAAACCGCAATATTGTCAGAGATGTTTGTTAATATATTCAGCCGATACCAATCAGTGCAATAAAGCTCACTTATATTTCCAGAACTGTGTACCTAACCCAAATTTCTTTTTTACTCTCTCTGCAATCAAGCTCACTTATATTTCTAAAACTTCCACCTTTCTTTTTCTACTTTTGTTTGATTAATTCTACTTGTATCTCCTGCCCCAAATGCTCTTCCCTTTCGATTTTACTTCTGCCTTTCGTATACCTGATCAAATTTTCTCTCTCTTCACAACAATCAATCAAGCCCACTCTGTATTTCAAATTAAGTCACTTATAAATTTATTTTTGTCTCCCCACAATCAATCAGCCTCACTTTTGTAACTAGACTATTTATCTCCTGACCAAACTTTCCTTCCTTCTCTTTTTCCAACCACTTACTTGCACTTTTATTTACGCTCTCAATTCTTCGTCCTCTTTACATAAATTCAAAGCTTAGTCACTTGTATTTCTCGTACTCTGTATGTGCTTGTTCGATTTTCCTTTGCGTTTTATTCTTTCTCCAATCTATCTCACTGCTGTTTGTAAACTTCTTTTCAAATGTCTTCACATCCAATCAACCAGTCAACTGTATATCACTCACATGCAAATTACCAGTTATTCTCGCTCTACACAATAACAAACTCAGATGCAGATTCAGATGTCGGATATATTTAGATCTCGGATATATTTAGATTTGATTGGATTCAGATTTCGATTCAGATTTCGATTCAAGATTCAGATTCTTGGGTTAGTTATTTTCAACATGGAATTTCAACATGAAACAAAGATCTTATGTCCTTAAGGCAACTTTATTGACCACCAACTGGCAATTTAGTGGCCAGAGGATTACGTCAGTTGCCAGACACGTGAAAAAAAACACAGGATAGAAAGTTACAAACAAAAAAAGGTAACAAGACAATACCAGGACGTAGAAGTGTTAGCCACAAACTCGACAAGATCATATGTCCTTAAGGCAACTTTATTGGACCACCAACTGGCAATTTAGTGGCCAGAGGATTACGTCAGTTGCCAGACATGTGAAAAAAACACAGGATAGAAAGTTACAAACACAAAACAGTAACAAGACAATACCAGGACGTAGAAGTGCCACAAACTCAACAAAACAAAGAAAGAAAAGCAAACAAAAAACGAGTGTTGTCCTTGATGGATGAACAAGCACCTGTAATATAAAACATGGAAAAATACAAGATTTAAAAGAAATGAGCCATATCTAATTTTGATTTTAATTAAAATTTTGAAATATTTTGGTTAAATTTTACTAGTACCCCGATATTTACAATTTAATCCCCCAAAAAAAAGTCAATGCAAATGAGAAAGATATATGTAACTGCTTGAAACATATATAACTCAAAATCTCAAAGTGACCTATGACCTCTTAACCAGATAACCTTTACAAGTTTACATGGTCATAAATACAAAGTGTCTTATAATATGTCAATCCATTTTTAAATTATCGCATTCACAAAAAACAAAGACAAACGGTCAGATCACATACATAATGCCACTGGCATCACTATGTGGTAGCACCATAAAAACTAAGATTCCTTTCATCAAATAGAAAGAAAAGAATAAGTGCACATAACACCTTTCCCAAAAGATTTTTTGATTCTGCTACATACAGTGTTAACTGCTACACATTATGCGTTAACAAAGAAAACCAAATTTATTAAAAACATGAATCCTATATTTAATTTATGATTTTAAAACTATTTAGCTTTTGTAGTTTTATACGTTATAAATTGCACCCCCAAAAATATATACATGTACAAGTTCAATGTTCAAATCACATCTTACAGAAAAATGTTATCCCAAATGTGTCGTGTATATAAATGTCATGTACTCACTATCATTTATAGATAATGTCTCAACAAAATTTCTGTCCCTAAAATGTTAAAGACCCTGTAAAGTGTTCGAATCCCAAAATATGCCCAAATTGACATGGCAAAATTTAACTTAATACAGGGATCACCCCTAAAAAAAAAAATTATAACCAGTAAGCAACTGGTTAGGTAGATCAACGTACCCTCTCAGCAAATCCTGCCTGTACTGTAACACTCAACTGTCTGAAAACCTGAAATATACAAAAGAAATACAATCAACTCTATTTCATTTCATAACAACAAGTATGTAAATGAATAATAATAGAACCAGTGTCACATTTTAGTATCTATAATTTCTGAACTAGTTACAGGTTTAAAGAACATAGACTTGTCATTCATATCAATATACTTAATACACTCTAAATCATCAAAACAATCAAATGTACAATTCAAATTATACCCCATATCTAGAAAAAATTCATTACAATTATTAGAAATATCATTCTTATCAATTATCACTATCTTTTTTTCTTCATTTTTTTAATGTCATCTTACAATTTTTCCATTGCTTTATTAATAATATCCCACGTTTTCTTCATATTTCCTATAGAATCTTCAAGATTTTTCTTAAAATATATATTTTTCAATCTTAATCTTATTCAATGTATTACGAATTTTCCTTTATCCTTTTTCCATAATCATAGGAATGTTTAATATACAACTTACATAGTCTACATTTTTTCTTACTGAACTTTATAATTTCATTTGTAATCCAAGGTTTATTTTTACGCTTATATTTCAAATAAACTAATTTCACAGGGAAACACAAATTATACAGTTTTGTGAATTTAAAAACAAAGCTATCATAACTACTATTCACATCACTAGATAAATACCATTTAGTTGAATACCTCAAGTGCAAAAACGTTCTAATATTATTTTTGTTTAAATCACGTCTATAAAAGTCAGTTTCACAGTACTTTTGTGAATATCAATTTCACAAATACAATATACCGAGAAGTGGTCAGAAATGTCAGTTAATAATATTCCAGAATAAATATGGCAAGAATCATTTGTAAAATTATTATCTAATAACAATGAAGATCTGTCAGTAACACGAGTTGGTTCATTTATTAAAAGAATCATAGGATGTAGCATTAAAATGGTTACAAAATCATTAATATTCTCAACATTTAATAAATCAATATTAAAATCTCCCATTAAATAGAATAATTTCTTTTCCACATTTAAAACATTAAAAACATTAACGAGAGACATTAAAAAATCATCCACTGGATGACTGGGTGGCCAATACATAACACATATTAAAATATTTGAATTAAATGTTCAATTTCAATAAAAATACTTTCTAAAAACGATTCATTAATATCCAAATCAGTGCGGCGTTTAAAATTAATGTCCTTGCGAAGAAAAAATACCAAACACCTCATCCACGTCCAAGTCTTTTATTATTTTCCACAAATTCATAATGATCGATATTGCACAGAGAATATTGCGAATTTTCATCCCTTAGCCATGTTTCCGAAACACCAATAATTAAAAATTGCATACGTAATGACATCATAAGTACAGACAATGCATCAAAATTATGTTGGAGACTTCTACAATCAATATTAATAAATGATGATTTGTTACTGACATCATTATCAAGTAATTTCTGTGATACAAACGTATTGAATCCATCTGGTGTATAATGTGACTGAGTGAAGTTATTAGTACTTTGAGGATCTGATGGTGACAAAAATTCTCTCAAAGTTGATACAGATACATGTTTTTCATTGAGACATTGAACACATCGACATTTGAAGATTTTTTTTTTCAAAGATCAAATATAAATTCTACACTTAAAAACAAAGTAGTAAAACGAAACATGTATAAAATGTATACAACTTTAATGGATAAAATGTAAAAGGACCCTCTCTTCTCTCTCTCTTTTTCTATACCCCTCTCACTCCCCTATCTTTCTCCTCTTTCTATCTCCATCGCTCTTCCTCTCTCTCCCTCTCTCTTCCTTCTCTCTCCCTCTCCCTTTCTTTTTCTCTCCCTCTCCCTCCGTATCTTCCCTTCCCTCTCTTTCCTTCTCCGCTCCCTTTTTCTGTTCCTCTCTTTCTCTCTCCCACTCTCTCTCTCCCTCGTCATTCCTCTCCTTCTCGATTTCCTCGTCATCTCTCGCTTTGGTCTTGCTACATGTAGCCAGCCTGGCTTCACTCGTTGAATGTTGTATTTCTTATTTTTCAATCTTAATCATATTATTCAATTTATTACGAATTTCCTATATACTTCATTTCTATAATCATTGGGATTTTTAATATACAACTTATATACAATGTAGTCTACATTTTTTCTTACTCAACTTTATAATTTCATTTGTAATCCAAGGTTTATTTTTACGCTTATATTTAATACGAACTAATTTCACAGGGAAACACAAATTATACAGTTTCGTGAATTTAAAAACAAAGCTATCATAACTACTATTCACATCACAAGATAAATACCATTTATTGAATACAGCAATTGCAAAAACGTTTTAATATTATTTTTATTTAAATCACGTTTATAAAAGTCAGTTTCACAGTAATTTTGTGAATATCAGTATCACAAATACAATATACCGGGAAGTGGTCAGAAATATCAGTTAATAATATTCCAGAATAAATATGGCAAGAATCATTTGTAAAAATATTGTCCAATAACGATGAAGATCTGTAACATGAGGTGGTTCATTTATTAAAAGAATCATAGAATGTAGCATTAAAGTGGTTAAAAAAATCATTAACATTCCCAACATTTAATAAATCAATATTAAAATCGCCCATCAAATAAAATAATTTCTTTTCCACGTTTACAACATTTAAAACATTAACGCGAGACATTAAAATATCATCCACTGGTTGACTGGGTGGCCTATACATAACACATATTAAAATATTTGAATGAAAATGTTCAATTTCAATAAAAATACTTTCTAAAAATTATTCATTAATTTCCAAATCAGTGCGGCGTTTAAAATTAATGTCCTTGCGAATAAAAATACCAACACCTCCTCCACGTCCAAGTCTTTTATTATTTCCCACAAAGTCATAATGATCGATATTGCACAGAGAATATTGCGAATTTTCATCCCTTAGCCATGTTTTCCAACACCAATAATTGAAACTTGCATACGTAATGACATCATAAGTACAGACAATGCATCAAAATTATGTTGGAGTCTTCTACAATTAATATCAATAAATGATAATTTGTTATTGACATCATTATCAGGTAATTTCTGTGATACAAACGTATGAAATTCATCTGGTGTATAATGTGACTGAGTGAAGTTATTAGTAATTCTGGGACCTGATAGTGACAAAAATTCTGTCAAGGTTGATACATATACATGTTTTTCATTGAGGCATTGAAAAAATCAGGGAGGTGAGACATACAAATCGAGCATGACACGACATTTGAAGAAGAAAAAAATTCAAAAAAATAGATCAAAGGAATGTGAATTCTACACTTAAAACAAAGTAGTAAAAATGAAACAACTACATGTGCAAAATGTATAGAAGAACTTTAATGGATAAAATGTAAAAGGTCCCTCTCTTCTCTTTCTCTCTCTCTTTCCCTCTTTCTACCCCTCTCTCTTTCTATCTTCATCGCTCTTCTTTTCTCTCCCCAGGGAGGTGAGACATAGAGTGGAGAAAACTGGATTAGGGTCTTTTGAACCATCCCCGATGCCGCACTCCCTAAGCGACCAATCCACTAAATTGGATTAATGCTGCCTCGTCGCACTGGTCGTAAATAAGATCACATAACGCATGCGCAAGGTCGGTTGATCAATCCACTAAATTGGATTAATGGCGCCTGGTCGCACCGGTCGTAAATAAGATCACATAACGCATGCGCAAGGTCGGTTGATCAACAGGAGCCGCTTGCATGTGCGATGCATTGTAGGATATGTTTACATCCCATAACATGGCAGCTTTTAAATACTCGCGTGACGATTATTATTTGGAAGATGATATGGATCTTCTTACGGACATATTGAAGAAGGTTTGATACTAGACAGAAATAACCGTCTGGTATGGGTCATTCTTTAATAAAACTGACATTTGTTGACATTCCCCATACTCAGACGGCACCCTGTACGCCTCGCACTATGCGGAGAGATAGAGCCAATTGGAGCAGCCAAATGCCGCACCAAGTTTCTCCCCCGATTTTCTTTATTTAGATCTAATTTTCTGATTTATAAATCAGATACAAAAATACTATATATTTTTGTTCTCCTATGTACAGTTCTCAAAGTTTTATTACCTATTTGCAAATGCGAAATTTACGGACTTACGTATATGAGTTATCCATTTTTAATCTCAGAACCAAGGAAACGGTACGTTCATGCATTCGAACTGGTAATCTATGACATGACCCGCCCGATATATTTCCGGGTCAACCGACCAAAACAAGCCCAATGGCCAATCAGAGCACGTGTTTGATATTGGGCTTATGAATATTCAAACATCACCGGCTCAAGCCGGGCTGACTCATACGTAGCTATTGGACGTTCGAAAAGAAAAATGAATATTCATCAACTCAAACCAAGATGTCTGACAACAAATCATGTTGACTACAAGACTTTCTCGGATTAATCATTAATTTAGGATCTAAATGAGCAAGCTATCGTAAGTCAAAGTATATATTTCCGGGTCATTTCTTATGGCTATTTAGATTCAGTGTAATATTGCAGCCAAAGTGGATATATGAAGACGTAAAGAGTGAAAAACTCGTTGCATATCTCATTCATCGCGGTCCGGCCGAACCGAACCATTCGTTCCGCACACTACTGCATACGCAGTACTTCAGTCTATGTATAGAGGCGGTCAGAGGAGCCAGATGCAATCTCAGCGTAACAACCGTCGATATCAGAGACTGAAGCTTTCGGTCTAGTTTGATACTAGAATCTAAAGAGGAAAGCCTATCTTCTGTATGCATATGTAGCCTTCCTTCAACGGTTGATCTCATTTCATGTAATGGACCAAAATGTCCAGTTGGATTCTACCACCGCAAGTGTAGCCTACTGTTAGTCTTCCGTGCAGTGCAACATAACGAACGGGAACGAACAGAGGAGTCAAACATCAAAATAAACACCAGGCTAGACAGGGTCTACCACTAATATTACGTTGAAATATGAATATAAATGGAACGAATTAAAGAAAATTTTCCACAATAATCAATAATCATGTCTAAACTCACCTTGTCGTTGGCCGATTTTTTTGAGATCTTTGCACCCAAGAGCTGAATTCCTCGACTATCACAACATCAGAGTGTATGTCGCATGTGATGACGCTAACAACATGTATAGGACTAGCTATATGAACACGCGATCCCTTATGACTGGACTGTCGATGTTCCCACCTAGAGGGGGCCAGTTCAGAGGGGGAGATAGCGACCAGGGTGACCTCGTTGCGTAAGGGGTCGTTTTGTTTTTCCTTGGACGCCTAATCCCGCCTAATCCCGCTCTGAGTGATAGGAAAAGCCCTAGGGGCAGAGTGCCCACTCTTCTATGTCTCACCTCCCTGCTCTCCCTCACTCTTCCTTCTCTCTCAGCCTCTCCCTTCCTTTTCTCTCCCTCTCCCTCACTCTCCCTCCGTATCTCCTCTACCCTCTCTCTTTCCTTCTTCGCTCCCTTGTTCTGTCCCTCTCTCCCTCGTCATTTTTCTCCTTCTCAACTTCCTCGTCATCTCTAGCTTTGGTCTTGCTACATGCAGCCAGCCTGGCTTCACTCGTTGAATATTGTATTGTAACCAGATTTGAATGTGCTTAAAACATGTTTTTTTTAAGTGTACAGTATATATTTTGGTTCAATTTTGTTTACACTATTCATGTTTATTGTAAATCAACCATTATGAGTTCCTAAACTTTACATGTTGATGTTTTTAAACCAAATAAATAAAAAAATAACAAAATATGTCTAGAGAATATATATTACTGTACCAAAAGTATACATAATGCAATAAATAAATTACTGTATACTTTTTGAATAAGGCATACATATAATTGCAAATTGTTTGCATAGAGGGCAAGAAGAAGGAAATGATCTTTCGATTTCAATGTTTGTGTTCATATGTTGTCCAGTTCTTTCTTGTCATGAATCTGTTTCCTCACGCTCTTACCGCGTGATGCCTTCACCGAGACGATGATCCATCCGTCCATCGACCATGCTGCCTCTATCTCACTGTTCTGTTTCTTGCTTGCGATGAAAGCATCATGTAAGAGAGTACGATTGGCATCAGTCAGATTCTCGCAGATGCTTATTCCGCTCCCTTTCAGATTCTTCCGGTTGACAATCAGCCGCTGTCAATGTTGATATGATGTCAGCTTCACGATGATGGCCGCTGGTTTTGGCCATGATCCTGGATGGGGAGGTGGTTTCCGTCTTCGATCGCGGTGTCATCGGTCGATATCTTCCGGTTTTAAAGTGATGCGCAGTTTCTCTCTTGCACGATCTTTCATTCTTTTTGAGAATATTTACGCTTTTCACTTTTTTTTCATTTACTATTTGTAAATTCGTACTCTTTATTTAAAAAAAAAAAAAAAAAAGTATTTTATGAAGAAAAAATGAACTACCGTAAGGCCTAAAAAAAAGATGTTGTATTGCCCTTTGCGACCGACCCAAATATCTGAAAATCTACGGTCGGCTTTTTTTAAAGTTTTTTTCCACCGTTTTTTATATTTTGAATGAATAAAAAAGTACGTATTTTGTTTGTTGAAATGGGATATACATGTAAGTGCATAAAATCATCAAATTATTCCCAAATTCTCACTCGTCTTCTGCCCGAGTTTCAAAATCCTGCTAGCGTAAACATGCAAGTAGACCCCGGCCCCGTGTACGTGTATATACCATGCACTACACCAGCTAGAAACCAGGGAGATTTGGGCGACATTCCTGGTTATGAATTTTGTGGGCGACGGTGGCTGTTTAGAGTTTTCTACGGAAAGGCTCACAACACTTTATTCATGACACATTTTGAAGGCACTAACAACAAAAAAGTGTTTAAAAAAAAAAGATATCCGACCGATCGACCCATGTTTTGGCACCTAAAGGGCAATACAACATCTTTTTTTAAGGTCTAATTTGGAGTAAAAAACGGAACAATTCCGGGAAAAACATTATGGTTGGCAGCTGTGCATGTTCATGTAAGAGAGTTGGACTACTTCAGCATGGGTCATCTCACAAAATGAATATTCAGTGACCCTCAAAAATTGCGTTTAATTGCTTCCCACAAAGGAATCTATGAATATAAGGCATTATAAGACTTATTCAAGATGAAAGATAGCAAAAGTTTGTGAACACTTAACATGCTTAATACCTACCAAAACTCCACTGCACTTGCTGGCCTGCTCCACCAAAACTCCAAAAGCCACTTGCTGTCGTACCTACAAACGAACACAGATAGAGATTATATACTATATAGATACAGAGGTGTCAGACCCGACTGCGAACGCCGTTGCATTGGGTCTGGTCGGGCTACTTAGTACTAGCTACTCCGGTATTTGCAATGTCAAAATGAAATGATTATTGTGCGATCGTGGGAAAAAAAAAAAGCTCCAGGGTTCATCTATTCAATAAAATTTCCAGATATGTTGATCTTTCGAATATGCAGAATAATATTGTGAATATTACAATTGCGCCATTTATTGCAATGAAAAAATATTTTTATTTAAACATATTTGTGGCTTACACCCAGTAAATAAGATCGATTGATCGAGCTGAAATTGACTTGTTTTTCAATTACAGATCGATCAATCGATCTTATTTACTGGGTGTAAGCCACAAATATGTTTAAATAATTGAAATTTCTCCCAGGAAGCATTACATTTATAAAAGAAAAAGTATTTGTTTGTACAATTTTCAAGTCAAATTTAAATTAGACTAAAGGGATTGGGTATCTTTACCTCAGATTCTAAACAAAATCCTGGATTTAGCTCATGCTGCAATCATAATAATAAACCTTGGCGCTAGTTCAAAATCATATCCAGACTATGACCCGTAACTTCGGCGTGGAGATACCCTACTATAACATACCAAAAATCAACTAAATCTTCATCAATTATTCAAATAATGGCAATGATTTAAAAGTCGTTATGTTTCTCACCTGTTTCGTGTTAAATTTCTTATCTTTTTTGGAGTATTTTTTTCTAAAAACGAAGACTTATAATATACACCCTCTCACAGGATCCGGGATTCACGGCAAACTACTGCACATTACAATATGGCCGCACCCCACCGTCGGTACGGTATGCAATTCAAAGTTTTTCATGTCATCAAAAAAATTTAACTTTCTTATTAGTTATCCGATTTTGCACACAGTTTTTTTGATTGGTTTGACTGATTTTTCTGCTTCTATTGAAAGTAAGTTATTTTTGGAGTGGACTTGCCCTTTAACATACCGGTACAACATATCATCTGTTCAGAGCCAGAAGAGCATTAACTCTGTGTTAAAGTACATGTGTTAACGTCCTTCTGGTTGCACACATACAATATTTTTAAATGAACCAATTTTACTGTACCGGTTCCACAATACTAAAATAAAAAAAATAAAACAGCACTCTCTTACCTGTATGATAGCAGCATTCAGCAGGATAAGGTTAACATCACACGTTATAGCAATTGATGCAAAAGGAGGGAAAGAGAAGAAAAAAATACACATTTAGCAAAATGTAATGATAAATTACAATACATTCATGACAAAAAACATAGAGATCATTTGATGAGATTGATGAGAAAAACACACCATTGTAAATTATATTGATTAATGTCAGACTACTCAACTCAAGTTTCATTTAGGTAGCTTAGCACAAATTTAGTGGCATGAAAGCATGTGTCCGATACGCAAAGTACATAATAGTTCATGACAACTGGGGATGAAAACTTGTAATTTGACATGCCCTGATGACATTTATTTTGTAATATTAATTGCAATCAAGGTAGTACAGCTGTAGAAAGAGTTAGTAGCTCTGTGTCCTAATCAAATATGGTTCTACCTCAATGGAACAATTTAAAAAAAAACTTTCTTATTATAGTTATCCAATTTTGCTCAAACTTTTTTGTGGATATAAATCCTATGTACTTAATGTCATTTAGAGATAATGTCTCAATCAATTTTCTGTCCCTAAAATGTTAAAGCCCCTCTAAAGTTTTCGAACCCAAAATATGCCCAAATTGATATGGCAAAACTTCACTCAATACAGGGACCATCCCCCTACCCCTTCCCCCCTCAAAAAAAAAATCCATAAGCAACAGGTTAAGTAGATCAACATACTCTCTCAGCAATACTGCAGCTCCAACTCCAAGGTAGTATAATTCACCACTCAACAGTCTGAAAACCTGAAATATAAAAAAGAAATACAATCAACTCTAATTCAGTTCATAACAACATGTACCGATATGTATTATGAAATATGAATACGAATAATTAATTATCAAAGAAAATAATTAGCCATTATTACATGCTAAAAAATACAACTACAAATTATTGAGTACCCCGTAAATCTCTGTGTATCAGATGCAATTTTTTCCCCCGGAAGAATTTGAAAGTCGGGGGTGCATCTTATAGACAGGTACAGGATATTTTGAATCCTCAAAATGCTACTTTATAGTGGTTTTCGAAAATCTCTGTGTCTCAACATAAATTACATAATGCAAACAAAGAATAGGATCTACTATTTGAAGTTAACCTACGTTCCTAATTTGAAGGGAAGAGAGTTTTTTTTTTTTTTTATTTCTTTAAATCTCAATTTATGCCCCTTCACATACATGTAGCACTGTGCCGGCCGATGCTCACCCATGCCCGGAAGAGCAACAGCATGGTCCCAGCTCACTCACACACAGGATATCAACTCACCACTCAGAAACTAGAACCAAAGTAGCCTATGTCCGAATTTCTGTTTGGACTCGGAGGAAAATCTGTCTGTCATCTTTAGTTTTTAAAACGACATTGTTACTATTAATTATTTGTGACAAGTTCACAAGCACAAATCGACGCCTTCAAACTAAAATGAAGGATCTTCCCTGCATGTGTTTCCAAACGCTGAAATAAGACGCAATCTGGCTTGCTGCCTACAGAGTCGGCAAAAAAGCAAAAATTGTCTTTAAAAATAGGTTAATAGGGGTGCGTCTTATACACAGGTCACAAAACACAACATCAACAAATTTGTATACAACTTGTTAATGTTATCACTCTGGTATTTTTTTCCCCTTTTTGCCTTTGTTTAAAGAGAAGGTTCATTGAATTAAACTTGACTGAATTTGGTATCATTGCATTAAAACAATTTCACTTATTACATTTGTGTAAGTTCGAGCGAAAATTTAGAAGTTGATTAAACTTGACGAAAAATCAACCCACTCAAGATCCCGAAAACATTGTAATTCAGCTGATTTTTCAGTAACGTCACAAAATGAACAATGGGCCGCTCAGCTGAAATGATTGACGACGGTGCGCGATGCAGTTTATGTGCAATTAACATGTATTGCATTGACTCTTGAGTACCGTACCTGCATTACCTTCATCAAAATCCCCTGGAAATATCGATATGGACGAAAATATACTCGACTTGAGTTTTGAGGAGATAAAAAAGGAAGTACCTCGGACATCGACAATGACAATGGAGATTTGGGAGATCTCTACTAGACTATAGATCAATTTTTTAACTTCCAAATAGCGAATGGATATAACGTTGATGTAGTAGTCAAGTATACCGTAGGCCTGTCTGTGCAGTACGCGTATGTATATACGTACTTACAACCTGCCTGCATTGCATCGTATCTAGCGCAGCTTGCTTGCCGTAGCCAGCCTAGCCCGGCGCTCGAGCTAGCCGTGAATCGCGAACCGGACTGATCTAAATCTTCTCTTGGTTTCCCCTTTCCCCATTTATCTGGTACTACGACTTAATTTATCAAAAATATAAATTAATCGGCCTAATCAGACAATTTTATGTAGATTTGTCGCATATTTTGCTCCAGAAGAGACGTTAGGTCAGCATGCAAAATGTCCTCTGCACTCCAAGATCAGACACATACACGCTGACCTGCCCTCAGAATATGTGATTATTTTTCTGATTTTTAGGCTCAAATGTGACGGAAAATAACATAAAAATCAAACATTTGTAGAAAGTAATATTCATTCAGTGTATCTAATTCAAAAATGCCCAAAATAAAGGAAATATCGTAATCCATATCTAAAAATTGCAATGGGTATCCAACATTGTCCCGAATGTGTGATGTACATGTAGGTTGTTCATATTGTGACGTCACCTTGTCGAATGTAAATAACCCCGTCATTTCACATTGTGGATGTTATTTGTGAGTGGGTTCGATTCTGGAAAGGGTATCAAAATTACATTTAATTTATTCCTCACAATAGTGAGGGCTTTAATAATTAAGAAGTACTTTACTCATTTTGTTAATGTTCTCAGCAATCTGTAGAGGGATAATTTGCCTTTTTTTCCAAATTTCAATGAACCTTCTCTTTAATACTGTAAACACGGAAATAATCATGGTACATTAATTTCTGCGCATTTCGCTAAGATCGGCAAGCGAATTTTAGAACTCGCGAAAAAATAAAGCATGACTTCTTATGCGTGTTTTAAACAAGCTGAATTGATGGTAGGTTACACAAACTAAAAATCACCCACTTAAACAATACCCAGTGTACATTTACATGACATGGATATGCTACAGGTATATAAAGTTGATAAAATCAAGCAAATTAAAAATATTTTCTCAAAATTTATGGCAAATATGGACTTTCATCTGAAAATATATTTTTTAAAGGGCACTTTTCATACACGTAACTAATCCGTGTAGAAAGGATTACTACTGCCATTATTCAATACTTGAATTGGTATTTACACTTCATGATATTAACAATTTATCAAGCAATTTTATGAAATAGGTTTGCACGCTACAATACACATTACACACTCATTGGTTGCATACATGTACAATTGATGAGCATAAAGGCTTCCAGTATTATAAAACAATAATTAGTATCCGATTCCTATTAGAGAAACTTGTCAAACATATGTTCACATGGCTGTAAATCTGCCAAATTCAATATTACAAGAAAATGGATTACCAATTTGTGAGGGCAATAAGCATGAAAATGAAAATAAGGTGAAGCCTCTTCAAAATTAATTTATTCATAATAAAATGAAGCTCTTCAAAATTAATTTATTCATAAACTTTTCCTTTCATTTGATGAATTACCCTGACATGTACTTATGTACAAATACTTTTCATATGCTTGACCCTCCCAACAAACTGTACATACATGTATAAGAAAAGGGCATTAATACCTTATTTAGTGATCCTAAACAAATTGTATCTTCCCCAAATGTATGCATACATTTATAAGCTACCGGTACATGTAGTGTGAAATATAAATGGGCTTTAATACTGCTTGTCCCTTTTCTTTTGCTTATTCATTAACAATTAGAGAAATTTGAAAGAATAAAGATCCTGTACAAAATTATGTTATAGATATCTACAATGTTTCACATAAACCCGGTAACTAGAATGCTTGATTTACGCTCTGAATATCTTGGTATCCACATACCTGTTGGAGAAATGTGCAATCTTAGATACAGGTTTAACCAATTAATCCATCCATCCATCAATCGGTCATCAAGTAAATAAATAAATTAATAATTAAGTAAGAGTGTTTACAATTGTTGTCTTTTGAAACAGCCTCCCAATACAAATAGTGGTAAAGTATAATTGTTACTAGTATTAAAACCTAGAACAAACAAAATACATGTAAAATGTCCAATTTTCAGGATGTACAATGAATTAGCATTTCCTTATTTCTAATACTTCAATGGCTGAGGATACTTTTTTTCGGTTTTATTAAAAATAAAAGATTTTTTAAAGGCATTGTTTAACAATGTTAAATCTGAGATGCACGGCCTTACGTGTTATCAGTGTCTGTGATATGGTGTAATATCGAAGCCCTAAAAAATCGCGCTTCAAAATTATCAAGAAGTGCCTCAAAAAAGTAAAAATCTTTGAGTGACCGGTTTTACCATACTCGTTTTCCCCAATACATTGTAGTGTTATGAAAAGTTTTGAAAACCATTAGTAAAACGCAAAATTTGGTTTCGGTTTCCAATCATAAATATCTTGATAATCAGACAGGCGATCGGCTTGTAAAAGTCATGGGGTTCCCGACTGACCTGAAGGTTTATAATTATCATTGCAGCATGAGCTAATTTCAGGATTTTGTTTCAGAATCTGAAACAAAGTAACCAGATCCCTCTAATGTTTTGCTTTCATACATGTACATTGTATAGTGTAAGTGATATTATGGAATGACACACTGTAGTTTATAGCAAAGAACAAAGCAAGCTAATTAAACATCTATATTGTAGAGTTGTAGAAATTGATGATCTGATTGAAATGTTAACAGCGTGTAACATCCGAAACAAACCATAGCATACACTGTACATGGTACACTGTCGTTCATATCGTGCAAAAGTGAGTATGTTTGTAAGTGAATTTTATAAGGAGTTTTGATGACTACAATTGCTATTAGCTTCATATTTCACTCTGTAAGATCACATATAAGCATCTTTAACTACACATACTTTTAATGAACATGCAATGTACCGAGCGGCCATTTTGAAAAAAGAACAAAAAGAAAAAAGGCCTCCTCCTTCATATTTTTCAAAAAGGCAGGACGCTAAACATGTTTTTTTTTTAATGGCCTTAAGTTATTTAACGAAAACCAAATTTTAGAATAATTAGCTTTCTTCCCGCATATTAAATGAGCTATGACCTTTGACCTAGATACTCATAAAACAAACTTAGGCTGTTTTGATACCATGTACCTTCATATCAAATATTCGCATATATAATTGGGTATTTTTACATATTTAATGAGCTATGACCTTTGACCTACATACTCCGCAATCGAACTTAGGCTGTATTCTGATACCATGTACCTTCATATCAAGTTTCATTGAAATCCGTCAAACAATACTAACGTTATTGACGGAAGTTAGATTTGGGTATTTTTGCATATTTCATGAGCTATGACCTTTGACCTTGATCTACATACTCCCAAATCAAACTTAGGCTGTATTTTGATACCATGTACCTTCATATCAAATTTAATTAAAATCCGTCAAACATTACTAAAGTTATCGAACGGAAACCAGATTTGTTACGAACGGAAGGACGGAAGGAAGGACGGACGGCATTCATACAATACATGTACATGTACATGTAGGCCTATACATACACAGGGCTGTCGTTTAAAGCCGGTAACCGGTAAAACTTGCCGCCTATTCACTTGTTTCTTACCGGCTATAATTCCTATAATAAACCTTGCAAAAATCACAGAAAGTAGATCTAAATCAATGCTAATCCAAAATTTCCTTAATTTCGTCCAAGATATAATTAGTGCCGCACATACACGGCCGCAGTCGACGAATTTCATACTTAACTTAATAAAACTTAATAACTTTTCTTATGAGTTATGATTGTTCATGTAATATTAAACATGAACAATATGTGTGTTTATTACAATATATGTGTAATACAAGGTAGGAGAGATAACTACAAATTTTTTTCTTAGGTATGCACCAGATTGCACGATTTCAAGTGGAAAATCTCAAAAGGTCCCTACCGTGCGAGGGGGGACACCCCCCTCCCACACCCTCCCCCCCCCTCGGTCGCTTCGCTCCCTCGCAGTGATGGTACCTCCTATAAAATTCAAATTACCTCCTTCAAAAATAATTAACAAGACCCCTGCATACATATTGATATTTATGGTATATAGCGCCTTTAGCCCTTTACATAAACATGCTCAAAGCACTTTACATTAGAAAATAAAACAGAACGGCAATGTTACTATATGTAAACAATAATAAGTCTTTTAAATTCAATGCTAAATAATACAATTACAAATGTCATACTATAAACTCAGTATTGTTTTCATGCATCACAATACACAATATCAGCAAATCCAAAATGTAACAATCACATCAACCCGCATGTTTCGATTGTCTTTGATCGCCCCCACTGCTGCTGCATACAAATGCAAACATTGTGACGTAAACATCCGTGAGTTTTTCCCCATGTTGCTAAACTATTTTTAGGACTACAATTACACGTAGAAATATCAGATTTTAAAAATCATGTTGTAAAAACATTTGGAATGGTTATATTTCATGGTTACAACTTAAGGTTGATGGTACCATCGGCTGCCGGGAAAGTGATTTCCGAGGCATTTTTAAAATGGTGAAATCAAAATGGCGTACTCTGTGTCAAGTGTGTGAGAGATAGGAAAAACACCAGGCTCCGTGGAGAGAGAGTAAGTAAGCGTTTGTTTATTACTCTCCAGGAGCCTCCAGGCTATTCATGGCTATTCACTCACACAATTCATTCTCCCACCATACAGTCCATAGACTTGGTCTACTCAAGACTGCGATACAAAACAAGCACTCCTCGCCAAACTGCAGCGCGGCCAATTTGATGGACTCTATCGATGGTAACGTACGTACATTGTAGACTACGTACGTACTATTTATTTAGTGAGGTCTGAGGAAAAAATAACAGGCTCCGCGTTGCAGAATCCTATCCCTACTTTTGAGTATGATAGTTGATACTATGACTAATCACTACGAGTATGATCCCAAAACTCCGGCGTAGAGATTCCCTACAAAAACATACCCTAAATCAAGTAAATATTCATCTTTTCTTCAAATAATGGCCATGATTTAAAAGTCGTTTTGTTTCTTACCTGTTTTATGTCAATTTTCATATCTTTTTTGGAATAATTTTCCTAAAAGCGAAGTCTTATAATAAACACTTTCTCACGGGATTCACGGCAAACTGCTTCACATATGAAGGGGTGACCAAAGTTCGCGGACATTTTAGAACATATCACAAAATGTGATATTCGATCTATGATTTCTCATATTCTACAACAAATTTGTTTATTTCAATTATTACCAAACGAACTACAAATTGGGTCAACTAGAAAATTTATCGTCGAAGGATTTCGGAGATATCGCGATCTAAAAATTCGATGTCCGATCGTGCGTGCGCGCTGCATCTAAAAAAGTCTTAAAAACAACGAGACCTAAGTTCACGCACGGGGGTTTACAGCTGATTTATACAAAAATGCGATACATCAAAAATAAGGTGATTTCATAATTTGCAAGGCAAGATATCATACAATCAGTTGGTACCACTCTTTACTTACAATTTTGAGGATATCTGCTCTCAAAATGAAGATTTCCAAACCCTTCTCGGTAAGTTGATAATTTGTCGGAACGGATGCAAATGACTGCAAAATTTGCCGATCTTTTGTCAATATTTTCACAATTTCGCACCCAATTCCAAAGAAAATTTCGTTTCTGGGTAATTTTATGATCCTCTTTCCATTGGTGATATCAGATTTTTGAAATCTTACCGATTTTTTGAGAAAGCGAACTTTGGTCACGCGCGAACTTTGGTCACACCATCATACCGTATCGACGGTGGGTGCGAGCGCGCGCGCGTTCGTGAAGTTATCGACCGTTATGATGAATTGCTTAGATTGACTTAACGAGGATCTAATATTACAGTTGCTAACTTCACGACGCGCGTGCCCCCGCAACCCACCGTCGGTACGGTATGCTATTGTATTGTGCAGTGCTCAGTTTGCCGTGAATCCCGTGAGAAAGAAATCTCTACGCAGGAGTTACGGGGTCAAAGTAGGGATATGATTCTGAATAAGCGCCGGCTCCTGTTCTGAGGGGAAAAGTTTTAGATTTGTTTTCCACTCTTCCACATGGTTCATGCTATATATACTACCCTAGACGTTTTCTGAAGGAATTTCTTTCCAACTAATGCGATATACTTCACTATCATACCATTTAAAATACTAAAATATAATGATTTTTCGAGAACAACTTACCGAATGTAATTAATCTCAGCTCAGAACAAATGAATGATGGGAATGTATATTGTACGGTGTCTCTAAAAACGCCGAATGAAAAAGAAAAAATATCAACATACGTGTGTGTTTTGGGTTTTTACAGGCGTGTATCAATCGTAATATATAGCATAATTATATGGGCAAAAAACATGCCTATACATGCAAAATCCATTATAGCTCTTTGGGATGCACGGCGACCCCCAATTTTTTTTCATATCTGGATAGAGTATGAGTCGGAAATATGATTCCATGTCTCATTTGGCCGTTAAGTATATTGTGACAATATGGCCTTGGAACTCAAAATACGAATTTGCATATTATGACGTCAGCATTTATGGAAATTGATTGTATATCCTTGCCTGACGTACGTATCGACGACGCGTACGTATAATTCGTTGCACCGGCGCACAGTGGGCCAGTGAGGAACCAAAGTGCGCCAAAACCATAGAGAGTAATTATAGTATATATCTCTATGGCCAAAACTCATTTTTGGTGATTTCTTTAAAAAAAAAATTCTTGCCCAGTTGAAAGATAATACATTGAAGAATACCTCGATAAAATATTCAATTTCGGTATGCACGATAAGGGTATAAATTTACTCCTTCAAACAGCAAAATTTTACATATTCACAGTTTTTAATAGTGCAAAAGTGACTTATTTTATAAATTATCAATTATCATGAAGTTATTGATATGAAATTGCTCTCACAATTCCGGATAGTTTATTTCACTGCTAAATGGGTTAAAAATGGATAGAAACACAATCTTCATAAAATATTATTGGGTAAGAAATTCAGCTAGTGAAAAATGGACTAATTAATTATCCATGTTTTTTATAAATCCAGAGGAAATATTTTCGGATTTCGAGGGCATATGGCCCGCATATGGATTTTACCCATACACTAATTAAGCGTCAACCTCTTCAAACACACCGCGCACCGACGTGAAAAGCTTTAGAAATATGCCCAAATCCCCCCTTTTCAACTACATCTTTTGATCCGATCGGCCTATATAGTTCACCAACGGAAAAAGCATTAGAAAATTTGACTTTTCTTCTTCATGGTCATGTAAAAATCACGATATTTTGTTGTTCGATTGCACCGTCATTTTTTTATTATTTTTCATCAATTTGGTCCAAATTTCTGTGGTATCGAACATTTTGACTGAACGTTCCTGGCTATATCTGGCAGTTTCTTGCCGGGAGAGTGCTATTTTTTACCAACAGAAAAAGATTCATGTCATTTAGTTCATTCTGAACATTTTGATATATAAATGATGCTCATTGGATGAAAAAAAACCCGTCAAAATACATGTATAAAACAAATTTCTATACCTCCGTCCCCCGTCTGATTTTGAGAACTCCATTTTTCTCCATTGATTAACGTGTGTTGCCTCTTGATCGCTGAAATCTGTAGGCAACCAGCAGACCGGATCGTACCATTCTTGCTCGGGGGAAATCAAGGGTTTTTTTAACGTGGATCATAATTACGCTTGCTATCTCATGCATTGCATACGGAAAATAATAATCGGATTGAACTGTGTGTATGTGTGTATATTGGCCATATTACTGATTCATCATCTAAGACCTCCGCCTTAATTCTGCCGATTATTATGTTAGAGCCGATTTTCCTTGCAACATTGGCATTTTTAATTGACAAATTTTAAAGGCACTAATTTGTTTTTT
Source organism: Mesocentrotus franciscanus (assembly GCA_037976565.1). Classification (NCBI taxonomy): domain Eukaryota; kingdom Metazoa; phylum Echinodermata; class Echinoidea; order Camarodonta; family Strongylocentrotidae; genus Mesocentrotus; species Mesocentrotus franciscanus. The sequence goes on along the minus strand of CP137674.1, from coordinate 35,602,984 downwards.
TATTCCGACCGACCCATGTTTTGGCACTTAAAGGTATATTTTGATTTTAAGGCCTTATCGTTATCATCACCATCTTCTTGTTAAATTGTTATAGCATGCTAGCCCAGGTCGAAAATCCCATAGAGACCAATAGAGACCATTAGAAAAATTATATTGGTCTCTAATGGTTTCTGTTGGAGTCTATTGGTTTCTGTTGGACCCATAGAATTGAATCCAATAGAGACCATTCAAACCATCAGAAACTAATAGAAACCAATAGCACCCATAGAAACCAATAGAAATAGAAACCAATAGGACCAATAGAAACCAATAAGACCAATCCAACCAATAGGACCAATAGAAACCAATAGGACCAATAGAAACCAATAAGACCAATAGAAACCAATAGAACCGATAGGACCATGCAATAGGACCAATAGGACCAATGAGACCAATAGAACCCATAGGGACCAATAGAAACCAATATGACCAATAGAATTAAGAAACATAGAAACCAATAGAAACCAATAGAAACCAACAGCTAAATCTATCTCATGCATATTCATGATTACTTTACACGTCTTCACAGAAAAATACATTTATCATAATTTGTTAAGCAACTTATGACAATGCACATCAATTTTGTGATTTTTATTTTCTTTCGGCAATTAATGACTAATAGATTATTTGTCTGATCATGTTACTATTACATTCACGTTTTAGCAATAGATATATTGATTATAATGATTACTAACCAAGAAACAATTCATGTATGTTTATTATATAGAATAGTACAAGCCTTTCGTTCATGGAAGGGTATTCTGAAACTCACTTCAAGTGATCTTTGTGATGAAGTTAATGCAATTGAGATTATAGAATATACCTTTTGGTGGACAGTTGATAAAATTGATTATTGATTTATCATTATCATTATCATTATTAATTTACCAATAGAAGCCATTGGACTATTGGTTTCAATAGGGAATTCAGAATATGGGACCATTAGAAACCCAAAGAAAGGTCTCTAATGGACCAACAGGAACCCATAGAAAATATCTAATGGACCAACAGAAACCCATCATAGAAGAAAATATCTAATGGACCAACAGAAACACATAGAAGACGTGGGTGGATGTTGGTCCAATAGAAGCTTTCTGTTGGTCCAATAGATATTTTCTATTGGTTTCTGTGGGTCCAATATTTCACTTTCCCTATTGAAACCATTAGACACCAATAGCTCTAATGGTTTCTGATGGTCCAGTAGGCTATCGGATCCTATTGGAATTTCGACCTGGGAGCTCCTCGGGACCAGAGAAATTTGCTTTTTATAATGAAACCTTATCAGGATAACAAACAAATAAAGAAAAGAAGAAGTAAATTTGTAATTAGGAACCACATGAATCACCTAGTTAGTAGTAAAATGAAACCTTGTTATATCAGTGTTCAGATAACGAGTGTTTACCTAATACCATGCAGTGATGACATAATTACTGGGTCTTAAAATTTGCCCGGGACAACTCGCCATATCGACATAAAGGTCGTCTTCTGATCATGGAATTTCATGTTTTTCCTTCTTGTGATTGAGATAATCTACTCCCCTTTAAACAAGATATAGAATGCAGAATGATATTCTACTTCACATTTTATGAAGTCGGATAATTGAACACAAATGAATACGAAGAAAATGAAAGAATTGTGAAATTCCATGATCAGAAGGCATGGAGAATTGTCCACAAATGATGTCATCAACTTAAATATCGCCCTCTGGTGACAAGTTATTTCTTTAGCTTTAATACTTCCTTTACCTTGCCTGATATGTTGTTCAATTTTTCACTTATCTTATTGAAATCGTTTAAGCTTTATATACAATAAAGGTAACTTAGGATGAAGGTTTTTAGTTTCCTTTAAATGCCTAAAACACCTGAGCTTCATGGGATTCAGTCCCCTTGATCCCATGCACGCTACGCCACCCCACGCTCGCTACGCTCTACCTGATCGTTAATAATCTACTTTAAAAAACGTTACGCGGAACCAGCATGTAACATGTAAGAGTGGTCGTAATGCAGAATTTTTTCTTCTGCATGCCCCCAAACGTTTTAGCTCATTGTACGCCACTGTCCCTGAAAGGTGATCGAGCCTCCTGTAATGTTTGCCCCCCCCCCGCAATCCCAAACTGCTTCCGGCGCGCCTGTATACTAACATAAGGATCAAGATGCAAATCTCGATCCCTTTATTTTATGACAAATGACTGTCATTGGACAGCTCTATATTTCTGCATACCACACGAGTACTGATCGAAGCTTGATTTAATTAACCACGGCTGGCTGATTTTCACGTTACACAGCCGTTGCGCTCTCCACCAAGAAATGCTTGGATTTTTTATTCCAATTAAACGCCCCTCATTGTGTGTCAAAAGTTTGCCCTCTTCTCTTTTGTTTAAGCACGCAAAGCAACATGTGAAAATTACACTTTTCCTTTTTTAAGAATGACTGTACTAAATTTCCAAAGAACATTAACATAATCCCAAACTGCTTTTGGCGCGCCTGTATACTATATGATCAAGGTGCAAATCCCTTTATTTTACAAATGACTGTCATTGGACAGTTCTAGCATCAGCATACCACATGAGTACTGAAGCTTGATTTGAACTGTCTCACCTCCCTGATTTAAGCCACGGCTGGCCGATCTTCACGTCGTACAGCCGTTGCGCTCTCCACCAAGGAATGCTTAAATTTTTTTTATTCGAACGCCCTCTTTATTATGTGTCAAAAGTTTGCCCTTTTTTGTTTAAGCAAAGCAACATGTGGAAATTACACTTTTCCTTTTTTAAGAATGACTATACTAAATTTCCAAAGAACATTAACATAATCCCAAACTGCTTCCGGCGTGCCTGTATACTATAAGGATCAAGGTGCAAATCCCTTTATTTCACAAATCACTATCATTGGACAGCTTTAACATCAGCATACCACACGAGTACTGAAGCTTGATTTAAGACACGGCTGGCCGATCTTCACGTTGTAAAGCCGTTGCGCTCTCCACCAAGAAATGCTTAGATTTGTTTTATTCCAACGCCCCTCTTAATGTATGTCAAAAGTTTGTCCTCTTTTGTTTAAGCAAAGCAACATGTGACAATAGGCCATTTTCGTAATGTAACCAAATTTAATACATAAATCTTTGTGAAGTGCCTCAATACAAGTTATTTCATTCACCTGATAAAAATAATAGTATTTCAATAGTCAGAATGCAACTGCATATATAGGTAGGTCAAGCTATAATGTTTGTCCAACCTGACAACAACTAATGTATGCCCTTACAAAAAAAAAACCATGGTACACGGTATTTTGGCCACGGTACATAACCATGGTATTATATGGTAGTACCATGACAATTATTACGGTAGTACCACGGTAGTACCATGGTATAGTTCCACCGAGTATACTACCACGGTACTGTACCACGGTACTGGACCACAATACCGTGGTATACCATGGTACTGTACCACGGTAGTATATACCACGGTACTGTACCACGGTAATACCGTGGTATACCATGGTACTGTACCATGGTAGCATACCACCGTACTGTACCACGGTAGTATACCACGGTACTGTACCACGATAATACCGTGGTATACCATGGTACTGTACCACGGTAGTATACCACGGTACTGTACCACGGTAATACCGTGGTATACCATGGTACTGTACCATGCTAGCATACCACCGTACTGTACCACGGTAGTATACCACGGTACTGTACCACGGTAATACCGTGGTATACCATGGTACTGTACCACGGTAATACCGTGGTACTACCATAGTACTACCATGGTAGTATCATGGTACTATATGATAGCACTGTACCGTTGTAATACTACCTTTCGTTACCATGGTTCTCCCGCGTACCTAGGTTACCATGGTACTTGTAATACGATGTTACTGCACGTACACAGTCGCCTTTCCATTCTGCATGTAGCTAAATAAAAAGATAGCATTGGTTACATTGCATGATTGATTTTTTTAATCATTTACAAATCTACTACCTTAAAGCACTTTCAACACAGTATGCCTCATAATATCTGCCAGCCCTTGTTTATTTAATTTTGAAAGAGCATGCTAGTGGTCTGCAAAGTAGACACAAAAATGACAGGAGCTGGCATGAAGTCCACTTTCAACACAATTATCCATTCAGCCACTTCTCTCGCAAAGATGATCTGTTTACAAAAGACATCACAATCATGTTGATCATTAATGTTGAATGATCATATGACGTATCAAACATCAAACAATGGAAACAATATGTTTACTTTTTTTAAAGCGTTTATTCAAACGAGCTAAAATCTAGCTCGCGTAAAATATATAAAACAATTTACAGTCGAAAACTGAAGTCTATTTCTATAGCGAAGACTGCCCAAGTTACATCATTATATACATGAAACTATAAACACTTTCAGCACACAATATTAATAAAGTGGTTAGTCTATTTCTATAGCGGAATTAGACTGCCGCTCATATTCAAATTACATAGTACATTATACAAACTGTCCTTCCAGCGGAGGTGCGAGATTCGTTGACGATGTCGTACTTGAATTTAGTCGAAAGACAAAATTCGAAGAAACAATTGGTAGCTAGGCCTACTTGGAAGATCGTAGATGATGTCGGTGATCATAGTACAGTTCAAAAATGAATGATGAATGAAAGTCAAGAGTCGGCGATGCCGATCGGATGCGGAGTCCGTGTTCGGCAATGGTGAAACGCGGTATAGAGTTCAACGTCGTCGGTGATTGAAGACAGAGCGAAAGTCGATAAGGTCATCATTAGTCGGAGTCAGGATCAGACTTGCAAACGACGAAACGACGAAGAAGGTAAAAAGGATGTTCCTACCTTCAATCAAAGTTCGACGTCGACGGTGTTCAAAGACAGAACAAAAGTCTATAATGCCAATATCCAATTCATTGTTAGAGTTCGCAACAAACTTCAAAGTTCAAACGCCAAAACAGAGGTCGACGACGCAGACATGGTGATGGTGGCGTTGATGTATTGGTGAAGATGATGATAAAGAATGACGTCGATATGGAAACTACTCATTTGTCATGTTGCATCTATATCTGTAATTTTAAAAAGACAATTTTGAATTAGAGTCTAGCTATGACAAAAACAAATATGAATATCAACAGCTGTCAACATGAAATCACACAGTCACAGAGGCAGACATGACATCGTTTAGATTAATTAGTTAATATGCTGGTTTTTTTGCAGTATTCTATTTATTTTCTAAAAAGAATAAAACATTCAATCCTGCGAACAATGACACTACTCACAGCAGAGTTAATGTGTATGTTAATGGACAAACTTTGCTTTGAATGATATGCCCCATAAGCCCATCAAGATCCTAAATCAAGTTACATACATATGGGATCATACATGTTCAGTCTTATCCTGTCGGAAGATGTTTTAAGTCCCAGTTGACACTGTCATAAATTACCATCTAGACATCGAATAGATCTATGTACATATTGTAAATGAAGTAGATGATTCTTAAGCTTACCCATACTGTTGTAGATTATCAGGAAAACTGAGTATTCAGCATTATTTTGCAGAGAAAACACCAAGATTCAGTCTAGCTCCTGTCTAGGTAAAGCTACAATGTGAATAGTGCACACAGTAGCTGTATATAGCTATGCATACACTATCACAATGCGAGCTTTGTACAGCGATCCTTTGACATGTACACAGTACACATAGCCATTCAAAAAATGCACGTTTCCAAAGGATTGGTTGTAATTGTGTGTAAGTGTGTATATGTGTGTATATTATATGGGGCTTGTAGGTATATAGTCTTGACTAGTGCAGACCTTCTTTATGATATTTCAAGCTGTTGCACAATTTCTAAATTTACACACCATTGATAAATGGCCAAATGAAAGTTGACAGTTTTCCACTCCTGCTTTCCCCTAATAATAATTGCACAAGTTTTAACTACATTAATGCATTTGTTAAAATTATAAATTAAAGTCAGATTCCTAGCTGTACTTTTTAATTGTCAGTTTTTCATTTCAACTAAAATCTTAGAAAACTTAAGGACTATGAAATTACATAAATGTACTAATGATTCTTGTTGAAAAAATGTACAATTCTTTTTTATAATTTTTTTAAATAATTGTTATAATTGCTTTGTATTTTTTCTTCATGATTCTTAAAATATTTTAATTATTATCTTTTTCTTAATTCTTATGTTTTTTTAATTTTTTTTATTTGGTTTCATGTGACCGGTAATTTGTTATTGTTTAATTATGTTTTCAAAAATTAAAGTCCATTCTATAAAACAGATGTTGGTAAATTATTTTCTAAAGTATACAGCAATGACAGTGGAATTAAATAGCCAATTAGAGGTGAGAGAGTAAGCTAGAAACTATGCCTCATGTACCATGGTACTACCATGGTACTACCATGGTTTTGATGGTATTACCATAGGAGAATCATGTGTACCATGGTAGTACCATGGTAGAATCATGCTTACCATGGTAGTACCATGGTTATTATGGTAATACCATGGTAATACCATCAAAACCATGGTAGTACCATGGTTATTATGGTAATACCATGGTATACCATCAAAACCATGGTAGTACCATGGTTATTATGGTACTACCATGGTAGTACCATAGGAGAAGCCTGTGTACCATGGTAGTACCATGGTATAATCATGCTTACCATGGTAGTACCATGGTTATTATGGTAATACCATGGTAATACCATCAAAACCATGGTAGTACCATGGTATACCATGGTTTTTTTTTTGTAAGGGCATGCAGTTCGGATTCTGTCTTTTGAAATACTATTATTCTTTTCAGGTGAATGAAATAACTTGTATTGACGCACTTCACAAAGACGTATGCATTAAATTTGGTTAGATTACGAAAATGGCCTATTACACTTTTCCTTTTTTAAAGAATGACTATACTAAATTTCCAAAGAACATTATCCCAAACTGCTTCCAGCGCGCCTGTATACTATAAGGATCAAGGTGCAAATCCTTTTATTTCACAAATCACTGTCATGATTGGGCAGCTCTAACATCAGCATACCACACGAGTACTGAAGATTGATTTAAAGATACTATGTCCATTTTACAGCCAACCTCAAATTCTGTAGAACTTTGCAGGAATTATGAATATGTCATGTATGTCCTATCTGTGAAATTTAAACGTTAGCAGTGTACTAATATTCAAATTATGCAAGGAAACCCGTTTACTTGCTAGACTTCACTATCAGACACTATTGAGTGACTGACTGGCTTTTTCATATTTGATAATAACATACATAAAATGAGCTGTAAAGGGTACATGAGCATTTGTCTACATCAATAACCCACTTCTTGTAATGGCCAAAATTAAACTGAATCTTTGCGCTGCAAAGAACGTATACGACCATTCGGTACAATGGTCTAAAATATCAAATTATTGCTTACTGGCTGTATAGCTCCTAAGTCGATTTGACAACTAATGGTCGTTATTTTCCCACTTAAAGACAAATGTATTGTCTTTAAAATGCCGTTGGAATTTAACCTGTTCATGTTTTTGGCCTGCAAATGGGACATAGTACCTTTAAGCCACGGCTGACCTATCTTCACGTTGTACATCCGTTGCGCTCTCTACCAAAAGAATGCTTAGATTTTTATTCCAACGCGCCTCCTATTGTGTGTCAAAAGTTTGCCCTCTTTTGTTTAAGAAAAGCAACATGTGAAAATAATACTTTTCCTTTTTTAAGAATGACTATACTAAATTTCCACAGAACATTAACATAATTATATGAGATACCAACGCGCTTTCACATGCACTCGTTCTTTCGTAGGCGTACAGTACCGCATTCTACCTCGCGGCAGGAAATGGGATAACATATAATTTATTTAAAAATGCGGGGAAAAACGGGGGGGGGGATGAAACGGGCGGGGACGCTTAATATATTTTTATTTTTAATGGCCTAAGAAAACAATGTATCTTGAGGTAAGGGGGGGGGGAGGGGGAATCTGGCGGCATTCCGAATGCCACTTGAATAAATCCGTGGTACCTATATAAGCAGTTATTCGATATGATTCGTCCCAGAAATAAACAAGCATGGCGGCATCACGTATTTCTAACTTCCATGTCGTAGAACCGGGAGAAATCCGTTCTAGTAACTTACCTAACAATACTTACAAATTTGTAAGGTTAGCTGTGATTCGAAAAAATAAAGAACGTGTAACGGAACTCACATGCAGTGCATCATTAACAGAGCAGTACGACAAACTATTAAAGTTGAAGGCCGGAACATTCTTTATGGTAAAGGGAATCCTCAATGGAGAAGAAAACCGTCTATCGGCAGACTGTAAGGTCAGTAATTATATTCTAACTATATATTTACGAGAAATATTTATAAATGTGTATTTAGTTTTCCAGTTTTATAATAGTAGTACTAGACTATACTAGTGCTGTGACCGTATACACGTATATTATGGATAAACAAAAAATATAAATATTACCCATTTTTAAATATTAGGGTCATCTTTTCCGAGTGGATATATTAGGACTCGTCCTCTATAATGATAATGTTGCTGCTTATGATATCAATATTTGCGAATGTTGATTGTGAATGATTGATTGTGATGGTTATTTTACCTGACAGTTAAGAAAGCATAAATGCTTGTAAGTAAGCAACCAGACGGACGACGGCTTTAGGTCCTCTCCGAGGGATCTGGTAGTGAGGATTAATGCCTTACCAAAGGGCACTAGTGCATGGACTTGGTTCGATCGAACCCGGGTTACCGGATTACGAGACCACTGCTCTACCAACTGAGCTATCGCGCCTCCTTATTCCGTTGCTGGAGTTCCCCCAAAATATTTGTAATAAATTTGAACATTTGGATTTATATATAATCTCCTATATTCCTATTGTTGTAACTGCCCCGCCCCCGTACGTCTTTCACTCGACCAATTTACACCGGACACCTCCCGGGCGCCGCTGAATATGTAACCACACATGCCTTAGAAATGAAAATCAGAAGGGACCCGGTGTACATGTGACCTAAGCATTACTAGTATTCCAAGACTAAGCAGAGTTCTTCATAGCTGAACCGTGTTTTATTGCCGGGCCACTATATGAAAAATTGTAATTTGTGGAATTGCTTTCAATTTTTATCTATTTTCTGACCGACGAGAATTAACTTTGATATTTATTTTTCCTTAGAAGGGGGAACCGGCGAGAAATCATTTCCATGAAACCCAAGTTTGCTATTTACATAACCGTGACATAAGCTCAATTATTTTAAATAAAATGTGAAGAAATACATGGTTTTATCTTTTTGTGTGTCCTAGGTTTTTTGTTTAGGTTCTAAATTTAAGTTTGAGCAGAAGCTAATCGAGGACTATAAGCAGCCTACAATCATTGATATAAAAGAAGCAAGAATATCACCTCTAAAGCGACGGTTAAGCCTAAAGGGGACGATCGATTCAGTAAGTATTAACACAAAGTTGTTGGATAAAGTTTTGAAACGGTTGTTGGAACATGTCCTTGCCATGTATTATAGTTGAAGGAAAGTGATACTATTCCAGAAGTAGCGAGGAATTAGAGGCTCGTTTAACAATGTTAAATCTGAGATGCATGGCCGTACGTGTCATCAGTGTCTGTGTTATATGGTGTAATATTACAGCCCTAAAACAAAAATCGCGCTTCAAAATGATCATGAAGTTCGAATTATCATTGTAGCATGAGCTAAATCCAGGATTTCGTTTCAGAATCTGAGACAAAATTACCCAATTCCTTTAAGTACCGCATTCTAGATAGCTTGCGGCTAAAAATTGTATTAAGGCCATATAATTTTTTTTAGCGGCCTGCCTTTTCGAAAAGTAGGAAGGTGGTTCTTTTTTTTTCTTTTTTCAAGATTGCCGCCAGCGTTATTTTTTTTTTTAATTCAGAAAAAGATGATTATAACAGAATATTTTTCATGTTTTTACAAAGATTTAAAAGCATATTAAAAAAAAAAAAAAAAATTAATTTTTTTTAAAGCAGGGGGGCAAAAAGGAAGCTGACGGGAACGCTAAACATGAATTTTGGGTTTAATGTTCTTATGCAAAATTGCTAATTTATTTTATGCATTTTAATATTCAAATTTTGCCCTATATTTCAAATTTGTTGTTATACAGTTTTCTTGCAGTATACTTGGGTGTTTGCTTAATTTGCTCTCTTTTTAAAAACATTTTTTTTCAGATAAGTGACATAAGAGGAACAGAAACAAAACGCATGAGGGAAGTTCACCTCACAGACAGGACTGGAAGTATTTCAGTCTGTCTGTGGGGTGAACTTGCCGATCACCCGATGATTATATCGGAGGCTATAACCATAGGACCCTTAACCGTCCAACAGGACAAACGCTCACAAGAGAAGAAATTGTATTCTGTCACGAATACAACTATCAAGGTAAATATTATAAATATTGACTTTGTTTTATTAATCATTAAGTTGGTATCCATAGTCATACTTTATTAATTTGGACAACTTTGGATATGTCTTTTCTTTTACACAGATATTACCAGTTGGTGTTTTATGTAAATGTGAAAATATTACATGCCATTAATATTATTTCATAAAGCGGAAAGAGCAAAATAAAAGTACCAAAGGGTTTTTGTACACTGCTGTTAACCCTAATATGGCCGGGCTATTTGAGTTCTTAAGCGGCCGGGGGCATTATGCCCCCCCCCCCCTTAAGATCTCGGCCATGAAACGGCCGATCGCTGCGAGAATATTATAGTAATTCCAATTTTTTGAAAAAAATACTCATTTGCATATTTATGGTAAATTATGCAAATAAGGTAAAAGAATTCATATTTTTACCCATAAATCATATATTCTTCATATTTAAGCTTTTTATTATCACTACATATATTTGTTAGACCATTTGGAATAATACCAATTTTTTTTGGGAAGAGCCAGGTTATTCCTTATGTTATCTCTTGTTTTGATAATTTCTTAAATATTTCATTGTTTTTTAAACTTATCTACTCTATTGTTTTGTTTTATTTCATTTCTAACTATAATTTAACTATTTTGACGCCCAAAACAAACACCTAAATTTTAAACAAGACCAAATAACCAATCTTTTGTCTCTTTTTAGGAAAAATGATATTTCCATATGTTTTGTACACAAATCACAAAAATGAGCGATTTTCGGGCCGACATGTAAAGACAAAAGGTCACGTGACTTTGTAACGGTACGTCCGATTTTCAAAAAAAAAATATTGTTTTAAAAGATTCGCAAGAGTCAAAACAATAAAGTCATGAATCGGTGGGGCGTCATCCATATGCGTTTCCAAACAATCAGAAAAATTGCGGAGGGGCGGGGGGGGGGCATGATGGCTCCCCGGCCTTATTAGGGTTAAATTAACGATCATTTTGGAATATTGTACATTAAAATTTCCATGTGACCATAACATGGTTTCTTTTTCTTCAATTATACAGAAAAATGAATATTGGACCTGCACCGTGGAAGGCGCCACAGATCCTAATGTGTAAGTATCGTTAGAAGTGAAGATATGTTTTGATGTACAATGATTGATTTTTTGTAAAGTAGATTCAATTATAGATAACAGGTATTGTGAGCATACAGTTTCCGATTAATTTTATTATTTTATTATGACAGGTTTATCGTTTAATGATCATTATTTATATTATGTATCAGTTAACGTGAAGCACTGTAGTAGAGTTTTTCTTTTGCAATCAGATAAATAGTGATATTAAAACTTTGAATTATTTCAAAATTGGTCTAAAAGCCATACCGTGCAATACATACTATGCAGTTTCCTTTTATCATTACCTACAACATAACAGAAAATGATATGACTTAAATGAGCAGACTCTTAAAGGATTGTATTTGAGAGATAACACAATAAGTTAAAGTTTATGGGACTTTGAAAATGTTGTAAAAACTTCTTTTGTACGCCATGTCATTTTTGAAGTTAAATTAATTGATAAAACTCCATATTTTTTAGTCATATTTATTTTATTTATTGATTACATCTGTTAATAGATAATATTGATAAGCTCGCAGGCGGTTTTACATAATGGTCCTGCATAAAGAATGAAAATACAAATTTAAGAACTGACATTAAGAATATTGAAAAGAAAAGTAGCAGGTTTATACAAACGATAACAATAGAAACCACATAAATAATAAAACACTAGAAAAAAAAAGAAAGAGGAGAAAAAAAGATTTGCATACATCTTGAGCAAAAATACATCGATGGATAAGTGGATCCACAACAATTATTATTGACAAGTGTAAAATAATCATTGAGAAAATGAAAATAAAACAAGCAATGTATGAGGTACATAGGCCTCGACCAAACAATTTTATAAAATAGATATCAAATATACAACGTAACACAAGTATATGTAATTTCCTAGATAATAGGGTTAGCAATCATTTTAGTTAGTTATTGGATACAATGCTGTAGTAGTAAGAACAAACGGCAGTGAACACATTTTATCGATTAAAAGAAGATTCGTTATTTTGGTGTTTAACACTGTCTACTGAATTGGAATTTTGAATATCATCGGGAAGCTTTTTCCAATTAACCGCTCCAGCATACTTAGGAGATTGTTTAAATAAGGGCACATTGGGTTTGGGCAATACTACATTTAGAGAGTTTGCATCTCTTGTATTAAGGACATGGTGATCGACATACATTTCTATTTCGTTTAATAAGCGAGGTGGAGCAATGTCACTTTATACACTTGAACATAAGCATAGCCAGAGAATAATCACGGCGGTGATCAATAGTTTGCCAAGAAAGTTGTTTTATCAATGTGTTGCCGCTTGCAGTTTCATAGTCGCAGTCCTCACAGATACCAGTTACATATCTAGCAGCTCTTTCCTGCAATCTCTAAATAAGGGCAGCTTGTAGCTGTCTGGACAGTATCCACATACAGAGATTGCATAGTCTGTACAGGGTTGGATAATACACTGATAAAGGGTGTTCAATAGTTTGGAATTTAGGAATTAACCCGGCTTTCCTAGAGAATAAATTGTATAAACAATAGATTTACATAAGTCTCATAAATATACATTACACTTCAAGTTTCCTAAATTAACTATACCTAAGTATTTTATAGATTTTACCTCTTCGATCATTTCATCTTTCATGAATATATTTAATATATCACATAATCTTAATTTCATTATGTTAATGCGTAATCGATTTCAATTATACCAATTATTCAAAGCTTTAATATCTTTGTGTAATTTCTTTGTAACATCATCTAACTTAATATCTGCAACACAAACTACAACATCATCAGTAAATATGTTGCAGACGCCTTCAGTTATACATTCTGGTTTTGGAATCTGTATTCTTTTTACATTGTTACCTTATTTAGACGTAAAGTGTCAATACATTCGATATTTTGTATGCACATTATCAACATTTTCTCTTTCTTTATGTATAATCATTTCGTTTATAGCTTTCCAATGGAACTGCTCTTACAAGGAGGCGACTGCATACAACTAACACGGGATTTCGGAATATCATTTGACATATTGCCGATGACGATCGTTATTAAAAGATCAGTAAACGAAATAGTGGGAGTCGAGAAAATAACAGGTTTGTACATTAAATACTTTTATTTATTGAATTTTAATTACTTGTTAGATTAATAATATTAGGGGAAAGGCTATAGGGTGTACTATTCTTGAGCTTGGATGATTTTATCTTTCGTGCCAAAATTTGTTTAAAGGCACATTTATGGAATTGTGTTTTTTTAATGGGCGTACTATTAATATTTCCATATTTTAGTAATATTTACTTAAATTCGGGGTAATCATAACTTTTTATCTTTGATTTAGTTTTTTCTCTAAAGAAATAATATTTTGCACCAATATTGTTTACTTATACTTACTTATACAAGAACTTTTATTTATTTATTTTTTTCATTTTTTTTGGGAATAGAGTTCATTTTAAATGGTTGAAGAATTAAAGCATTTTAGCATAGATTATGGATAAAAGATATTTATTATTTTCCACGCAAAATTAAAAAGTTTAGAAATGTTTCGTAATTATTTGGTTAATTCATTGATAAAAGATGAAAACAATTTTGAAAACAAAACAAATAACATTATGTTTTTGACAGTGTTTGAAAAAAATTCCAATCTTTGTACACGGAGTAAGCACAGTGGTTACTTGTATTATTAGAGTGAGAGTCAATCTAATTTATTAAAGTTTTAAGTATAATTACATTTTCTGTTAAATTATTATAAATATTTACTGATATATCTTGTATTTAGTAAAACTATTTTTTGAAGGTAGAAGATATTTATTTCGCATTAACTTTATTTTTAAGGTTCTATTCATGGTTGTGTTAAAGTCAATTTCATCTGTTAATTAAGGTTGTTAAATTTATTTTATCATTTTCTTTTTGGTGGGTTTGAATTTTGCAGATGGAGATTCAGATTCAGAACAAGCGGCCGGTACAGGTGAAAGAGACACAACAAGTAATGGAGATACAGTATAAAATGATCATGACCATGATCAATAACTAAATATTTGAAAGACAATACTAATTTAGAACTTCCGCCAAAAAAGGGGGGCTTGAAAATGTCTTTAAGGGGGGAAATAACGACTATTCGTTGTCGAATCGACTTGGGAGCTATAGAGCCAGTAAGTAATAATCTGATTTTTCAGATCATTATACCGAATGGTCGTACATTTTATGCTGCGCAAAGATTCAATCAGTTTAATTTTGGCCATTACAAGAAGTGGGTTATTGATGTAGATAAATGCTCATGTACCCTTTACAGCTCATTTTATGTATGTTATTGCCAAAGATGAAAAAAGCCAGTCAGTCACTCAATAGTGTCTGACAGTGAAGTCTAGCAAGTAAACGGGTTTCCTTGCATAATTTGAATATTAGGACACTGCTAACGTTTAAATTTCACAGATAGGACATACATGACATGTTCATAATTCCTGCAAAGTTCTACAGAATTTGATGTTAGCTGCAAAAGGGACATAGTATCTTTAATGCACATATATATATATACATACGAGTACAAAATACTACAGTGTGAGTCAAAAACAAGTTTACACCTAGAAAATTGCTAATTATTTTAAAAATCATCTATGAACAGTAAATTGTTATACATCCTATGAAAGAGTGTTTGACCCCAAATCATTTAGTATCATTTTTATGTGGTATGTGTTCACGCTTGGATGAACAAGAGACATTGTTTGCGAGAGTGCAAAAATCGACTTGCGCCAAAGTTGCTTATGTGATGTTTGAATAAAACAATTGGGATTTGGGTTTTAATTCGGTCATTGCAGATCCAAATAACATCCCTAACAAAATTAATTATGCCACACATATCAAATATCGAATATCAAATATCAACGAACATTTGTGCGCGCGTGTGTGTGACTTTACTTCTGCAAAAAGCATATGCAATGCATCTCATCTGATACATTCAATTCATTCTCTCACTTTAATCCCAACATATCACATAATGTAGGCATCACTTTGGCGCGAGTCGATTTTTGCACTCTCGCAAACAATGCCTCCTGTTTATCCAAGCGTGAACACATACCACACAAAAATGATACCAAATGATTTGGGATTAAACGCTCTTTCATAAGATGTATAATAATTTACTGTTCATAGATGATATTTAAAATAATCAGCAATTTTCTAGGTGTAAACTTTTTTTTGACTCACACGGTATAGTGAGTGCCTCATTGCACGCAATACTATTGAGAGCCTAAACACAATTTAGATCAATGTTGCGCAAAGATTTAATCAGTTTAATTTCCAGTTGAAACCAGCTGCCGAACTGGAAAATATGTTATGGGGTGTCATTTCCAGTTCAAACCAATAAGAAGTGCAACTGAAACCAGGAAGATAATACAAACATATAGGCTTATTTCCTTGCTAAGTTTATTATATGAAATTGTCTGCATATTATAATGCCCTTTATATTGTATTTAATGTAGAATATAACAATGCTTCTGTGTTGACATGAGCAATAATTAGTGCAAGAGCTAATCAACTTAAAACTAATTAAGTTTATGCCAACTGTAAGTTTCAATAAATGGTTTCAATAGGGAAATTGGAACCTGAACTGGTTCCAGTTGAAACCAATTAGGCAACTGGAATCAGTTGGCAATTGGTTTCAACTGGTTTCAATTGGAACCAGTAGTTCCAATTTCTCTATTGAAACCAGTTGGCAACTAGTTTCAATGGGTTTTGCTCCAATTGGTTTCGACTGGATTTTGGTCGTGGGATTAATCAGTTATATCATGAACACAATTTTGTTAATTACAAATAAAGAAAAGAAGTTACTGAAGAGAAAACAATACTGTCTATATGTGTAACATTTTTCATGGTTATGTAAATTATGCAAATGTGCTTAAGGGACTCCAATTCGCCACACCTATTAAGTTTTAAACGTCCATCTTTGTCTAATTTCGTCATTAATGTCATGAAAAAAACTTGGTCGAGTGATAATTCAGTTGGTAACGAAATGAGAGAGCATGAATGGCTTTTACAGTAATAGAGAAACGGATAGAAAGCTGTTTTAGAGAGGGAAAGAAAAAGGCAGAGAGTAAAGCATGGTGAGAAGAATTTGAGAGGTAGAGACTGAGACAATGGACAAAAAGTGTCAGAGACACAGAGCGAGAGAGAAAAACACAATGTAATGTCAAAAACTGCTTCAAAAATTGAATCGATTAAAGAGAAAATACATCATGAGGCCTATACGTACGGTTTCCTTTGTTGTAATTGACGTTGTTTCGTCAAGATTAAAGATGTAAGAGCCAAATGTTTTCTTCAGGTTTGCATTGCATTGATTATGATACAATGCTTTTTGATATTCCATCCATTTTTATTTGTAAATGGCACATGTAGTTAAATGCATTATTTGCGATGGTAAAACAGTGTATTTTGAAAAATATTAATACTCGGTAAACTGCAATAATATTACTTTTGCGAATTTAAAAATATGAAAATAAAATTTTATTAATGTGTGCCTACTCAACCATGGATTAATGATAACCTCTTATTGTTACACATTGTTTTCCTATTAATATAGAAATATTTTTGCAGGACGAAATCTTAAAACGATTCTACGTCATTGTAAAATTATGAGCAACTGTTTAGGAGTGTAGTTAATTTTCGTGACAATTGACCATCAATTTTTTTTCTTCCAAGGGGGTTCTTTTTTAAATTTACAAAAAGAGCCTCCTTCAGGTTTCATGTGGGGGTTCTTTTCATTACGGTTGCTACTTTTTTGGAATGTAATTTGGTTAATTCTTAAATATTAATGTACGAAACGTTATTATACATGCAAAAGTTAAAAAATCGTGACATTTGGTCACTACAGATGTAACAACATCTTATCCTGTCCCAGAAAATCAAAATATATTTGTAATTTCACTAATGTTCACAAGTGGAAATTTTCACAACTGTATGATTTTCACATGATCAGATCATCAACGCGAACGAGCAAGTAGATTAACCACATACATTCTGTTCAAGATACATGTCCGTACGCGCGAGTTCTTTTAATACATACCATATATGGGCAAAAACATGCCTATACAAAATCCATTATAGCTCTTTAGGAAGTCCACAGACCCCCCGATTTTGTTTCATATTTGGATAGAATATGAGTCGGAAATATGATTTCAGGTCTCATTGGCCATTATATATATCGTGACATCATCATAATGGCCTTGGAACTCAAAAAACGAATTTGCATATTATGACGTCGGCATATGTATGGAAAATTGATTGTATCTCTGTAAATATTGATTAATTGACTTCCAAACTTAGATATGTTGTAGCTGAGACAATTCTCTACAAGTTCGGATATTCAGATTACATAACAGACCACCTAATTGAAACTGTATAAACACTCGAATTTTTTTGGTACACTTTTTGTGCACACGATTTCTCAAAACTGAACCACACAATTTCTTTCAAATTTGACACAGTTGTAGGTCATCATCGTGAGATGTGACTTGAAACTTTTCAAGTTCATCAAAACGTCGTGACGTCATCCAGGCGCCATTTTGTAAAGTACATTCTTACCCTAATCATGATCATATCTTCATAACCGAAAATTATTTCTCATTCATATTTGTCACGATTGAGGTCAATATCTGTCCGGTCAACTTAAGGTCAATAAACGCGCGCGTACGCGTACGTCTGCGCGTCGGTGCGCGCAAAAATAAAAAATGCTCAAAATCACTTTCTGATCAAATTAGAGTACGTTTTAGGCCATTTCAAGCATTTCAAAAATTTTGCGTGCGCACACCTTTGCGCGCGCACACCTATGCGCGCGGGTTTTCGTACGTCATGGCCGTACGCACCATAGAATCGCCATTTTTTGTCTATCAGAGTATTGCCAATTTGTTTACGAACAATTTGGTACCATGTTTATCTCTTTATGACCATTAATAACGGAATGAGCGTCCGTTCCAGATAAATGTCCGTGCGTGCGAGTTCTTGTAATACATAGCATATGTGGCCAAAAACATGCCTATACAAAATCCATTATAGCTCTTTAGGATGCCAGTTGACCCCTAATTTTCTTTTCATATTTGGATAGAGTATGAATCGTAGATATGATTTCATGTCTCATTCGGCCATTAAATATATCGTGACATCATCATAACGGCCTTGGAACTCAAAAAACGAATTTTCATATTATGACGTCAGCATATTAATGGAAAATTGATTGTATCTCTGTGAATATTGATCGATTTTCTTCCAAATTTCGATATGTTGTAGCTGTGACAATGTTTAACAAGATCAACATCCACTAAATTTAAAGACAGACCACCTAATTCGTCCTCAATGACGAATTAAATTTCTCGTTAGGTGGTCTGTCATCGACAGACCACCTATTAATTTCGTCAGAATTTTCTTTCTTCTTTATTATTATTATTATTATTATTATTTATTTTTATTTATTTCTCCACTTTTTGTGCAGACGATAACTCTTAGATCGATGCGGTCAATTTCTTTCAAATTTGGCACAGTCATAGGTCATTGTCCTAAGATGTTTCTGCAACATTTTCATGTCCATCAGGTTATCATGACGTCATCCAGGCGCCATTTTGTGAAAATCAACTTATGATCATATCTTCATAACAGAAATTCATTTCTCATTCAAATTTATCAATATTAAGTTCAATATCCGTCCGGTCATTTTCATGTCAATAAACGCGCGCGTACGCGTACGTCCGCGCGTCAGTGCGCGCGCAAAATTTTAAAATGCTCAAAATCACTTTTTAATCAAATTAGAGTACGTTTTAGCCAATTCTAAGCATTTCGAAAAAAAACGCGCACACGCGAATGCGCGCGCGTTTTCGGTCTTGACGGCCGAACGCACAATAATTCCACACAATTTCTTTTGGCATGATATTCCTAATGTTTTTACTAACAATTTGGTACCATATTTATCTCTTTATGACCAATAATACCCAATTGAGCGTCCGTTATAGATAAATGTCCGTACGTGCGAGCACTTGTAATACATAGCATAGGTGGGCAAAAACATGCATATACAAAATCCATTATAGCTCTTTGGGATGCCCGTTGACCAAACAATTTTTTTATATATATGGATAGAGTATGAGTCGGAGATATGATTTCATGTCTCATTTGGCCGTTAAATATATCGTGACATCATCATAATGGCCTTGGAACTCGAAATACGAATTTGTATATTATGACGTCAGCATATTTATGAAAAATGATTGTATCTCTGTAAAAATTGATCGATTTTCTTTCAAATTTCGATATGTTGTAGCTGTGACAATCTTTAACAAGATCAGCGTCCACCAGATTAAAAGACAGACCACCTAATTCGTCCTCAATGACGAATTAAATTTCTCGTATTCTAATTGAAACTGTACAAACACTCGGATTTTTTTGTGACCACTTTTTTGTGCAGACGATTTCTCAAAACTGAACAACACAATTTCTTTCAAATTTGACCCAATTGTAGGTCAACACCTTGAGATGTGACTTGAAACTTTTCAAGTTCGCCAAATTATCCTGACGTCATCTAGGCGCCATTTTGTGAAGTACTCTAAAAATCAACTCATGATCATATCTTTATAACCGAAAATCATTTCTCATTCATATTTATCACGATTCAGGTCAATATCCGTCCGGTCAACTTCAGGTCAATAAACGCGCGCGTACGCGTTCGTCCGCGCGTCGGTGCGCGCAAAAATAAAAAATGCTCAAAATCACTTTTTGATCAAATTAGAGTACGTTTTAGGCCATTTCAAGCATTTCGAAAATTTTGCGTACGCACACCTTTGCGCGCGCACACCTATACGCGCGCGTTTTCTTACGTCATGGCCGTACGCACCATAGAATCGCCATTTTTTGTCTATTTTAGTATTGCCCATTTTTTTCCGAACAATTTGATACCTTGTTTATCTCTTTATGACCATTAATAACGAAATAAGCGTCTGTTCAAGATAACTGTCCGTGCGCGCGAGCTCTTGTCATTAATACATGGCACATATGGGCAAAAACATGCCTATACAAAATCCATCTAAGCTCTTTAGGATGCCCGTTGACCCCACAATTTGTTGATATATTTGGATAGAGTATGAGTCGGAGATATGATTTCATGTCTCATTTGGTCGTTAAATATATCGTGACGTCATTGTCAAAATGCGCGAGCGATTAAGGCCAGTGTACCGCAATCAAGTAATTAGAGAAAGGAATGTGATGCATTCATGCATGAAGTGGCCTATTGTTGCTATGTTAGTGGAAGACAAGGTTCGCGCCACGTAGGCAGAGCGCTATAAGTCTGTGTGGAGTAAGGACTGAGAGGAGTGAGCTAGTATACAGGGCGTGGTTTGAGCTATGTGAATAAGTGTCAGGCTAAGGGATATATGTTGGGCTTAGAAAGTCATCCTAAGTATCCTTTACAAGCCACAAGGGAGAACCAAGCGTCTACAAGACCACGCCAAATTGATTGTATCTTTGTAAATATTGAATGATTTTCTTCCAATTTTCGATATGTTGTAGCTGAGACGATTCTCTACAAGATGAGTTATTAAGATTACGAATCGTAGATATGATTTCATGTCTCATTCGGCCATTAAATATATTGTGACATCATCATAACGGCCTTGGAACTCAAAAAACGAATTATCATATTATGACGTCAGCATATTAATGGGAAATTGATTGTATCTCTGTAAATATTGATCGATTTTCTTCCAAATTTCAATATGTTGTAGCTGTGACAATTCTTAACAAGATCAGCGTCCACAAGATTTAAAGACAGACCACCTAATTCGTCCTCAATGACGAATTAAATTTCTCGTATTCTAATTGAAACTGTACAAACACTCGGATTTTTTTGGTACACTTTTTTGTGCACACGATTACTCAAAACTGAACCACACAATTTCTTTCAAATTTGACCCATTTGTAGGTCAACATCTTGAGATGTGACTTGAAACTTTTCAAGTTCGCCAAATTATCCTGACGTCATCTAGGCGCCATTTTGTGAAGTACTCTAAAATCAACTCATGATCATATCTTCATAACCGAAAATCATTTCTCATTCATATTTATCACGATTAAGGTCAATATCCGTCCGGTCAACTTCAGGTCAATAAACGCGCGCGTACGCGTACGTCCGCGCGTCGGTGCGCGCAAAATAAAAATGCTCAAAATCACTTTTGATCAAATTAGAGTACGTTTTAGGCCATTTCAAGCATTTCGAAAATTTTGCGTACGCACACCTTTGCGCGCATAAATTAGCGCGCACGTTTTTGGTCGTAATGGTGGTACGCAACCTAGAATCGCCATTTTTATCTATCATAGTATTGCCCATTTTTTCCGAACAATTTGATACCATGTTTATCTCTTTATGACCATTAATAACGAAATGAGCGTCCGTTCCAGATAAATGTCCGTGCGCGCGAGCTCTTGTAATACATAGCATATATGGGCAAAAACATGCCTATACAAAATCCATTATAGCTCTTTAGGATGCCCGTTGACCCCACAATTTGTTGATATATTTGGATAGAGTATGAGTCGGAGATATGATTTCATGTCTCATTTGGCCGTTAAATATATCGTGACGTCATCATAATGGCCTTGGAACTCAAAATACGAATTTGCATATTATGACGTCAGCAAATTTATGGAAAATTGATTGTATCTCTGTAAATATTGATCGATTTTCTTCCAAATTTCGATATGTTGTAGCTGTGACAATCTTTAACAAGATCAGCGTCCACAAAATTTAAAGACAGACCACCTAATTCGTCCTCAATGACGAATTAAATTTCTCGTATTCTAATTGAAACTGTACAAACACTCGGATTTTTTTGGTACACTTTTTGTGCACACGATTTCTCAAAACTGAACCACACAATTTCTTTCAAATTTGACACAGTTATAGGTCAACATCTTGAGATGTGACTTGAAACTTTTCAAGTTCACCAAATTATTCTGACGTCATCCAGGCGCCATTTTGTGAAGTACTCTGAAAATCAACTCATGATCATATCTTCATAACCAAAAATCATTTCTCATTCATATTTATCACGATTAAGGTCAATATCCGTCCGGTCAACTTCAGGTCAATAAACGCGCGCGTACGCGTACGTCTGCGCGTCGGTGCGCGCAAAATCAAAAAATGCTCAAAATCACTTTTTGATCAAATTAGAGTACGTTTTAGGCCATTTCAAGCATTTCGAAAATTTTGCGTACGCACACCTTTGCGCGCGCATAAATTAGCGCGTTTTTGGTCGTAATGGCCGTACGCAACCTAGAATCGCCATGTTTTATCTATCATAGTATTGCCCATTTTTTCCGAACAATTTGATACCATGTTTATCTCTTTATGACCATTAATAACGGAATGAGCGTCCGTTCCAGATAAATGTCCGTGCGCGCGAGCTCTTGTAATACATAGCATATATGGGCAAAAACATGCCTATACAAAATCCATTATAGCTCTTTAGGATGCCCGTTGACCCCTAATTTTTTTTCATATTTGGATAGAGTATGAGTCGGAGATATGATTTCATGTCTCATTTGGCCATTAAATATATCGTGACATCATCATAATGGCCTTGGAACTCAAAATACGAATTGTCATATTATGACGTCAGCATATTAATGGAAAATTGATTGTATCTTTGTAAATATTGATCGATTTTCTTCCAAATTTCGATATGTTGTAGCTGTGACAATCCTCAACAAGATCAGCGTCCACCAGATTTAAAGACAGACCACCTAATTCGTCCTCAATGACGAATTAAATTTCTCGTTAGGTGGTCTGTCATCGACAGACCACCTATTAATTTCGTCAGAATTTTCTTTCTTTATTATTATTTCTTTATTTATTTATTTGACCCCATTTTTTGTGCAGTGGATTTCTCAAACTGAACCACCAATTTCTTTCAAATTTGACACAGTCATAGGTCATCTTCATGAGACGTGACAGGAACATTTTCAAGTTCATCAAGTTATCGTGACGTCATCCAGGCGCCATTTTGTGAAATTTTCTCAAAATCTACTCATGATCATATCTTCATAACGGAAAATCATTTCTCATTCATATTTATCATGATCAAGGTCAATATCCGTCCGGTCATTTTCAGGTCAATAAACGCGCGCGTACGCGTACGTCCGCGCGTCAGTGCGCGCGCAAAATTTCAAAATGCTCAAAATCACTTTTTATTCAAATTAGAGTACGTTTCAGGCCATTTTAAGCATTTCGCAAAAACGCGCACACGCGAATGCGCGCGCGTTTTCGTTCGTCATGGCCGTACGCAACATAGAATCGCCATTTTTTTCTTCATGATATTCCCCATTTTTTCCGAACAATTTGATACCATGTTTATCTCTTTATGACCATTAATAACGGAATGAGCGTCCGTTCAAGATAAATGTCCGTGCGTGCGAGCTCTTGTAATACATAGCATATATGGGCAAAAACATGCCTATACAAAATCCATTATAGCTCTTTAGGATGTCCGTTGACCCCAATTTTTTTTCATATTTGGATAGAGTATGAGTCGGAGATATGATTTCATGTCTCATTTGGCCATTAAATATATCGTGACATTATCATAATGGCCTTGGAACTCAAATACGAATTTGCATATTATGACGTTAGCATATTTATGGAAAATTGATTGTATCTCTGTAAATATTGATCGATTTTCTTCCAAATTTCGATATGTTGTAGCTGACGATTCTCTACAAGATCAGTTATTCAGATCTTACGACAGACCACCTAATTCGTCCTCAATGACGAATTAAATTTCTCGTATTCTAATTGAAACTGTACAAACACTCGGATTGTTTTGGTACACTTTTTTGTGCACACGATTACTCAAAATCTAACCGTCAATTTCTTTCAAATTTGACACAGTTATAGGTCAACATCTTGAGATGTGACTTGAAACTTTTCAAGTTCACCAAATTATTCTGACGTCATCCAGGCGCCATTTTGTGAAGTACTCTGAAAATCAACTCATGATCATATCTTCATAACCAAAAATCATTTCTCATTCATATTTATCACGATTAAGGTCAATATCCGTCCGGTCAACTTCAGGTCAATAAACGCGCGCGTACGCGTACGTCTGCGCGTCGGTGCGCGCAAAATAAAAATGCTCAAAATCACTTTTTGATCAAATTAGAGTACGTTTCAGGCCATTTCAAGCATTTCAAAAATTTTGCGTACGCACACCTTTGCGCACCTATGCGCGCGCGTTTTCGTACGTCATGGCCGTACGCACCATAGAATCGCCATTTTTGTCTATTATAGTATTGCCCATTTTTTCCGAACAATTTGATACCATGTTTATCTCTTTATGACCATTAATAACGGAATGAGCGTCCGTTCCAGATAAATGTCCGTGCGTGCGAGCTCTTGTAATACATAGCATATATGGGCAAAAACATGCCTATACAAAATCCATTATAGCTCTTTAGGATGCCGTTGACCCCTTTTTTTCATATTTGGATAGAGTATGAGTCGGAGATATGATTTCATGTCTCATTTGGCCATTAAATATATCGTGACATTATCATAATGGCCTTGGAACTCAAATACGAATTTGCATATTATGACGTTAGCATATTTATGGAAAATTGATTGTATCTCTGTAAATATTGATTGATTTTCTTCCAAATTTTCGATATGTTGTAGCTGTGACAATCCTCAACAAGATCAGCGTCCACCAGATTTAAAGACAGACCACCTAATTCGTCCTCAATGACGAATTAAATTTCTCGTTATTATTATTTCTTTATTTTTATTTCTTGGACCCCCCTTTTTTTGTGCAAGCGATTACTCAAAATCTAACCGTCAATTTCTTTCAAATTTGACACAGTCATAGGTCATCGTCATGAGACGTGACAGGAACATTTTCAAGTTCATCAAATCATCGTGACGTCATCCAGGCGCCATTTTGTGAAAAAATCAACTCATGATCATATCTTCATAACAGAAAGTCATTTCTCATTCATATTTATCATGATCAAGGTCAATATCCGTCCGGTCAATTTCAGGTCAATAAACGCGCGCGTACGTGTACGTCGCGCGTCAGTGCGCGCAAAATTTAAAATGCTCAAAATCACTTTTTATTCAAATTAGAGTACGTTTCAGCCAATTTAAGCATTTCACAAAAAACGCGCACACGCGATGCGCGCGTTTTTCGTACGTCATGGCCGTACGCACCATAGAATCGCCATTTTTGTCTATTATAGTATTGCCCATTTTTTCCGAACAATTTGATACCATGTTTATCTCTTTATGACCATTAATAACGGAATGAGCGTCCGTTCCAGATAAATGTCCGTGCGTGCGAGCTCTTGTAATACATAACAGATATGGGCAAAAACATGCCTATACAAAATCCATTATAGCTCTTTAGGATGTCCGTTGACCCCAATTTTTTTTCATATTTGGATAGAGTATGAATCGTAGATATGATTTCATGTCTCATTTGGCCATTAAATATATCGTGACATCATCATAATGGCCTTGGAACTCAAAATGCGAATTTGCATATTATGACGTCAGCATGTTTATGGAAAATTGATTGTATCTCTTTAAATATTGATCAATTTTCTTCCAAATTTCGATATGTTGTAGCTAAGACGATTCTCTACAAGATCAATTATTCAGATTATACGACAGACCACCTAATTCGTCCTCAATGACGAATTAAATTTCTCGTTAGGTGGTCTGTTGTCAACAGACCACCTATTAATTTCGTCAGAATTTTCTTTCTTTATTATTATTTATTATTATTTATTATTTATTTTTATTTCTCCACTTTTTTGTGCAGAGCATAACTCCATGATCGGTCCAGTCGATTTCTTTCAATTTTGGCACAGTCATGGGTCATTGTCCTAAGATGTGTCTCCAACATTTTCAAGTTCATCAAATCATCGTGACGTCATCCACGCCATTTTGTGAAAATCAACTAATGATCATATCTTCATAACGAAAAATCATTTCTCATTCATATTTATCAATATCAATTTCAATATCCGTCCGGTCATTTTCATGTCAATAAACGCGCGCGTACGCGTACGTCCGCGCGTCAGTGCGCGCGCAAAATTTCAAAATGCTCAAAATCACTTTTGATCAAATTAGAGTACGTTTTAGATCATTTTAAGCATTTCGCAAAAAACGCGCACACGCGATTGCGCGCGCGTTTTCGTTCGTCATGGCCGTACGCAAAATAGAATCGCCATTTTCTCTTGCATGATATTCCTCGTTTTTTTACGAACAATTTGGTACCATGTTTACCTCTTTATGACCTTTAATAACGAAAGGAGCGTCCGTTCCAGATAAATGTCCGTACGTGCGAGCTCTTGTAATACATAACAGATATGGGCAAAAACATGCCTATACAAAATCCTTTATAGCTCTTTAGGATGCCCGTTGACCCCTAATTTTTTTTTCATATTTGGATAGAGTATGAATCGTAGATATGATTTCATGTCTCATTCGGCCATTAAATATATCGTGACGTCATCATAATGGTCTTGGAACTCAAAATACGAACTTGCATATTATGACTTAAGCAAATTTATGGAAAATCATCGTATCTCTCTCAATATTAATCAATTTTCTTTTAAATTTTAATATGTTGTAGCAAAGACAATTTTCTACAAGTGCCGTATTCGTTATTTTCATTTAGATGACGTTATCATAGAAAACATTTCATTTGAAGGCGACAGTCAGAATGTTCTTAATTTGCGCGTTTTGCCTATGGAAGGTGAAAATCTTGAATCTACACTCATCTACATGAGATTGTTCTTTGAGCAATATCTCGCTTTTTGTTGCTTTTTTTAATCCCAAATTTCGATATGTTGTAGCTGAGACAATTCTCGACAAGATAAGTTAATCAGATTACACAACAGACCACCTAATTCGTCCTCAATGACGAATTAAATTTCTCGTATTCTAATTGAAACTGTACAAACACTCGGATTTTTTTGGTACACTTTTTTGTGCACACGATTACTCAAAATCTAACCGTCAGATTTCTTTCAAATTTGACACAGTTATAGGCCAACATCTTGAGATGTGACTTTAAACTTTTCAAGTTCACCAAATTATTCTGACGTCATCCAGGCGCCATTTTGTGAAGTACTCTGAAAATCAACTCATGATCATATCTTCATAACCGAAAATCAATTCTCATTCATATTTATCACGATTAAGGTTAATATCCGTCCGGTCAACTTCAGGTTAAAAAACGCGCGCGTACGCGTACGTCTGCGCGACGGTGCGCGCAAAAATAAAATGCTCAAAATCATTTTTGATCAAATTAGAGTATGTTTTAGGCCATTTCAAGCATTTCGAAAATTTTGCGTGCACACCTTTGCGCGCGCATAAATTAGCGCGCGTTTTTGTCGTAATGGTGGTACGCAACCTAGAATCGCCATGTTTTATCTATCATAGTATTGCCCACTTTTTTCCGAACAATTTGATACCATGTTTATCTCTTTATGACCATTAATAACGAAATGAGCGTCCGTTCCAGATAAATGTCCGTGCGCGCGAGGACTTGTAATACATAACAGATATGGGCAAAAACATCCCTGTACATAATCCATTATAGCTCTTTAGGATGCCCGTTGACCCCTAATTTTCTTTTCATATTTGGATAGAGTATGAATTGTAGATATGATTTCATGTCTCATTCGGCCATTAAATATATCGTGACATCATCATAACGGCCTTGGAACTCAAAATATGAATTTGCATATTATGACGTCAGCATTTTTATGGGAAATTGATTGTATCTCTCTTAATATTAATTGATTTTCTTCCAAATTTCGATATGTTGTAGCTGTGACAATCCTCAACAAGATCAGCGTCCACCAGATTTAAAGACAGACCACCTAATTCGTCCTCAATGACGAATTAAATTTCTCGTTAGGTGGTCTGTTGTCAACAGACCACCTATTAATTTCGTCAGAATTTTCTTTCTTTATTATTTATTATTATTATCAGGTGGGCTGTATATAATACAGACCACCTTATGTTTTCGTTAGAATTGCCTTTATTTATTATTTATTTATTCTTTATTTTTCTTATTTCCACCCACTTTTTTGTTAGCAAGATAACTTGAAAATGGCTCAATCAAATGCCTTGAAATTTGTCACACATATGTATAGGCATATGGACAAAGCAAAATAACGTTTTCAACCTTGACCTTGACTGATGACGTCATCTAGGCGCCATTTTGTAAAATTTTCTGAAAATTTACTCATGATCATATCTTCATAACGAAAAGTCGTTTCTCATTCATATTTATCATGATCAAGGTCAATATCCGTCCGGTCAATTTCAGGTCAAAAACGCGCGCATGCATACGTCCGCGCGTGAGCGCGCGCGCAAAATTAAAAAATGCTCCAAATCGTCTCAAAATCATTTTGCATACGTTTCAGGTCATTTTAAGCATTTTATAAAAAATCGCGCACACGCACATGCGCGCGCATTTTCGCGCGTAACACCATTACAGAACATAGAATCGACATTTTTTTCTTTCATGATATTTCCCATATTTTTCGAACAATTTGATACCATGTTATCTCTTTATGACCATTAATAACAAGATGAGCGTCCATTCAAGATAAATGTACGTGCGCGCGAGCTCTTGTAATACATAGCATATATGGGCAAAAACATGCCTATACAAAATTCATTGTAACTCTTCAAAATGGATGGAAACTCCCAATTTTTTTCATATTTTGATAGATTATGAGTCGGAGATATGATTTAATGTCTCATTTGACCCTCAATTAACTCATGACGTCATCATAATGGCCTCCGAACTCAAAATTTGAATTTGCATATCAGGAGTTGACAGACAATAAGCTATCACAAATGTGCCCTTTATTTTCGATCAGATGCCGGGATCATGCTCATATTTCACTTGCAAAATGGGATTTGAGAATTCCATTTTCGTTCACGTGTAATGTCTATGGGGATTATTTTGGTATAGTGGTCATAGCACTTGCCTCCCATTCCGGCGACCCATGTTCGATTCCTGGTGGGTCATTTTTTTTTTTTTTTTTTGCCGTCTTTTTAAATTTGATTTCATGATCTTCTTCGACTATTATAACATATTATCACATACAATCACAAACAATGTAATAAAATGCTTAATTTTACGTGTATTCTCTATGGGAGGTGACTTTTTCTGAAATCTTCATTCTACATTCCAGTCTTGTTTAAGCAATATCTCGATTATTTTTGCTCGATTTTCTGCCAGCTTCGGATATGTTGTAGCTGAGACGATTCTCTACACAGAGGATGACATTTATTTTTAATCAGAAATTGAGATCATGGTGATATTTTGACTACAAAGTGGGATTTGAGAATTCCATTTTCTGTTCACGTATAATGTCTATGTGGATTATTTTGGTATATTGGTCGCAATTGACTTGAAACGTTGCATGTTGATAGGTAAGACAAAATATTTCATATAAAAACACAAAATCTAGAATATGCATATTTCATTATGTTATTTAGATTTTAAGGTTAAAGGTCAAATATACTGTACATGGTTTCTCTAAAACAATGCTTTGTATAGACATGAAATTTGGCACACTAATAGACCTGAATAAGAGGATTATTTCAAAAATTTAGGTCAAATCATGCATGGTATCTTAACTACTTAGTATGTAAATTAGGATCAAAGGTCAAACATTTCACTGATCACTATCTCACTAACCATGTGTGGTATGCATTAATTGGAACAGCCCACCTATACTTGTTCCGAAACAAGTATTACATGTCTAGTTATTATTTATTTTTATTTCTCCACTTTTTTGTGCACAAGATTACTCAATATCTAACCACACGATTTCTTTCAAATTCAACACACGCATTGGTCATTGTCATAAGACGGTACAGCCGCATTTTCAAGTTCATCAAATCATCGTGACGTCATCCACGCGC
This sequence comes from Mesocentrotus franciscanus, assembly GCA_037976565.1. Classification (NCBI taxonomy): domain Eukaryota; kingdom Metazoa; phylum Echinodermata; class Echinoidea; order Camarodonta; family Strongylocentrotidae; genus Mesocentrotus; species Mesocentrotus franciscanus. The sequence goes on along the minus strand of CP137674.1, from coordinate 35,572,486 downwards.
CATTTTGTGAAAATCAACTAATGATCATATCTTCATAACGAAAAATCATTTCTCATTCATATTTATCAATATCAAGGTCAATATCCGTCCGGTCATTTTCAGGTCAATTAACGCGCGTACGCGTACGTCCGCGCGTCAGTGCGCGCGCAAAATTTCAAAATGCTCAAAATCACTTTTTGATCAAATTAGAGTACGTTTCAGCCAATTTTAAGCATTTCACAAAAAAACGTGCACACGCGAATGCGCGCGCGTTTTGTTCGTCATGGCCGAACGCAACATAATTCCCCCTTTTTTCCGTTGGCATGATATTCCCATTTTTTCAGAACAATTTGGTACCATGTTTATCTCTTTATGACCATTAATAACGGAATGAGCGTCAGTTCCAGATAATGTCCGTACGTGCGAGCTCTTGTAATACATAGCATATATGAGCAAAAACATGCTTATACAAAATCCTTTATAGGTCTTTAGGAAGTCCAGAGACCCCCCAATGTTTTGTCATATTTGGATAGAATATGAGTTGGAAATATGATTTCAGGTCTCATTTGGCCATTATATATATCGTGACATCATCATACTGGCCTTGGAACTCAAAAAACGAATCTGCATATTATGACGTCAGCATATTAATGGAAAATTGATTGTATCTCTGTAAATATTGATCGATTTTCTTCCAAATTTCGATATGTTGTAGCTCAGACAATTCTCTAAAAGACATGTTATTCAGATTACACGACAGACCACCTAATTCGTCCTCAATGACGAATTAAATTTCTCGTTAGGTGGTCTGTTGTAAACAGATCACCTATTAATTTCGTCAGAATTTTCTTTCTTTATTTATTATTTATTTATTTTTATTTATTTCTCCACTTTTTTGTGCAGAGCATAACTCCATGATCGGTCCAGTCGATTTCTTTCAATTTTGGCAAAGTCATGGGGCATTGTCTAAGATGTGTCTCGAACATTTTCAAGTTCATCAGGTTATCATGACGTCATCCAGGCGCCATTTTGTGAAAATCAACTCATGATCATATCTTCATAACGAAAATCATTTCTCATTCATATTTATCATGATCAAGGTCAATATCCGTCCGGTCATTTTCAGGTCAATAAACGCGCGCGTACGCGTACGTCCGCGCGTCAGTGCGCGCGCAAAATTTTAAAATGCTCAAAATCACTTTTTATTCAAATTAGAGTACGTTTCAGGCAATTTTAAGCATTTCACAAAAAAACGCGCACACGCGAATGCGCGCGCGTTTTCGTTCGTCACGGCCGATAGCACAATCATTCCGAATAATTTTTTCATGCATGATATTCCTCATTTATTCGAACAATTTGATACCATGTTTATCTCTTTATGACCATTAATAACGGAATGAGCGTCCGTTCAGATAAATGTCCGTGCGTGCGAGCTCTTGTAATACATAGCATATATGGGCAAAAACATGCCTATACAAAATCATTATAGCTCTTTAGGATGCCCGTTGACCCCTAATTTTTTTTCATATTTGGATAGAGTATGAATCGTAGATATGATTTCATGTCTCATTTGGCCATTAAATATATCGTGACATCATCATAATGGCCTTGGAACTCAAAATATGAATTTGCATATTATGACGTCAGCATATTTATGGAAATTGATTGTATCTCTGTTAATATTGATTGATTTTCTTCTAAATTTTGTAGCTGTGACAATCCTCAGCAAGATCAGCGTCCACCAGATTTAAAGACAGACCACCTAATTCGTCCTCAATGACGAATTAAATTTCTCGTATTCTAATTGAAACTGTACAAACGGTCGACTTTTTTTGGTACACTTTTTTGTGCACACGATTACTCAAAATCTAACCGTCAGATTTCTTTCAAATTTGACACAGTCAAAGTTCATCATCACGAGATGTGACAGGAAACTTTTCAAGTTCATCAAAACATCGTGACGTCATCCAGGCGCCATTTTGTGAAGTACTCTAAAAATCAACTCATGATCATATCTTCATAACGGAAAATCATTTCTCATTCATATTTATCATGATTAAAGTCAATATCCGTCCGGTCAACTTCAGGTCATTCAACGCGCGCGTTGGCGTACGTCCGCGCGTCGGTGCGCGCAAAAGTAAAAAATGCTAAAAATCACTTTTTGATCAAATTAGAGTACGTTTTATGTCATTTCAAGCATTTCTAAAATTTTGCGTGCGCACACCTTTTGCGCGCGCATAAATGTGCGCGCATTTTTGTTTGTAATAGTCGTACGCAACCTAGAATCGCCATTTTTTTGTCTATCATACTGTTGTCCATTTTTTTCCGAACAATTTGATACCATGTTTATCTCTTCATGACCATTAATAACGAAATGAGCGCCCGTTCAAGATAAATGTCCGTGCGCGCGAGCTCTTGTAATACATAGCAGATATGGGCAAACACATGCCTATACAAAATCAATAATAGCTCTTTAAAATGCCTGTTGACCCCTAACTTTCTTTTCATATTTGAATAGAGTATGAGTCGGAGATATGATTTCATGTCTCATTTGGCCGTTAAATATATCGTGACGTCATCATAATTGCCTTGGAACTCAAAATGCGAATTGTCATATTATGACGTCAGCATATTCATGGAAAATTGATTGTATCTCTGTTAATATTGATTGATTTTCTTCCAAATTTTCGATATGTTGTAGCTGTGACAATCCTTATGAAGATCAGCGTCCACCAGATCAAAGACAGACCACCTAATTCGTCCTCAATGACGAATTAAATTTCTCGTTAGGTGGTCTGTTGTCAACAGACCACCTATTAATTTCGTCAGAATTTTCTTTCTTTATTATTATTTATTATTATTTATTATTTATTTTTATTTCTCCACTTTTTTGTGCAGAGCATAACTCCATGATCGGTCCAGTCGATTTCTTTCAATTTTGGCACAGTCATGGGTCATTGTCCTAAGATGTGTCTCCAACATTTTCAAGTTCATCAAATCATCGTGACGTCATCCAGGCGCCATTTTGTGAAAATCAACTAATGATCATATCTTCATAACGAAAATCATTTCTCATTCATATTTATCAATATCAATTTCAATATCCGTCCGGTCATTTTCATGTCAATAAACGCGCGCGTACGCGTACGTCCGCGCGTCAGTGCGCGCGCAAAATTTCAAAATGCTCAAAATCACTTTTGATTCAAATTAGAGTACGTTTCAGATCATTTTAAGCATTTCGCAAAAAAACGCGCACGATTGCGCGCGCGTTTTCGTTCGTCATGGCCGTACGCAAAATAGAATCGCCATTTTTTCTCTTGCATGATATTCCTCGTTTTTTTACGAACAATTTGGTACCATGTTTACCTCTTTATGACCATTAATAACGAAATGAGCGTCCGTTCCAGATAAATGTCCGTACGTGCGAGCTCTTGTAATACATAACAGATATGGGCAAAAACATGCCTATACAAAATCCTTATAGCTCTTTAGGATGCCCGTTGACCCCTAATTTTTTTCATATTTGGATAGAGTATGAATCGTAGATATGATTTCATGTCTCATTCGGCCATTAAATATATCGTGACGTCATCATAATGGCCTTGGAACTCAAAATACGAACTTGCATATTATGACTTAAGCAAATTTATGGAAAAATCATCGTATCTCTCTCAATATTAATCAATTTTCTTTTAAATTTTAATATGTTGTAGCAAAGACAATTTTCTACAAGTGCCGTATTCGTTATTTTTCATTTAGATGACGTTATCATAGGAAACATTTCATTTGAAGGCGACAGTCAGAATGTTCTTAATTTGCGCGTTTTGCCTATGGAAGGTGAAAATCTTGAATCTACACTCATCTACATGAGATTGTTGTTTGAGCAATATCTCGCTTTTTGTTGCTCTTTTTAATCCCAAATTTCGATATGTTGTAGCTGAGACAATTCTCGACAAGATAAGTTAATCAGATTACACAACAGACCACCTAATTCGTCCTCAATGACGAATTAAATTTCTCGTTAGGTGGTCTGTCAACGACAGACCACCTATTGATTTCGTCAGAATTTTCTTTCTTTATTAGGTGGTCTGTCAACGACAGACCACCTATTGATTTCGTCAGAATTTTCTTTCTTTATTATTAGGTGGTCTGTCGTCTTCGACAGATCACCTATTGATTTCGTCAGAATTTTCTTTCTTTCTTTATTTTTATTTCCTACACTTTTTTGTGTAGAGGATAACTCAAGATCGGTTCAGTCAATTTCGTTCAATTTTGGCACAGTCATAGGTCATTGTCATAAGACGTGACAGGAACATTTTCAAGGTCATCAGGTCATCGTGACGTCATCCAGGCGCCATTTTGTGAAATCACATTATCAATCATATCTTCATGATGCGTCATCAAAGGTAATTCATATTCATATCACATATACTTCAGGTCAAGGGTCAACAGGTCATGTCATCAAAGGTCACATAAAGGTCATGACGCGCGCGTACGCGCGTCAAAATTTTAAAATGCTCAAAATCACTTATCTATTAAACGAGAGTACGAATCAGGTCATTTTAAGCATTTCAACAATTTCCGTCCGTGCGCGTCCGCGCGCGCGTTGTGCGCGCGCACAGCGCGTACAAAACGTAAAACGCCGTTTTTTTGCATGGTTTGTATTCCTGACACTATTTTTGACAATTACCAACTATTTCCAGTCATTCTCGACCTTCCATAATGCCACACGCGTGCGTCAAACTTTAAAATTCGTGCGCGCGTCAATGGGCAATATAATGTAAAAAGTAGTAAAAACATGTCTATATAAAATCCGCCATAGCTCGTCAGAATGCCTAAATACCCCCAATTTTTAACATTTTCTAAAAGCCCATAAAATGTTCATGTGATTTCATGTATAATTTTGTCCAATCGTATGTTCTGACGTCGTCATATTTGCATATGAACTCGAAAATTTGATTTTGAAAATATGACATCATAATTTTTGTATTCATTTGAAAATATTGCAGTAAATATTGTCGATTTTCTTCCAAATTTTGATATGTTCTAGCTGAGACAATTCTCTACAAATGCAGTCACCACGATTTTTCATTTTGACAAAGGCATCATGGCGTATTTTTGCGATTAAAGGAGGCATGTCAATTTTTCACATTTTGCGTGTATTCTCTATGGGACATGACTTTTTCTCAAAACTGGATTCTACATTCCCGTCTTTCGCGAGCAATATCTCCGTCGTTTTAGTTTTGTTTTTGCTGAGCTTTGAGTATGTTGTAGCTGAGACAATAAGCTATCACAAGTGTGCCCTTTATTTTTCGATCAGATGCCGGGATCATGCTCATATTTCACTTGCAAAGTGAGATTTGAGAATTCCATTTTCCGTTCACGTGTAATGTCTATGTGGATTATTTTGGTATAGTGGTCATAGCACTTGCCTCCCATTCCGGCGACCCAAGTTCGATTCCTGGTGGGTCATTTTTTTTTTTTTTGCCGTCGTTTTAAATTTGATTTTATGATCTTCTTCGACTATTATAACATATTATCATATACAATCACAAACAATGTAATAAAATGCCTAATTTTGCGTGTTATATCTATGGGAGAAGAATGTCAATCGTTTGAGTACAACCCTATGGGAAATCTGGTATTAAACCTAATATAGGGTTTATCTCCCAACTCTGCTACAATATCAAATCACCTTGCTAGTCTCCTTCCCAGACGTTTTTACTTTTTCCAGTTATTCAGCCCAAGGTATATGCATGTTTACGTCTCTCCCGTGGACATAGAATTGTTTACTTGTCTATACTTCTCTCTTTCTCTATATTAAATTCTATTTATGCTGGATATATTGAATGCATCGTTCTCCATTGCATCTCTCTCTTTCTCCTCTCTCTTGCTCTGTTTCCCTTCTCTCTTATTTTGCCCCTCTCCTTCTCTTGCTCTGTCTCTGCATATATATCTCTCTCTACTCTTTTACCCTCTCCCTCTCTCTCTGCCTCCCTCTACCTCGACCTCTTGCCTTGCCTCCCTCTTATTCTCTTGCTCTGTCTCCCTCTGCCTCTGCCCTTCTCTTTTTCTTCTCTCTCACCCTCTACCTCTCCCGCCTCTGGTTCTCGTTCTCCTTCTATTATGTCTTGTAATGTTCCTTAATTTTCTATAGCTCTGCCCTTTGCCCTTTGGCCTTGGAACTCAAAATACGAATTTGCATATTATGACGTCAGCATATTTATGGAAAATTGATTGTATCTCTGTAAATATGGATCGATTTTCTTCCAAATTTTGATATGTTGTAGCTAAGACAATTTTCTACAAGATCAGTTATTCAGATTACATAACAGACCACCTAATTCGTCCTCATGACGAATTACATTTCTAGTTATTATTATTATTATTTATTATTATTTATTTTTATTTCTCCACTTTTTTGTGCAAGCGATTACTCAAAATCAAACCACACTTTCTTTCAATTTTGGCACAGTCATAGGTCATTGTCATGAGACGTGACAGGAACATTTTCAAGTTCATCAAATCATCGTGACGTCATCCAGGCGCCATTTTGTGAAAATCAACTCATGATCATATCTTCATAACGGAAAATCATTTCTCATTCATATTTATCATATCAAGGTCAATATCCGTCCGGTCATTTCAGGTCAATAAACGCGCGCGTACGCGTACGTCCGCGCGTCAGTGCGCGCGCAAAATTTCAAAATGCTCAAAATCACTTTTTATTCAAATTAGAGTACGTTTCAGGCCATTTTAAGCATTTCAAAAAACGCGCACGCGAATGCGCGCGCGTTTTCGTTCGTCATGGCCGAACGCAACATAAATCGCCTTTTTTTTTGGCATGATATTCCCCATTTTTTCAGAACAATTTGATACCATGTTTATCTCTTTATGACCATTAATAACGGAATGAGCGTCCATCCAAGATAAATGTCCGTGCGTGCGAGCTCTTGTAATACATAGCATATATGGGCAAAAACATGCCTATACAAAATCCATTATAGCTCTTTAGGATGCCCGTTGACCCCAATTTTTTTATATTTGGATAGAGTATGAGTCGGAGATATGATTTCATGTCTCATTTGGCCATTAAATATATCGTGACATCATCATAATGGCCTTGGAACTCAAAATACGAATTTGCATATTATGACGTCAGCATATTTATGGAAAATTGATTGTATCTCTGTAAATATTGATCGATTTTCTTCCAAATTTCGATATGTTGTAGCTGAGACAATTCTCTAAAGATCAAATTATTCAGATTACACGACAGACCACCTAATTCGTCCTCAATGACGAATTAAATTTCTCGTATTCTAATTGAAACTGTACAAACACTCGAATTTTTTGGTACACTTTTTGTGCACACGATTTCTCAAAACTGAACCACACAATTTCTTTCAAATTTGACACAGTTGTAGGTCAACATCTTGAGATGTGACTTGAAACTTTTCAAGTTCACCAAATCATCCTGACGTCATCCAGGCGCCATTTTGTGAAGTACTCTAAAATCAACTCATGATCATATCTTCATAACCGAAAATCATTTCTCATTCATATTTATCACGATTAAGGTCAATATCCGTCCGGTCAACTTCAGGTCAATAAACGCGCGCGTACGCGTACGTCTGCGCGTCGGTGCGCGCAAAAATAAAAAATGCTCAAAATCACTTTTTGATCAAATTAGAGTACGTTTTAGGCCATTTCAAGCATTTCGAAAATTTTGCGTACGCACACCTTTGCGCGCGCACAACTATGCGCGCGCGTTTTCGTACGTCATGGCCGTACGCAACCTAGAATCGCCATTTTTATCTATCATAGTATTGCCCATTTTTTCCGAACAATTTGATACCATGTTTATCTCTTTATGACCATTAATAACGGAATGAGCGTCCGTTCAGATAAATGTCCGTGCGCGCGAGCTCTTGTAATACATAGCATAGGTGGGCAAAAACATGCATATACAAAATCCATTATAGCTCTTTAGGATGCCCGTTGACCCCACAATTTTTGTATATATTTGGATAGAGTATGAGTCGGAGATATGATTTCATGTCTCATTTGGCCATTAAGTATATCGTGACGTCATCATAATGGCCTTGGAACTCAAAATCGAATTTGCATATTATGACGTCAGCAAATTTATGGAAAATTGATTGTATCTCTGTAAATATTGATCGATTTTCTTCCAAATTTCGATATGTTGTAGCTGTGACAATCTTTAACAAGATCAGCGTCCACAAAATTTAAAGACAGACCACCTAATTCGTCCTCAATGACGAATTAAATTTCTCGTTAGGTGGTCTGTTGTCAACAGACCACCTATTAATTTCGTCAGAATTTTCTTTCTTTATTATTATTTATTATTTATTATTATTTATTATTTATTTTTATTTCTCCACTTTTTTGTGCAGAGCATAACTCAATGATCGGTCCAGTCGATTTCTTTCAATTTTGGCACAGTCATAGGTCATTGTCATAAGATGTGACTCCAACATTTTCAAGTTCATCAAATCATCGTGACGTCATCCAGGCGCCATTTTGTGAAAATCAACTAATGATCATATCTTCATAACGGAAAATCATTTCTCATTCATATTTATCAATATCAAGGTCAATATCCGTCCGGTCATTTTCAGGTCAATAAACGCGCGCGTACGCGTACGTCCGCGCGTCAGTGCGCGCGCAAAATTTTAAAATGCTCAAAATCACTTTTTATTCAAATTAGAGTACGTTTCAGCCATTTTAAGCATTTCACAAAAAACGTGCACACGCGAATGCGCGCGCGTTTTCGTTCGTCATGGCCGAACGCAACATAATTCCCCCTTTTTTGGCATGATATTCCCATTTTTTCGAACAATTTGATACCATGTTTATCTCTTTATGACCATTAATAACGGAATGAGCGTCCGTTCAAGATAATGTCCGTGCGTGCGAGCTCTTGTAATACATAGCATATATGGGCAAAAACATGCCTATACAAAATCCATTATAGCTCTTTAGGAAGCCCGAGACCCCCAATTTTTTTCATATTTGGATAGAGTATGAGTCGGAGATATGATTTCATGTCTCATTTGGCCATTATATATATCGTGACATCATCATAATGGCCTTGGAACTCAAAAAACGAATTTGCATATTATGACGTCAGCATATTTATGGATAATTGATTGTATCTCTGTTAATATTGCTTAATTTTCTTCCAGATTTTGATATGTTGTAGCTAAGACATTTTTCTACAAGCTCAGTATTCATCATTTTTCATTTTGATGACGTCATCATATTAAAAATTGCCATTAAAGGTGACGTGTTAGAATTTTCTTAATTTGCATGTTATGCCTATGGAAGGTGAATTTCGTTCACATCATGAATCTACAAGGCAAGAGTGCGCCCTCTAACTGAATATACATTATAGTCTGTCAGTTGATTTAATCACATTAACAGGAAACTTACAATCGTCATCCCTATCACCATCATCATGATCATCAATTTATAATGCAACACCAATTCGTACCATGTATATATATGATTCTATTCTCTTTCAAAGATGTTTATAGTCTTCTAGTTATTATTTACATATTATGACGTCAGCATATTTATGGAAAATTGATTGTATCTCTGTAAATATTGATCGATTTTCTTCCAAATTTCGATATGTTGTAGCTGTGACAATCTTTAACAAGATCAGCGTCCACCAGATTTAAAGACAGACCACCTAATTCGTCCTCAATGACGAATTAAATTTCTCGTATTCTAATTGAAACTGTACAAACACTCGATTTTTGTTGGTACACTTTTTTGTGCACACGATTACTCAAAATCTAACCGTCAGATTTCTTTCAAATTTGACACAGTTATAGGTCAACATCTTGAGATGTGACTTGAAACTTTTCAAGTTCACCAAATTATTCTGACGTCATCCAGGCGCCATTTTGTGAAGTACTCTGAAAATCAACTCATGATCATATCTTCATAACCAAAATCATTTCTCATTCATATTTATCACGATTAAGGTCAATATCCGTCCGGTCAACTTCAGGTCAATAAACGCGCGCGTACGCGTACGTCTGCGCGTCGGTGCGCGCAAAAATAAAAAATGCTCAAAATCACTTTTTGATCAAATTAGAGTACGTTTTAGGCCATTTCAAGCATTTCGAAAATTTTGCGTACGCACACCTTTGCGCGCGCACATATGCGCGCGCGTTTTCGTCATGGCCGTACGCACCATAGAATCGCCATTTTTTCTATCATAGTATTGCCCATTTTTTCCGAACAATTTGATACCATGTTTATCTCTTTATGACCATTAATAACGAAATGAGCGTCCGTTCAGATAAATGTCCGTGCGCGCGAGCTCTTGTAATACATAGCATATATGGGCAAAAACATGCCTATACAAAATCCATTATAGCTCTTTAGGATGCCCGTTGACCCCACAATTTGTTGATATATTTGGATAGAGTATGAGTCGGAGATATGATTTCATGTCTCATTTGGCCGTTAAATATATCGTGACGTCATCATAATGGCCTTGGAACTCAAAATCGAATTTGCATATTATGACGTCAGCATATTTATGGAAAATTGATTGTATCTCTGTAAATATTGATCGATTTTCTTCCAAATTTCGATATGTTGTAGCTGTGACAATCCTTAACAAGATCAGCGTCCACCAGATTTAAAGACAGACCACCTAATTCGTCCTCAATGACGAATTAAATTTCTCGTATTCTAATTGAAACTGTACAAACACTCGATTTTTTTGGTACACTTTTTTGTGCACACGATTTCTCAAAACTGAACCACACAATTTCTTTCAAATTTGACACAGTTGTAGGTCATCATCGTGAGATGTGACTTGAAACTTTTCAAGTTCACCAAATCATCCTGACGTCATCCAGGCGCCATTTTGTGAAGTACTTAAAATCAACTCATGATCATATCTTCATAACCGAAAATCATTTCTCATTCATATTTATCACGATTAAGGTCAATATCCGTCCGGTCAACTTCAGGTCAATAAACGCGCGCGTACGCGTACGTCCGCGCGTCGGTGCGCGCAAAATAAAAATGCTCAAAATCACTTTTTGATCAAATTAGAGTACGTTTTAGGCCATTTCAAGCATTTCGAAAATTTTGCGTGCGCACACCTTTGCGCGCATAAATGCGCGCACGTTTTCGTCGTAATGGTGGAACGCAACCTAGAATCGCCATTTTTGTCTATCATAGTATTGCCCATTTTTTCCGAACAATTTGATACCATGTTTATCTCTTTATGACCATTAATAACGGAATGAGCGTCCGTTCCAGATAAATGTCCGTGCGTGCGAGCTCTTGTAATACATAGCATATATGGGCAAAAACATGCCTATACAAAATCCATTATAGCTCTTTAGGATGCCCGTTGACCCCACAATTTGTTCATATTTGGATAGAGTATGAGTCGGAGATATGATTTCATGTCTCATTTGGCCGTTAAATATATCGTGACGTCATCATAATGGCCTTGGAACTCAAAATCGAATTGGCATATTATGACGTCAGTATATTTAGGGAAAATTGATTATCTCTTAAATATTGATCGATTTTCTTCCAAATTTCGATATGTTGTAGCTGTGACAATCTTTAACAAGATCAGCGTCCACAAAATTTAAAGACAGACCACCTAATTCGTCCTCAATGACGAATTAAATTTCTCGTTAGGTGGTCTGTCATCGACAGACCACCTATTAATTTCGTCAGAATTTTCTTTCTTTATTATTTCTTTATTTATTATTAGGTGGTCTGTTGTCAACAGACCACCTATTAATTTCGTCAGAATTTTCTTTCTTTATTATTTATTATTAGGTGGTCTGTTGTCAACAGACCACCTATTAATTTCGTCAGAATTTTCTTTCTTTATTATTTATTATTTATTATTTATTTTTATTTCTCCACTTTTTTGTGCAGAGCATAACTCCATGATCGGTCCAGTCGATTTCTTTCAATTTTGGCACAGTCATGGGTCATTGTCATAAGATGTGTCTCGAACATTTTCAAGTTCATCAGGTTATCGTGACGTCATCCAGGCGCCATTTTGTGAAAATCAACTCATGATCATATCTTCATAACGAAAATCATTTCTCATTCATATTTATCATGATTAAGGTCAATATCTGTCCGGTCATTTTCAGGTCAATAAACGCGCGCGTACGCGTACGTCCGCGCGTCAGTGCGCGCGCAAAATTTCAAAATGCTCAAAATCACTTTTTGATCAAATTAGAGTACGTTTCAGGCCATTTTAAGCATTTCGCAAAAACGCGCACACGCAATGCGCGCGCGTTTTCGTTCGTCATGGCCGAACGCAACATAAATCCCATTTTTTTTTTGGCATGATATTCCCCATTTTTTCCGAACAATTTGATACCATGTTTATCTCTTTATGACCATTAATAACGGAATGAGCGTCCATCCAAGATAAATGTCCGTGCGTGCGAGCTCTTGTAATACATAGCATATATGGGCAAAAACATGCCTATACAAAATCCATTATAGCTCTTTAGGATGTCCGTTGACCCCAATTTTTTTCATATTTGGATAGAGTATGAATCGTAGATATGATTTCATGTCTCATTTGGCCATTAAATATATCGTGACGTCATCATAATGGCCTTGGAACTCAAAATCGAATTGGCATATTATGACGTCAGCATATTTATGGAAAATTGATTGTATCTCTGTAAATATTGATCGATTTTCTTCCAAATTTCGATATGTTGTAGCTGTGACAATCTTTAACAAGATCAGCGTCCACAAAATTTAAAGACAGACCACCTAATTCGTCCTCAATGACGAATTAAATTTCTCGTATTCTAATTGAAACTGTACAAACACTCGGATTTATTTGTGACCACTTTTTTGTGCACACGATTTCTCAAAACTGAACCACACAATTTCTTTCAAATTTGACACAGTTGTAGGTCATCATCGTGAGATGTGACTTGAAACTTTTCAAGTTCACCAAATCATCCTGACGTCATCCAGGCGCCATTTTGTGAAGTACTCTGAAAATCAACTCATGATCATATCTTCATAACCAAAAATCATTTCTCATTCATATTTATCACGATTAAGGTCAATATCCGTCCGGTCAACTTCAGGTCAATAAACGCGCGCGTACGCGTACGTCTGCGCGTCGGTGCGCGCAAAATAAAAAATGCTCAAAATCACTTTTTGATCAAATTAGAGTACGTTTTTGGCCATTTCAAGCATTTCGAAAATTTTGCGTGCGCACACCTTTACGCGCGCATAAATTTGCGCGCACGTTTTCGTTCGTAATGGTCGTACGCAACCTAGAAATGCCATTTTTTGTCTATCATACTATTGCCCATTTTTTCCGAACAATTTGATACCATGTTTATCTCTTTATGACCATTAATAACGAAATGAGCGTCCGTTCAAGATAAATGTCCGTGCGTGCGAGCTCTTGTAATACATAGCATATATGGGCAAAAACATGCCTATACAAAATCCATTATAGCTCTTTAGGAAGTTTGTTGACCCCTAAATTTCTTTTCATATTTAAAAAGAGTATGAATTGTAGATGTGATTTCATGTCTCATTTGGTCGTTAAATATATCGTGACGTCATTGTCAAAATGCGCGAGCGATTAAGGCCAGTGTACCGCAATCAAGTAATTAGAGAAAGGAATGTGATGCATTCATGCATGAAGTGGCCTATTGTTGCTATGTTAGTGGAAGACAAGGTTCGCGCCACGTAGGCAGAGCGCTATAAGTCTGTGTGGAGTAAGGACTGAGAGGAGTGAGCTAGTATACAGGGCGTGGTTTGAGCTATGGTGAATAAGTGTCAGGCTAAGGGATATATGTTGGGCTTAGAAAGTCATCCTAAGTATCCTTTACAAGCCACAAGGGAGAACCAAGCGTCTACAAGACCACGCCAAATTGATTGTATCTTTGTAAATATTGAACGATTTTCTTTCAATTTTCGATATGTTGTAGCTGAGACGACTCTCTACAAGATCAGTTATTGAGATTACACGACAGACCACCTAAATCGTCCTCAATGACGAATTAAATTTCTCGTATTCTAATTGAAACTGTACAAACACTCGGATTTATTTGTGACCACTTTTTTGTGCACACGATTTGTCAAAACTGAACCACACAATTTCTTTCAAATTTGACACAGTTGTAGGTCATCATCGTGAGATGTGACTTGAAACTTTTCAAGTTCATCAAAACATCGTGACGTCATCCAGGCGCCATTTTGTAAAGTACATTCTTACCCTAATCATGATCATATCTTCATAACCGAAAATTATTAGGTGGTCTGTCATCGACAGACCACCTATTAATTTCGTCAGAATTTTCTTTCTTCTTTATTATTATTTATTTTTATTTATTTGACCCCCATTTTTTTGTGCAGTGGATTTCTCAAAACTGAACCACCCATTTCTTTCAAATTTGACACAGTCATAGGTTGTCTTCATGAGACGTTACAGGAACATTTTAAAGTTCATCAAGTTATCGTGACGTCATCCAGGCGCCATTTTGTGAAATTTTCTTAAAATCAATTCATGATCATATCTTCATAATGGAATGTCATTTTTCATTCATATTTATCAATATCAAGTTCAATATCCGTCCGGTCATTTTCATGTCAATAAACGCGCGCGTACGCGTACGTCCGCGCGTCAGTGCGCGCGCAAAATTTTAAAATGCTCAAAATCACTTTTTATTCAAATTAGAGTACGTTTCAGCCAATTTTAAGCATTTCACAAAAACGTGCACACGCGAATGCGCGCGTTTTCGTACGTCATGGCCGAACGCAACATAAATCCCCCTTTTTTCCGTTGGCATGATATTCCCCATTTTTTTCAGAACAATTTGGTACCACGTTTATCTCTTTATGACCATTAATAACGGAATGAGCGTCCGTTCCAGATCAATGTCCGTACGTGCGAGCTCTTGTAATACATTGCATATATGGACAAAAACATGCCTATACCAAATCCTTTATAGCTCTTTAGGAAGCCTGGTGACCCCTAATTTTCTTTTCATATTTGGATAAAGTATGAATCGTAGATATGATTTCATGTCTCATTTGGCCATTAAGTATATCGTGACATCATCATAATGGCCTTGAAACTCAAAAAACGAATTTGCATATTATGACGTCAGCAAATTTATGGAAAATTGATTATATCTCTGTTAATATTGCTTAATTTACTTCCAGATTTTGATATGTTGTAGCTAAGACATTTCTCTACAAGCTCATTATTCATTATTTTTCATTTTGATGACGTCATCATATTAAAAATTGCCATTAAAGGTGACTTGTTAGAATTTTCTTAATTTGCATGTTATGCCTATGGAAGGTGAATTTCGTTCACATCATGAATTTACAAGGCAAGAGTGCGCCCTCTAACTGAATATACATTATAGTCTGTCAGTTGATTTAATCACATTAACAGGATACTAACAATCGTCATCATCCCTATCACCATCATCATGATCATCTATTTATAATGCAACACCAAATCGTCACATGTATATATATGATTCTATTCTCTTTCAAAGATGTTTATAATCTTCCAGTTATTATTTGCATATTATGACGTCAGCATATTTATGGAAAATTGATTGTATCTCTGTTAATATTGATCGATTTTCTTCCAAATTTCGATATGTTGTAGCTGTGACAATCTTTAACAAGATCAGCGCCCACAAATTTAAAGACAGACCACCTAATTCGTCCTCAATGACGAATTAAATTTCTCGTATTCTAATTGAAACTGTATAAACACTCGAATTTTTTGGTACACTTTTTTGTGCACACGATTTCTCAAAACTGAACCACACAATTTCTTTCAAATTTGACACAGTTGTAGGTCAACATCTTGAGATGTGACTTGAAACTTTTCAAGTTCACCAAATTATTCTGACGTCATCCAGGCGCCATTTTGTGAAGTACTCTGAAAATCAACTCATGATCATATCTTCATAACCAAAATCATTTCTCATTCATATTTATCACGATTAAGGTCAATATCCGTCCGGTCAACTTCAGGTCAATAAACGCGCGCGTACGCGTACGTCTGCGCGTCGGTGCGCGCAAAAATAAAAAATGCTAAAAAACACTTTTTGATCAAATTAGAGTACGTTTTAGGCCATTTTAAGCATTTCGAAAATTTTGCGTGCGCACACCTTTGCGCGCGCAAACCTATGCGCGCGCGTTTTCGCACGTCATGGCCGTACGCACCATTTTTTGTCTATCAGAGTATTGCCCATTTGTTTCCGAACAATTTGGTACCATGTTTATCTCTTTATGACCATTAATAACGGAATGAGCGTCCGTTCCAGATAAATGTCCGTGCGTGCGAGCTCTTGTAATACATAGCATATGTGGCCAAAAACATGCCTTTACAAAATCCATTATAGCTCTTTAGGATGCCCGTTGACTGCTTATTTTCTGTTCATATTTGGATAGAGTATGAGTCGGAAATATGATTTCATGTCTCATTTGGCCGTTAAATATATCGTGACATCATCAAAATGGCCTTGGAACTCAAAATACGAATTGGCATGTTATGACGCCAGCTTATTTATGGAAAATTGATTGTATCTCTGTAAATATTGATCGATTTTCTTCCAAATTTCGATATGTTGTAGCTGTGACAATTTTTAACAAGATCAGCGTCCACCAGTTTAAAAGACAGACCACCTAATTCGTCCTCAATGACGAATTAAATTTCTCGTTATTATTATTATTATTATTTATTTATTTTTATTTATTTCTCCACTTTTTTGTGCAAGCGATTACTCAAAATCAAACCACACAATGTCTTTCAATTTTGGCACAGTCATAGGTCATCATCATGAGATGTGACAGGAACATTTTCAAGTTCATCAAATCGTCGTGACGTCATCCAGGCGCCATTTTGTGAAAATCAACTCATGATCATATCTTCATAACGGAAAATCATTTCTCATTCATATTTATCAATATCAAGGTCAATATCCGTCCGGTCATTTTAAGGTCAATAAACGCGCGCGTACGCGTACGTCCGCGCGTCAGTGCGCGCGCAAAATTTTAAAATTCTCAAAATCACTTTTTATTCAAATTAGAGTACGTTTTAGCCGATTTTAAGCATTTCATAAAAAAACGCGCACACGCGAATGCGCGCGCTTTCGTTCGTCATGGCCGAACGCAACATAAATCCCTTTTTTCGTTGGCATGATATTCCCCATTTTTTCAGAACAATTTGATACCATGTTTATCTCTTTATGACCATTAATAACGGAATGAGCGTCCGTTCCAGATAAATGTCCGTGCGTGCGAGCTCTTGTAATACATAGCATATATGGGCAAAAACATGCCTATACAAAATCCATTATAGCTCTTTAGGATGCCCGTTGACCCCTAATTTTTTTTCATATTTGGATAGAGTATGAATCGGAGATATGATTTCATGTCTCATTTGGCCATTAAATATATCGTGACATCATCATAATGGCCTTGGAACTCAAAATCGAATTTGCATATTATGACGTCAGCATATTTATGGAAAATTGATTGTATCTCTGTAAATATTGATCGATTTTCTTCCAAATTTCGATATGTTGTAGCTCAGACAATTCTCTAAAAGACATGTTATTCAGATAACAAAACAGACCACCTAATTCGTCCTCAATGACGAATTAAATTTCTCGTTATTATTTATTATTATTTATTATTTATTTTTATTTCTCCACACTTTTGTGCAGAGCATAACTCCATGATCGGTCCAGTCGATTTCTTTCAATTTTGGCACAGTCATGGAGCATTGTCCTAAGATGTGTCTCGAACATTTTCAAGTTCATCAGGTTATCATGACGTCATCCAGGCGCCATTTTGTGAAAATCAACTAATGATCATATCTTCATAACGAAAAATCATTTCTCATTCATATTTATCATGATCAAGGTCAATATCCGTCCGGTCATTTTCAGGTCAATAAACGCGCGCGTACGCGTACGTCCGCGCGTCAGTGCGCGCACAAAATTTTAAAATGCTCAAAATCACTTTTTATTCAAATTAGAGTACGTTTCAGGCAATTTTAAGCATTTCACAAAAAAACGCGCACACGCGAATGCGCGCGCGTTTTCGTTCGTCACGGCCGATAGAACAATCATTCCGAATAATTTTTTCATGCATGATATTCCTCATTTTTTCCGAACAATTTGATACCATGTTTATCTCTTTATGACCATTAATAACGGAATGAGCGTCCGTTCAGATAAATGTCCGTACGTGCGAGCTCTTGTAATACATAGCATATGTGGGCAAAAACATGCCTATACAAAATCCATTATAGCTCTTTAGGAAGTCCACAGACCCCCCAATTTTTTGTCATATTTGGATAGAGTATGAATCGTAGATATGATTTCATGTCTCATTCGGCCATTAAGTATATCATGACATCATCATAATGGCCTTGGAACTCAAAATACGAATTTGCATATTATGACGTCAGCAAATTTATGGAAAATTGATTGTATCTCTGTCAATATTGATCGATTTTCTTCCAAATTTCGATATGTTGTAGCTGAGACAATTTTCTACAAGTGTTGTATTCATTTTTTTTCATATTGATGACGTTATCATAGTGAACCTTCAATTTTAAGGCGACATGTCAGAATGTTCTTAATTTGTGTGTTTGTCTATGGAAGGTGAATTTCCTGAATCTACATGAATCTACATTACATTGTTCTTTGACCAGTTTCTCGCTTATTGTTGCTCTACTCTTTCCCAAATGTTGATATGTTGTAGCTGAGACGATTCTCGACAAGATAAATTATTCAAATTACACAACAGACCACCTAATTCGTCCTCAATGACGAATTAAATTTCTCGTTTATTATTTATTTTTATTTCTCCACTTTTTTGTGCAGAGCATAACTCCATGATCGGTCCAGTCGATCTCTTTCAATTTTGGCACAGTCATGGGTCATTGTCATAAGATGTGTCTCGAACATTTTCAAGTTCATCAGGTTATCATGACGTCATCCAGGCGCCATTTTGTGAAAATCAACTCATGATCATATCTTCATAACGAAAAATCATTTCTCATTCATATTTATCATGATCAAGGTCAATATCCGTCCGGTCATTTTCATGTCAATAAACGTGCGCGTACGCGTACGTCCGCGCGTCAGCGCGCGCGGAAAATTTAAAAATGCTCAAAATCACTTTTTGATCAAATTAGAGTACGTTTTAGATCATTTTAAGCATTTCACACAAAAACGCGCACACGCAGATGCGCGCGCGTTTTCGTACGTCATGGCCGTACGCACCATAGAATCGCCATTTTTTGTCTATTATAGTATTGCCCATTTTTTTCCGAACAATTTGATACCATGTTTATCTCTTTATGACCATTAATAACGAAATGAGCGTCCGTTCCAGATAAATGTCCGTGCGCGCGAGGTCTTGTAATACATGGCATATATGGGCAAAAACATGCCTATACAAAATCCATTATAGCTCTTTAGGATGCCCGTTGACCCCACAATTTGTTGATATATTTGGATAGAGTATGAGTCGGAGATATGATTTCATGTCTCATTTGGCCGTTAATTATATCGTGACGTCATCATAATGGCCTTGGAACTCAAAATCGAATTGCATATTATGACGTCAGCATATTTATGGAAAATTGATTGTATCTCTGTAAATATTGATCGATTTTCTTCCAAATTTCGATATGTTGTAGCTGTGACAATCTTTAACAAGATCAGCGTCCACAAAATTTAAAGACAGACCACCTAATTCGTCCTCAATGACGAATTAAATTTCTCGTTATTCTTTATTTCCACACTTTTTTGTGCACACGATTGCTCAATATCTAACCACCCGATTTCTTTCAAATTTGACACAGTCATAGGTCATTGTCATGAGACGTGACAGAAACATTTTCAAGTTCATGAAATCATCGTGACGTCATCTACGCGCCATTTTGTGAAAATCAACTCATGATCATATCTTCATAACGGAAATTCATTTCTCATTCATATTTATCAAGATTAAGTTCAATATCCGTCCGGTCATTTTCAGGTCAAAAAACGCGCGCGTACGCGTACGTCCGCGCGTCAATGCGCGCGCAAAATTTCAAAATGCTCAAAATCATTTTTTATTCAAATTAGAGTACGTTTCAGATCATTTCAAGCATTTCGCAAAAAAACGCGCACACGCGATTGCGCGCGCGTTTTCGTTCGTCATGGCCGTACGCAACATAGAATCGCCAGTTTTTCTTTTGCATGATATTCCTCGTTTTTTTACGAACAATTTGGTACCATGTTTATCTCTTTACGACCATTAATAACGGAATGAGTGTCCGTTCCAGATAAATGTCCGTGCGTGCGAGCTCTTGTAATACATAACAGATATGGGCAAAAACATGCCTATACAAAATCCATTATAGCTCTTTAGAATGCCCGTTGAACCCACAATTTTTTGATATATTTCGATAGAGTAGGAGTCGGAGAAATGATTTCATGTCTCATTTGGCCGTTAAATATATCGTGACATCATCAAAATGGCCTTGGAACTCAAAATACAAATTGGCATATTATGACGTCACCATATTTATGGAAAATTGATTGTATCTCTGTTAATATTGATCGATTTTCTTCCAAATTTCGATATGTTGTAGCTGTGACAATGTTCAACAAGATGAGCATCTACTTAATTTAAAGACAGACCACCTAATTCGTCCTCAATGACGAATTAAATTTCTCGTTGTTATTACTATTATCATTATTATTATCTCATTCAATACAAATCTTTATTCAACCGTTATAAAACAGTTTACATTGACAACATACAAGACCCCTAGGAAGCACATTTCTGCTTGTAATCGGGGCCCTGTAACAAACAAGAACAAGATGATATATATATGATGTTTCGTTGAAGAAACTTATTTTCATTATGTTTTTAATTTGAAGATACCATTACGTAATTCAGTTGTCGATGTATACAGGGGCGGATCCAGCCGGTGGCAAGGGAGGGGGCCTAAAAAGGGGCCCACCTTGTGCGAAAATTTGAAAATCGTGCCGGTCGATTTTTCGCTCAGTGGGGGTAGTGAGCAAAAAAAAATTTTGGCACCGAAAAATTTTCCTTCGGGAAGGGTAATTTTTTTCCACCATCACCCCTTGGGCGCCAGGGTAGTGAGCACAAATTTTTTTTTTTGGCACCGAAATTTTTTTTTTCCCTACGGGAAGGGTTAATTTTTTCCACGCCACCCCTTGGGCGCCAGGAGGGGCCCAACTTCTTCTTTTTTAAAAGGGTGTTTTTACCTGTTTTTTTTCTAGGGAGGCCCGGGCCCCAGGCCCCTGGATCCGCCACTGGATGTATATGTATGTGCTAATTAATGTAAAAACAAGCAGAGCACTATGTATGGGATTTCAAGAGGCGACATCCTGCGATGTTCACCTAATTTTTGTGTGCTAGAATGCCTCATTAGGAGGACGGTCGATGACTATTTCCGCAGTATATCCTGCCAAGAAGTAAGTACAGCTTGGTGTGAATGTAATATCAGAATGATTTATGCAGATGTGTGTCCAAATCAAACATCCTGAACAGTCAGTTCTCGTCTGTGTTCACCAGAAATGAAGACATGACCAACATCAAGGACATGGGTAGATCTCCCTATCCATCTATGGAAGCTATCACTATCCATCCAGCTGGTGTGCTAAAGATCCTGTCAGAGCTACAGATCCACAAAGCAACTGGACCTGATGAACTTCCTTCAAGGCTTTTGAGGAGCTTAGCCCCTGAGCTCACACCTGTGCTGACAGTCCTTTTCAAGCATCCCTTGATCAAGGAGAGGTCCCAGATGATTGGAAGAACGCAAATGTTGCTCCTGTCTTCAAGAAGGGTGAACGGTGCAAACCAGAAAACTACAGGCCAATCTCGCTAACATCGGTAGCATGTAAAGTCCTGGAGCACATAGTTCACAGTAGCATCATGGACCATGTCGAAGATCATGACATACTCACTGACGCACAACATGGATTCCGGAAAAAGAGATCTTGTGTCTCGCAACTTACTCTTGCCATCCAAGACCTTGCCAAGGGTATAGACAACAGGGAACAGTTTGATGTCATTCTCCTAGATTTTGCCAAAGCCTTTGACAAGGTGCCACATGGGAGGCTTCTTCATAAGCTTGATTACTATGGCATACGAAACTCTACACATGCATGGTTAGCTGACTTTCTTCATGATCGTACGCAGCAAGTAGTCCTTGAAGGAACTGTCTCTACCAAGTGCCAAGTGTCATCTGGAGTTCCGCAGGGTAGCGTCGTCGGCCCAATGTTATTTCTGCTGTATATCAATGACCTGCCAGAGTACCTGTCTTGTGACACCACCGTCAGACTCTTTGCAGATGACTGCCTAGTCTATCGCAACATTGGATCAGAAGCTGACAGTGCGCAACTCCAAGAAGACATCAACTCACTGGAGCGATGGGAAGCAGACTGGCTAATGGAGTTCGACCCGAAGAAATGCCAGGTCCTCCATGTGTCCAACAAACGTAAGCCCATCGTCAAGCCATACATCATTCATGGACACACTCTGGAGAATGCAGACACAGCAAAATATCTTGGAATACATCTACACAAGAAGCTTAGTTGGAATTACCACATCAACCAAGTAACAAAAAAGGCTAATTCCACCCGAGCCTTTCTCCAGAGGAACATCAGATCATGCCCACGGAAAGTCAAAGTGCTCTGCTACCTAACCTTACTTAGACCAGTCATGGAATACGGAAGCATCATCTGGGATCCCTTCACCCAAGCCAACATCAGGAAATTAGAGATGATCCAAAGGAGATATGCACGCTTTGTCTGCAATGACCATCACAGAACAAGCAGTGTCACAGCCATGCTTGACCAACTACAATGGCCATCTCTGCAAGAAAGGCGAGCCCAGGCGAAGGTAACAATGATGTTCTGCATCAAGAATTCACTGATTTCCATCCCCCTGGCAGCTCTGACTCCATCCCTACCTGCTTCGCAAAGAGGCCATGACCAGAAACTCCAAGTGCCATATGCCCGGACACAAGTACTGCAAAGGAGTTTCTTTCCTGATGCCACCAGGCTCTGGAACTCACTACCTCAGGTCGCCGTCACCTGCACCTCTCTGCCAAGCTTTAAGAGAGGTACTCAAGATCCAGCTCCGTTAAGCTACGGATGTCTTTTTAGCTGCACATAGTTCTTTGTAGGCCTTTTACTGAGTCACTATATATACACATGCACAGCACTACATCAGTACGAGAATACACCCGACGGTGGCCTGTACTTATAGCGAAGAAGAAGAAGAAGATGAAAATAATGGATGTTTTATTATTTGTTCTAAACGAAATAAAGAATAAAAGTGTACACGTGTAAAATAGATAGTCTGGTGTGCAGACCGTTTGATAAAAGGTATATGTTTGACATGTATTTAAAGTAGTGCTAAAGAATAAGTAGTATATCAATTTTCAAGGGCATTACTTTCAGGGTTAATTGTATAATTCGGATATTTACTAATTACAAGATAAATCTGATTTGGTGGTTTATTTATGGTCGTATTGATGGACCTTCAATTAATGGTCTGAATTAAGACTAGCTTTTGGTATCGCATACGGAGGTTGTGTGTACTCGTGTACACACACCCGGAGGTTATTGTGGGCTTATCGGCTCTTAAATTGCTCATGAACTTAGAAAAGGGGTTCGAATTTATGATATCTGTAGCATACTGGAAAAGCTATTTTATGACAAATGATGAAGTCATTTAAAGAGATTTCTATATGGGTTTAATATGAATCTTAGTGACTTGAAAAGTATGTCACATTTGTTTGAAGGTCAATAGGAATTATTTGACCTTGTGTTGTCATTCATAAAACTTGAACATGTTGAAGAGGGATATTTGCAGAAATATTATGAAAGATATAAGATGCCATTTTTGGGTCATTTAGTAGTTATATTTATATCTAAATAAGTGATTAATTATTCACGAGAAAACAGATATTCGGGCAGATTAGCATTTTCTGTTATAGAGGTTACGTTTATACTTGAAACTGATATGAATGAGTCAAGGTGACTTATATATTTATGAATTCGTCAATTTGTTCTTTCAGATTGAATAAAATTAGACTTCGGTCTTATCCGATACCAAGCGGGATATTCTGGCTGACTTCATCTTTCTTATCAAGCGATCCATATATTATTATCATTATTGTCATTATAATTATTGTAATTGTCCTTCTTATTAAATTTTTCGTATAATATTGAGATTAATCATGGAGGTTTGGATATGCATCATTAAACTGAATTTGAATTTAAATCTGTAATTACATTACCCTAAACTCCCCCCCCCTCGAATATGCTTCACAAATACTGTAGGTATGTATCATGCATATTATCAAAAAGAGCAGAAATCTGGTCTCTTAACATCATGATCTTGTATTGTTGAGCCCAGCTTTCTATATGCCATCTTCTTGATATTCATTATAAACATAGACATCACAAAATATGCTGATAAAGTATACAGTAATTTTGATGGACACTCGATACATTTTAATGAACAGTATTTTTAGTAGAAGTATAACTATAAATTAAATCTAGACATGCATAGGTGTTCATCAATATGTAATCTTTAATCTTGACTGATCTTGACAGAGCAAACAAATTATGAAGAACATACTCGAGTGTGGTACCATCCAGCCAGGTGAAATTCCCCTCGCCACTCCTCCATAGCCCAAACCAGTAACAAAAATATGGTAGACATGATGCACAGGGAGGAAGTAGCTCTTTGAGAAATGTCTGTATTAAAATCAAAATAAAGAAGATATATTAGGATTTCCATTGAATGAGTAAGTCATGATAAACCCTCGTATTAAAGCTCAATTGATTCCCCCCACACACACACACAAACACACCCCTTCATCTTCATATAAGTCTATGTACAGAATTTTAGCAATAAAATGATTGACCAGACTTTGAAGGCTTTGGGGGGGGCATGGACGCCAATACCTTCATTACCAGTTTAAATTCCAAGTATGTAATTGTTTTGCTGATTAATCCTATTTTTCCCTTAAACTCGTTCGTTTTATCATAATGTGCATTGTATAGTTGGAGAAAAAAAAGAGCCACGATAAATAAAACTTGTCCAACATACGAAGCTCCCATTAGGCCAACACAGCCCACAGCCCAGTTTCGGACTCGTAGGCTTTCTGACAACTTGCTGAGGGTTCACTGAACCGATTGCCTTACATTTTATAACTGTCCTCATAATACTTTTATGTTTTGTCGGTCTCGTTAACCTTTTGGAAATTCCGAACTTTTCTATGAGTCCTTATGTATTTCTTCTTTTTCTTTTTTTACTGATTAATTCATTAAAAAGCATCCTTACGTATTACTTGTTGTCAGTCTCGAAGATATTTTTTAGTTTTGGTCTTAGACTTGTAAACTTTGTTGTTCTATTGGGAGGTTCTTAATGGATCATAAGCAAATAGGCAGCGTAAGCGATAATTTGACTCAAATAGCTAATTAAATGTTGAAAAGCATCCAGTATAAACTTACATTAATTTCGGCTGTTTTGATCACAGCCAAGTCACCGCTATATCTCCGACACGTTTCCCTTGCATTGTCCAACGTTGCTGTCGGCTCTTCCATGATAAGATACTGAGATTCACCGAACTCATGCCATTGACAGCCTACATCTGTTTATAGAGTTGGACATAGAACTTTAAATTTATAGTATTAATGTTTAGAACATTAATTTATTATCAAAATCTTAGCTTTCTGTCAATCTACCTTGATAAATTCTTTTCGATCCCTCCATGAAGGAGAGATGAAAAATTCTAGACCTTCAAATGATGCTTCACTTCTTCCATCAAATACTGTAATAAAACAGACTTTCTATTTGAGAGCCTATCGTGATAAGAAAATTGATTTTCTCTGCCCACTAGAGGCATTCTTCTGATTCTACAGACCCCTTGTGAACCCAAAGCAATCGACGATAAACTTGTACTTTGCGAATGTTCAACTAAAAGGGACCTAAATGAATTCTGGTCTACAAAAGAGTATGAAAACAGAGGACCATTCCACTTTTTGTCATTTCTTAAAGGGAAATTATTCACTCACTGTTTAAACTGTGTATTTCGTCGTTATAAGAATGATCAAGAACTAACAACAATGTATTTTTTTTCTCCATAAAACAAAAACATGTGCAGTGTCATTTCTTGTAGTGAGTGCAAATTCCCGAATACAAAGTCAGCCAGTCATCTCATAATGATGTTCCTAAGTGGAGATTACACATATTTGAAATGACAACGGATTTCGCTTAGGAGGTTGCGCACTATCCGAAATATCTGAAAAGCAATTTGAAATTCAATTTGTACGAAACATGCTCCAGCGACATTTGTTCTGCGGCCAATTTCTTACACTGAACGAATTCCAAACTCCAACCCTTTACCCTAACGCTAAACACCCTCCCCCCCCCCTCCCAATTCCTAAATGCCTTATAGTCCTAAGACAATGTTTTTTGTTTAAATAATTATGGCCCGGAACAACTGTCGCCAAAACACAAATAGTGTTGGATCACCAACATTCATACCTCGTGTCCGCTCACAAATGTACGGGATAACGAAATCTGAAGTGTGGTCATACCATGAAGGGCCATCACGTAAACCAAGACAACCCCAGGAGTTAGCATTATTTGGTTCCGTAGCAGTATACCAATCATTATACCTTGGAGGAAAAATGCTAAAAGAATTAGGTTCGCATTGTCATAATTATTATGATTTTTATGATTATGGTTAATAATAAAAAATGTATATATAATTATTTGTATTATTATCATAAGTAGTAGTAGTAGTATTAGTAGTAGTAGCTTTAGCAGTAGTAGTAGAAGTAGTAGTAGTAGTATTAGTAGTAGTAGTAGTAGTAGTAGTAGTATAATCATCATTGTTATTACTATTATCATTATTATTATTATCATTCAATTCAAATCTTTATTCAACCGTTATAAAACAGTTTACGTTGACAACATACAAGATAATGGTAAGGACCCCTAGGAAGCACAATTCTGCTTGTAATCGGGGCCCTGTAACAAACAAGAACAAGATGATATATATATTAGTATCATTATTGTCATTATAATTATTGTAATTGTCCTTCTTATTTAATTTTTCGTATAATATTGAGATTAATCATGGAGGTTTGGATATCCATCATTAAACTGAATTTGAATTTAAATCTGTAATTACATTACCCTAAACTCCGCCCCCCCCCCCGCCCCTCGAATATGCTTCACAAATACTGTAGGTATGTATCATGCATATTATCAAAAAGAGCAGAAATCTGGTCTCTTAACATCATGATCTTGTATTGTTGAGCCGAGCTTTCTATATGCCATCTTCTTGATATTCATTATAAACATAGACATCACAAAATATGCTGATAAAGTAAACAGTAATTTTGATGGACACTCGATACATTTTAATGAACTGTATTTTTAGTAGAAGTATAACTATAGATTAAATCTAGACATGCATAGGTGTTCATCAACATGTAATATTTAATCTTGACTGATCTTGACAGAGCAAACCATTTATGAAGAACATACTCGAGTGTGGTACCATCCAGCCAGGTGAAATTCCCCTCGCCACTCCTCCATAGCCCAAACCAGTAACAAAAATATGGTAGACATGATGCACAGGGAGGAAGTAGCTCTTTGAGAAATATCTGTATTAAAACCAAAATAAAGAAGATATATTAGAATTTCCATTGAATGAGTAAGTCATGATAAACCCTCGTAAGCTTAATTAATTCCCCACACACACACACCTTCATCTTCATATTAGTATATGTACAGAATTTTAGCAATAAAATGATTGACCAGACTTTGAAGGCATTGGGGGGGGGGCATGGACGCCAATACCTTCATTACCAGTTTAAATTCCAAGCATGTAATTGTTTTGCTGATTAATCCTATTTTTCCTTAAACTCGTTCGTTTTATCATAATGTGCATTGTATAGTGGAGAAAAAAAAGAGCCACGATAAACAAAACTTGTCCAGCATACGAAGCTCCCATTAGGCAAACACAGCCCACAGCCCAGTTTCGGACTCGTAGGCTTTCTGACAACTTGCTGAGGGTTCACTGAACCGATTGCCTTACATTTTATAACTGTCCTCATAATACTTTTATGTTTTGTCGGTCTCGTTGACCTTTTGGAAATTCCGAACTTTTCTATAATTCCTTACGTATTTTTTCTTTTTCTTTTTTTACTGATTAATTCATTAAAAAGCATCCTTACGTATTACTTGTTGTCAGTCTCGAAGATGTTTTTCAGTTTCGGTCTCAGACTTGTAAACTTTGTTGTTTTATTGGGAGTTTCTTAATGGATCATAAGCAAATAGGCAGAGTAATCGATTATTTGACTCAAATATGCACATTTATTCTAAAGTTCTTTATCGGGCGTCACTTACTCCTGTTCCAAAATGGGTTTATGATTCCCTGGATGAATTAACTTTTGATTTCATATGGAAAGGAAAAACAGATAAAATCAATAGAAACACCATGTTTTTAGACTATAAGCAAGGGGGGTTAAAGATGTTAAATTTTTCTGCACAAGTTAAATCGCAGCGAAATATGTGGATTCAAAAACTTCTAAACAAAGATGAAGACATGAAATGGAAACAATATTTTAACTTTGTCACGGAACACGTGGGTGGAGATTTGATATTTTCATGTGACTATATACCAAGTTTATTAAAAGTGACAGCTCCACAATTTTATATGGATTTATTAGAAGATTGGGTGAATACGAGACATATAAGGAGTATAGACATTGGTGATGTGGTAATTTTTAATAATAAACTTATTCGATATAAAGGGAGTTGTATATACGATAAGAGGTTGTATGACAAAGGAATTTACAAATTAAAACATATTTTGGAAAACGATGGTAAACTAAAATGTGACAGGCATTTTATCGATTTAGGTGTTGAAGTAAATGAAATTGAAAAGATCAAGCACTTTTATGCCTGTTTACCAGTTTGTTGGAAAAATAATTTTAGAAAGGGAGAAGAAAAAATAATTCTGGAACTGATTTCACTTTGGGGAAGAAAACAACTAATATAGCTGATCTAAAATCAAAACAAATTTATGTACAATTAATAAAGAAAGATGATTTTAAACCTTTGGTTTTTGAGAGAATTGGAAGGAACTATGGTTTTTCCTGTAAGGAAATAGAAAACATATTTTAAGACTAAGACAGTGTACACTTAACAGTCGATTAAGAGAGTTTCAGTTCAAACTTATACATCATATATTATATACAAACCATCACCTCTTCCGTTTTGGTCTTGTCTCGACTAACTTATGCTCATTTTGCGAAAAAGATGAAGAAACATACAAACATTTATTCTATACTTGTGAATTTGCACAATCAGTGTGGGGAATGTGCACGAGCTTTTTAGACTTTGAAATACATAACTGTAGTTTGGAGGAAATTCTGTATGGGAAAGAGGAGAGAAATAAAGGAAAATATCAATTAATGAATCATGTTTTAATTCTTGTTAAATATCTGATTTATAGAAATAGAGAACTTAAAAACCACCCTCTTTTAATGAAATAATGAATAGTATAATAGGGGATAAAGTAGAAGAAAGGAAATTGGCAGCAATGAGGGAACTCTCACTATTCATTTTTCTAAATGGGAAAACCTGAGTATTAGACAAACAATTGGAACCCAGAGCCAGTCGTCCACCGGTTAAGAGGGGAGGGGATAAGGATAAGGGAGAGGTCGGGTAGGGTAGGGTTAACAAAAAGAGAAAACTTTTCTCTCATGACAACAGTATAAAAGAAGTATAAGTTGCTACAATTGTTAAAACAAAAATTTTGGATTATACAACTGCATATGTTTTCTTTGAAAATATGAATTTTTGTTTCAAAAATGATGTATAGGAACTAACTATGTAAGTTTCTTTTGAAGCCGTTTGTAAGACAAAAATTTATACTGATTTATAATGTCATCACATTTGCAGTGAGCGTTACATATGATGATTGTAATTTGTACTATGATTATAATTTGTTTCAAGAGAGAAAAGAATAAAAACTGACCATAAAAAAAAAAAATAGCTAATTAAATGTTGAAAAGCATCCAGTATAAACTTACATTAATTTCGGCTGTTTTGATCACAGCCAAGTCACCGCTATAACTCCGACACGTTTCCCTTGCATTGTCCAACGTTGCTGTCGGCTCTTCCATGATAAGATACTGAGATTCACCGAACTCATGCCATTGACAGCCTACATCTGTTTATAGAGTTGGACATAGAACTTTAAATTTTTGCATTTATAGTATTAATATTTATAACATTCATTTATTATCAAAATGTTAGCTTTCTCTCAATCCATATTGATACATTTTTTAAATATATTTTTCTAGCGAGTTCGTTTCTGTTTTGCCTTAGTTGAAGAAGAAGCGAATATGAAGCCACTAAATGATGTCAACAATTCGTAACTCCACTGCTCTGATGCTGCTGTTATTCACACTAAAAGGGGCGGCGTGGATTCATTTAAACCCCTGTTGTTTTCTTTTCTTCTTCTTTTTTTGTATAACCTCGCGGAATGACTGCTTCCGTTACTTTTAGGTCCCGAGTCTAGCCTATTTAACACGAAATTCACAAAATCCGGACAATGAGTTATCGCGCAGCATCCAAAATTTGCTCCCTATACTAATTACACACAAAGTCTGATCACAAGTACGAAACGTTAATTAGGTAATTATTTAAAAACGCATCGAGTTAGGAAAACAAATGTTAACATTTATGTTCGCATCCTTTTGTCATTTATGTTGATGAAGTCAGGATACTTGCAGACAGCAAGGCAGGCAACTTAGGTGTGATCATGGATTAGCACCTTTCAATTTTAATTTATCGTTTTGTATTGTATTGATTCATTGAAATAAAAGTCATCGAACATGCAACCGATAGCTGAAATTGTTCAATTTACGGAGTAAAAAGTACATGCGGCATCAAAGTACATTGATAACACATTAAAAGATATAGAAAACTAAACAAGTATTGTTTATATTTAAAATATGATTCACAAGTTTTTTTATTGATGAAATAAAATGGCTATTTTTTTTAATAAAATAAAAATTTAGTATTTAAACATTTACAGCCTATCACAACAATGACGGAGCAGGTAGCCCACGAAGACTGACAGAGACTGTGATTTCCAAACCATATAAGACATGAGGGTTCATAGCTCAGTAAAAACAACAAAGAAATATAGCTTTAAAATGTACTTGCAGTTCAAATAAAATCTAGATGTTTATAAAGTAGAACACAACAAACGACAAAGAGATTAAAGCTAAGTTTCAGCATTGGTTAAAGTAAGGTGATGTTCCTGAACTCAACAAAATTTGCAAAATTAAAAAAAGGCTATAACATGTATAATGCATATGAAAATAATTGCTTCATAAATTGATTAAAAAGGTACCAAGTAACATTTCCAGTCTTGTTCAAAGCAAGGAGGGCGTTAACTATGCATTAAGGTATATGAGTTAACGTCCCTCTGACTACAATAGTATATATGTAAATCGCTTAGAGACATCGTAGATGTATTAAGCGCTATATAAAAGCGGAATATTATTATTATTATTATTATTATTATTATTATTATTATTATTATTATTATTATTATTACAAACAGATTACAAAAGTGATTGGGTGGTATTCTCTTAAGTTAAGCCGGGACTAAGTCCAGACTAAACAAGAATTTTAGTTCACACTTTTATGGAATGCTAGGTTTCATCTTCCTCCTTCAATATTCATGACAAAGATAATCTACCAAAGACTTTATTGAAATTCAGTTCATACTCATATTATCTTTTTCTTCCCATTTCATTGCAAAATTATTTTTTTTGACACTTTTTATTGCAGGATTAAAATAATCTGTACAGGGAAAATGAGTTGGCAACAGGCACTCCATAAAAGTGTGAACTAGTTAATCCGAGCTTAACTTAGTTCGCGCTATCGGAATACCACCCAATGTTGTTAAATGTACACTTTAATTTACTCATAAGGTCAAACACGGTATTTCACAATTTTAAATGAATGTTACCTCGAAAGGTACAAAGTGAAGAAAACTTGAATGCAATAATATAGTGATAATAAAGTTGTAATGATAACATGGACAAAGACAAGTATCAAGAAGTAGGTTACCTTAATTACTGTAGTTATATCTGGGGTAATACATACAAGACCCATTTATCTAAGATTGAATTAGTTCAAAAGAAAGCTGTTCGAATAATAACAAATTCAGACTTTCGCTCATCATCTGCACCATTATTCAAATGTTTGAAAATATTACCTATTTATCAATTGGTTACTCTTAATACACTAATATTTATATACTCTTCATTAAATAACATAATTCCTCAGTCTAAAGATAAGCACTTAATATTCAATTCCGATTTTCACCAATATAACACCCGTCAAAGTAATACTCTTTATATTCCTTTTTTCAAAACTACAGTTGGACTTCAATCCCTTATCAGTAAGGGATCGAAGGAATGGAATGAACTCCCACAAGACATAAAATCAAGCAGATCACTTAAGACTTTTAAATTATTGTCCAAGTCAATATTATTAGGCTCCCTCTAATGAAATGTTATGAATATATGCTTGTATATGATAAATAATGTATATGTGACCCCTATTTATATTTTAATATTGAATTCCCAGGCGTGTGTGTGAGTGTATTTGTGAGGGTGTGTGCGTTTGTGTGTTTGTGTGTGATAATGTATGTAGTATTGTTTGTTTATTTTTAATTTTTAATCGTTTTTTACTTGTTCTTGTTTTGGGACACCAAATTATAGAAGCATTTTGCTTTTCGGTGCTCCCAACCATGATTTTATTTACTGTTTTAAATTGATATAATGTTATTGTTTCCATTTGATGATATTTTATGGTTGAATAAATAAATACAAATACAATACAAATAGGTAGGCTATTTCACATCAATGAGCTATTATTTTTTCTGGTTCCCTTATTCTTTGATATAATTGCACATGAAAGAAGAAATACAAAAATATAATGAATAGATTTTAAAAAATGCAAGTGGAAACATAAGCAAAGACATTTTTCGTTGACTTGATCTTTGCTAGAATGAGTTCAAAGATTCAAGGTGAATTAAGCAGTCTAACAACAGTGGGTATCGTTGAGGATTAATACCGGGTAGTCCGACAGAGAGGGGTGTGGAGAAGATGTGAAGAGCGTAGGCGACGAGAGGAGATTATCACTACGTAAATACCCCGGTCACACATCGCTGCGACCTTACTAAGACCATACCGACCACCCCGATCATAAAAAAGTTATCCAAACAGGGCATTATCGCCTTCTAAATCCAGCAATTTGGCAAATTATCAAGAACTGATTTCTTGATATCAAGAAATCGAATTCTTGATATCAAGAATTGCCATTGCTTTACAACAGAAAATCATTTCTTGATATCAAGAATGCATTTCTTGATATAAAAAAATAGGAATAAATGTTAAAACGGCTTGCCATAAATACGCAGCAATACGCAAGCCAAATACGCAAAGGTGTGACTGAGGCATTACTTCGGAACATGAGAAAAATGAGAACTCGGCTACAGCAGGGAAGATCGAAATATTTATAAAAGCAAAGTGCGTTGTATATCGATAAATAGTTTTAGTAGGGTTTTTTTCTGATATCAGCGTATTGATATAACTTGTAGTTGTTTTCATAATTGTTATTGTCATTGTTCTTATTAATGATTGTCTTGTTGGGCCTGTATTTCCAACCACATTATGAGTAGGATATGTTTCTTTCGGATTTGTATATATGCACATGTTGATTTAATTGAATTGAATTTAAGTCTGCATAATTAATTTCATTTTTTTTCTTTTGCCATTGTTATCACTTCATATGGTTACATTGTTTTTCTTCCTCTCACACCGTTGATAAAACTTGGATAAATGGTAAAGGAAATCCAATTGTAAATCAATAACAGTCTGCTAATATTGATCTAGAATTTGTATACAATGCTATTTTACACGCTCCTTCAGAACTAGACTAAAGTAAGCAAAACGACTTGAAATACCTACCGACAGGTATTTGGCAGATATGTCGTCTTCCTGATGTGCACGCTACTCGGTTCCATCGTCCATGTATTGGGTCAGTGAGGCTCGATCGAGACCTCATCACAGCACAGTAAGGTGTTGGATTGTTCGGCTCGGTATATAGAGAAGTATACCAATTGGTATACCTTGGTAGTGATTAATATCAAATATGATAAACAGTAAAAATTAGATTTAAGCGCATCATAAATTCCATAGAAATGTTAAAGATATATATGGGACATAAATTTACTACATCATGACTCGAGTGTCTTTGGAACAAAATAACATTGAATCTTCTGGTAAATCAGTATGAAGGGCCTATGACTAATTTTGTGAATGCATTGAAATGGTACATTTGGCATGTTACCAGGAGTCTTTTATTCATTCGTTGACAAAACTTTCCTTTAGAGCAAGTATTTTAATTGCGAGAATTTGAATGTTAATGAACAGTTTGGGAATATAAAAGATTTTTTTCGTGAAGAAAACCTAATTTCATTTTTGTTGGGGGCGTATAGAAAACTATGGGAAACAAACGTAATTTGTTGGCGTGACGTACGCGCCGCGTAACATGATATAAATGAGGTTTTCTGACACCACTCCACGTTGTTACTGATTTTAATGAATAAACGATCAATATCAAATTCATGCTGTAAAGAATGGTTACTTGATGGCCTTTAGTACTGTACATTAAAAAGGGGGAGATTTTCCATGACTCAGAAGAATTCTGGAATACGAAGATTTGATCAAAATGAGATTTATTACGAATGATTAAATGATTTATATGGTGTTATGACCCTGATCAGATTTTTGTCTCTAAAAGATTTGAATAAATGTGTAGGGTTTCACAATAATTTCTTCACTTAGTCGGTTATTTTCGATTCTTGATTGAAATTGATCAGAGGGAAAAAAAAACCTCCCTTGCCCTCATTTTAAAGTTGCTAGTGCTTCTTCCGCGCTTATATACCTATCATTAAAACCACTCACATAACGAAGAAAACGCTATGGAAAAAATTAATTTAAAAAAGGAGTAGCATTATACCACCATGATAGTTCACACATACCCAGGGTCCGTTCCATCAATCCATCTGTATGTATCATCCTCATCCATGTCTTCTAAGCCGATGTAATAGTTACCATCACCCTCCGTTAAACTCATGGCAATGAAATCCTGTGTATGTTATGAAGAGAAGAGGAATACATCGAAAATTGATATGAATGGGGCAAAATGCTTTGTTTCCCCTTCTCGTGGAGGGTGAGTATTCCATCCCGCCTCCCTCGATTTAAAGGATCGATATCCGAGTCGCATACATCGGCGTAATTAAAGCCACCTCAATATTACAATGGGGATGTTCCACAAAAATTCTGAAAATATTAAATCGGAGTTTTAGATGTCACATTTTTCAGAGACTACAACCTTTATGGCTTCTGTTTTGACGTTCACTGGTGAAATATTGTAAGACAGTGGTCACAAGCACCTTTTTTTCATCAGATAATATTCCATGGTGTATATATTGGTGGTTGGAGTAATTGTGGGTCGGCATAAAAGGTCAATTATGCATGTTGTGATAAAAGCACCAAATTTGGCACACATGTAGATTAACATGTTCTGAGCAAAACTGGATGTTGAGCCCCTGAGGCCCGATGTGCCCATTTCTTTTAAAATGGCCCCGCTGTGTATTTTTCTTATGTGGTTCGTCCTAAATAATTGTTATACTTTAGCAAATATCAATTGAATCAAATACTTTAAAATCATATTTCTAATTTCCAGGTCTAGCAATTACGCCAAAAATGGTCCAGGTGCCCATTTTTAACTTAATAACAATTTCATGTTCTATAGTATGAAAAAGATTTGTTTTTGTAGAATATGAGTACATTGATTCTAATTATGATCAGGGAAACACCATTTGATAGAATTACTGAAAGAGATGGCACACGTGCCCATTATGAAGAAACAGGCCCGAAATACAATTGTGTCTAAAATAACATTTTCAAATCTTTTATTAATCGTGGTCAAGCATTTTGTGATATTTTGCTCTATGATGAATTAACATGATGACATTAGCGAAATTGTAGATTGTAGAGCCATTTCAAATTCTTCTGCAGGGGCCCATGTCAGAGATCTTCGAAAACGGCGGTTATATTGTACCTTTCCTTCATAATTAGTCTAATAGCTACTGTAAGAACTATCAAATGAAACTCGGGTGTATAATAGATTCTTTGTTTGTTTTATTTATTTCAATACGGTGGAAAAAAACTTGCTTTCAGCCGAAAGGCTGTTTTTCAGCAAGTCCATAGGTTTTGTAAAAGCTTGGATTGTTAGAGCTCTTGTGAGTAATGTGCCGCGGGATTCCATGTCCTCGAACTGCTGGCGAACAGAGCAACAATACCAAGCTCTGTAATTGTTAGGATCTCTTTCCAGTAGGGTCGTGTTTGTGCCATCGCACTGGATCAACCAGATCTATTGATTCATAATATATTATAATCATTTTTCTCATTTTATTAATCAAATTAATTTTATATCGTCAGGTATTTTCGATCTGCCCTCTATTTCCTTAAAATTTATGGACTTATTTCGAAAAAAAAATCTCTGTTTTTCTATTATAATCAGTGTTTTTATCACAGCACTATAATCAATTAAGTACTTTAAAAGTAGTATTTGGTTGTGCTTAATTAGTACTCCTAACTTCACGCAACATAAGAGTAATTGTAATCACCTCATTCTTGTAATAAATGTTAATTGTTATTGCCATACATAGTTGTAACCACTGCCTTGTGGTTCAGGCTCTCTTTAGAATCTAAGGCTAAGTAAGGGAGCAAACCCTAACAGAAAACCATGCTACCGTGACAGCATTGAGGTCGATTGACGATATGGAACTCCCGACATCCTTCGACCAATCACTGCAGGGTCTAGTGGTTCACACCCGTCCTGGCTTGTCCTCGCCGGTGTGAAACTGCCACCAGTTCCCCGAGAGAGTGCCGTTAGTAACTTGCAAGAGCTACCGGTACTTACCAACCTTTGCAAGCAGCCTTCATGAAAGTGAAGGCGGTCATTGTCGCTTCGCGACAGACAGCTACTACTACTATTGGATGTATCTTAAATTTATTTTGAAACTTGCATGGCCTTGCACATCATAAGTGTTTTGGTCTAGTGGATAAGACGCCGGACTGTGAACCACGGGATACGGGGTTCGAATCCCTGCCACATCACTAACGCCCTTTGGCTTGACTAATTAATCTACATTTGCTACACTCTACCCAGGTGCGGTCCACTTGTCCAAATGCTGATGAATTTATCTTATCGCTATTTGCCGTAAGAAAGGGGTTTATCATACAGTGCGGGATAGTTAGAATGACAAGTTTAGAATAGAAACTTATTTTATTATTTATCCTCGACCGCTCGTGGGTGTTGGATCATAGACACACATGCGCTACTCGACTGTGTTTTTTCTTATGCATATGAAAGCTTATAATTCAGAGCAGTGCATGTGTTCATTTTCTATTTCTTTATCTTTCTCTCTCTCTTTCTTCCTTCCATTTTTCTTTCTTGAGATACCACACAAATACAAGCACTGCTCTATTGTGGATTTCTCATTTTCCATCAAAATTCTACTTAATTCATGTTGATATCATGCTTATATATCTAAAACGTGTTTATCACTTATCGACTTTTGATATTGTATAATTACAGGTTTTATTTTCTATGTTATATATGTTTTGATTGAGTTATGGAAATAAAATAATTTGAATTGAATTGAAAAAAATATAATAGAATACATAATATATAATAATGTATAATATAGGTATATGAATTGTTCTAATATCACACGGTATACAAATTATAAAAAAAGTAAAATATTTTATTCTAAAATTTTCTGCAAATTCCTTTTGACCTCGTCGTATTACCTTTAAAATTTGTTAGCTCTCGTCAAGGTATTTTTTATAAATTGAAGTTGACAATACAACCTCTCTAAGATACACGTATTGGCCTTGCATCTTGGGCCTTGACCGAGTGTTCAATGGTCGCAAATAAGTATCCTATTAATATAATTAATAACCAGATGCTGTTGGCAATATCTGAAGGTTCCACCTTAGTATTGGGGTGCCTAAATTGCGGAATGAGCAAAGCCTTGCACAGAAATATTTTGCAAGTCGGCTACTGTTTTGGGTCTTTTTTCATATTGGGCACCTGTGACAGATATTCTGTTCATATTACAGGAGTAGCATTTGCCTTACTATTAGAATCACTTTGCCCACATTGTTTACCTTTATGATACGCTGATGCAAACATGGGCCTTTATGGATGAATGGGCACCTAAAACACATTTTAATAATTGAAAAGCCTACAATTTGAAATAAGAATTCAACATTCTTTCAGTAAACCATAATTTGTTCTAATACAATGATATTTTGTTTGAAGTAAATATGCAGGGAAATGTACCCTGTGGCAGTTATATTAAAAATTAGGTCGTAGAGGGCCTCATGTGTTCAAATTAAAATGGCTCAATATTCAGTTTTCCTAATAAAATAATCATCTACCTTTGTGTCAAATGTTGTGCTTTAATCAGAAAGCACACGATTACGTTGAGATAATATAATTCATCTGTTTATACATACGTACGTTTTCGGCCGTTTTACAATACTGGCCAAATGTGCCATCGATTTTGTTTCATTTATATTTATCAAATAATGTTTATCTGATCACGATTAGAATCATTTTGCACATAGTCTACAATAAAATAAATTTATCATGTGAGTTGTATTTAGTTGGGCCTTTATCTGGAGAAAAGAATGGGCATCCAAACGTTATTTGCGTAATGTTTAGGCCTGGAAAGTAAAAATACTATTTCAACATGTTTTATTAACTTAGAGTTGCTAAAATATATCACATTTGGGTCAAATCATACAGGAAAGAAGTTTAGAAAAATCAGCATAATGGGGCCCAAATGGCAGGTTTGAGGTGTTTCAACCTACAGTTTTGCTAAGACCATATTAAACTATGTATGTGCCAAATTTGTTATTTTTATCAAAAAATGCACAATTAAACTGGAATTCGATAATATAATGGCTACAGGTCAATAAGAGTGTTATTGACAGGTTTAACTTCATAGAGCTCCTGCTAATTAGAATATCTTG
The DNA here is from genome assembly GCA_037976565.1 of Mesocentrotus franciscanus. Classification (NCBI taxonomy): domain Eukaryota; kingdom Metazoa; phylum Echinodermata; class Echinoidea; order Camarodonta; family Strongylocentrotidae; genus Mesocentrotus; species Mesocentrotus franciscanus. The sequence continues at coordinate 35,533,187 of CP137674.1, read as the reverse complement.
TTTGCTATCAGTCTTGACAATATTCCCCTGCCGTATTTGTTCTGAAGAAATCAAAAGTTGCCAGAAAATCCTGATACATCATAGAAATACGTAGGCAACGGTTGAAAATAACTCGCCATGTATTAAAGGTAAACTGTATAGGGTTTCAATCATACACGGTAAAAGTATTTACATGTACATACATTTTGTTCAGCTGATGTGATGATTGGCATGTCACCCCCTAAGCTTTGACAGTCTGCACGTGTTTCAGAGAATGTCCTGAAGACACCATCATTACCATGGTAGAAGACATACTGATAGCCACCAAACACATTCAACCCTGATGCAGAACACTCCTGACATTTAACTGTAAGCATGGTAAAACAACAATGATAATGACAGTAATGTTAGTAAAGAAATTTTGTATATGATTTGATTAAGTTAAGTTTTATTTCAAATCAGGGTAAGTCATCAAATCTAATGAACTGTCGTTCTTTCGGAGCTCCTGCATCAAGTTACATTGAAGAATTAAAAGTATACAGCATCATACAAGATTTACCGTATCCGGACACCTACCCCCTGGACATCCACCCCCGAACACCACCCCTAGGATAACCACCCTCTAGGACAACTACCCCCTAGGACAACTACCGCCTATGACAACTACCCCCCGGACAAATCCCCCTGACAACAATCCCCTAGGACAACTACCCCCCGGACAACTAACCCCAGACAACTACCCCTAGGATAGTTGTCCGGGGGTATTTGTCCTAGAGGATGGTTGTCGTAGAGGGTAGTTGTCTGGGGGTCGTTGTCCGGGGTTAGTTGTCCGGGGTAGTTTCCTAGGGGATAGTTGTCTGGGGGTAGTTGTCCGTGGTAGATGTCCTAGGGGGTAGTTGTCCTAGGGGGTAGTTGTCCGGGGGTAGTTGTCCTAGAGGGTAGCCGTCCTAGCGGGTGGTTGCCCTAGGGGGTAGTTGTCCTAGAGGATGGTTGTCGTAGGGGGTAGTTGTCTGGGGGTTGTTGTCCGGGGTTAGTTGTCCGGGGGTAGTTTCCTAGGGGTAGTTTCCTAGGGGTAGTTGTCTGGGGTAGTTGTCCGGGGTAGATGTCCTAGGGGTAGTTGTCCTAGGGGGTAGTTGTCCGGGGGTAGTTGTCCTAGAGGGTAGCCGTCCTAGAGGGTGGTTGCCCTAGGGGGTAGTTGTCCTAGGGTGTAGTTGTCCTAGAGGGTGGTTATCCTAGGGGTGGTCATTCGGGGGTGGTTGTCCAGGGAGTACATACAAGGGATCAGATATAGGGAACATATTATTCCGTGAGATATTATTCCGCGTTTTTAAAGAATAGAAGAGAATCAAAATTCAAATGCAAGCACAAAGGAATCGTTTGAAACATCATACAGTCACAAACACGTACACTGCTTCTAACTCTTAGAGAGATATACAAACCTATTGAAGATGTCAACATCCACATCAGAGTGAATAACGATTGCAGTAATTGAAAATTAAACATGATAATACGTATTGATGTGGTCCAACTAGAAATGAAGCATTCACTTTATATCACATATTATTACATCCAATCCAATTTAATATTTTGTAATAAATGTAAACCTGGTGCCTGGCTTCCGAAAGTCCCCGCAGTGGAAGCGCGGTTCGGAGCATGGAACTTCAAAGCCAAGTGGAATGTTACACATCCCATTGTTACGCTGTAGAACTCACGAATGCGTTTGAATAAATTACAAGAGTTTCACCTCCTTTCTTTCACCTCCCTGAACTAACCATAACAAATCCGACCATCTACCTCATCAGTGTATATTGTCTCTAGCTGCAACATAAATAAGACCCCAATGGCTTGAGGTGTCGTATTCGAGTGTTCTAAAACATTCGACTGGGAATGCAAAGGTTGTGGGTTCGATCACTGGCACGACACTTATGTCATTGAGCGGGCCATTTTATTTACATTGCTCCTCTCCATCCAGGTGTTAAATGGGCACCCGGACATGTTTTACAAGATATAATAGAGGAGGGGAGTATAAGTCTTGTTCAGACGATGGCAATGTACCCCGGTGTAAAGGTCGCGTTAAAGGGATTGTGTATCTTTGTCTCAGATTCTTTAAAAAATCCTGGATTTAGCTCATGCTGCAATCATAATTATATACCTTTAGTCAGTTTGGAATCCCATGACGTTTACAAGCCGATCACCCGTCTGATTATCAAGATATTTATGATTGGAATTCGAAATTTCAAAAATCGTTTTCCCAACGGTTGTTATAACACTACAGTCTATTGGGGAAAATTAGTATGGTAAAGCCGGTCACTCAAGGATTTTACTTTTTTGAGGCACTTCATCATGATCATTTTGAAGCAAATTTTTGTTTAGGGCTTCAATATTACACCATATTTATTTATTTATTTATTTATTCAGTCTTCTTTAAAATACAGGGTAGTCCCTTCAGAGCCACAAGGTCTGCTTTTCAAAGGAGCCCTGTAGGCGAGTGACAAAGTACATGGTAAAATTACAACAACAACAGATAAAAACATATACACAATACATAATACACAGTTATTTACTACTAGATATGTTAGGTACGTTAAAGGTACTATGTCCCAGGTGGCTTGAAAATGTCTGTAAGTGGGGAAATAACGACTATTAGTTGTCGAATCGACTTAGGAGCTATAGAGCCAGGAAGTAATAGTCTGATTTTTCAGACCATTGTACCGAATGGTCATACGTTTTATGCTGCGCAAAGATTCAATCAGTTTAATTTTGGCCATTACAAGAAGTGGGTTATTGATGTAGACAAATGCTCATGTACCCTTTACAGCTCATTTTATGTATGTTATTACCAAAGATGAAGAAAAGCCAGTCAGTCACTCAATAGTGTCTGACAGTGAAGTCTAGCAAGTTCACAGTTTTCCTTGCATAATTTGAATATTAGGACACTGCTAACGTTTAATTTCACAGATAGGACATAGTATGACATATTCATAATTCCTGCAAAGTTCTACAGAATTTGATGTTGGCTGCAAAAGGGACATAGTATCTTTAACACAAAGCACGTTTTAGTTTGAAAAGACAACCTACATAAAATTCATGCTTGGATTTAAATGAGCCAGATAAAGCAAGAGAATATATTTATATTTATAAATTAAACAAGACAAGTTCACTTAAGTTGATATACTTGCACGGGTACGATAAAATCAAACAAAATTTAAAACACACTAAAAGATAAGAAAATTTCAAGTCAGCCTGAAGAGTTTAAAGAAAAGTGTGGCTAAAAAGAAAAGAAAACGGCAGATTAAGGTGGATTGCACAAAAAAAAGACAGTATAAGCACACAATGGATAGTTTAACGAGACTAAAAGGTAAATTTACAATCAAACAAGCAAAAGAACAAACACAAAGTGTCAAACGAAAGACAGTAGAAGCACACAATAGATAGTTTAACGAGACTAAAAGAAAGTTATACAATCAAACAAGCAAAAGAACAAACACAATGTGCCAGCCCTCGTTGAAAGTAGTGAAATCCATTATATATATACTTTCTTTTAAAGAAGAGACTGATAGTGTCGGGTTTGATTCTTGAAAACTTGCAAAGATGATGATAATTGAACAGACATTGGTAATTTATTAAACTGTGAACATGCAAAGTAAGAAAACGAGCGTTTTTTTTAATCAGTTCGTGGTTTGGGTAAGAATAATGGGCTATTCAGGGCATATCTTGTAGGGTACTGTGCTGGACGTCTGGATACAAATGTATTTAAATACAAAGGAGCAAGATTGTTTAAAATCTTGTAAACGTTTACACAGCGTTGGTACTTCACTCTTTCTTCAACATTTTGCCATTTAAGTTTATGCATCAAAGTAACACTCGATGTATAGAAATCAGCATTTAAAACTAATCTTGCATATTTATTTTGACTTCTTTGTAATTTTGTCATATATTCTTTTGTACACGTACCCCACACACAACAACAATAGTCTACATGGGGTAAAACAAGTGAAAAGTACAGCTGAATCATGTTACGCCTCGTCAGACATGATTTGATTCTTCGTACGCATGCTACAGTACGCGATATTTTCCGGACAACTTCATTAATATGCAACGACCAATTAAGACTTTGTTGAAGAATAACACCCAAATACTTAATGTTAGTAACATACTCTAGATACTGACCTTGTATTTCTAACTTCAACTCACAATTTCGTACTTTTCTTTGAGAGCCAAATAACATAGTTTTAATTTTACTAGAATTTATCTTCATTTTGTTTATGGTAAACCATTTTATCAAAGCATCCAGGTTATTTTGTAATGTTTGTTGAACATGAGCAAAATTATTCCCTTTTGCAAAGATGGCAGTATCGTCAGCGTACAGAGATACTTTTGACATGTGTTGGAAGTTAAGATAACAAATATCATTGATAAAGATGCTAAATAATAAAGGTCCCAGTATCGCCCCTGGGGCACTCCTGTTTCATCAGGTAAAAAATCACTCACTACGCCCTGGTAGGCTACACACTGCTGCCTATTAAATAAATAAGAGTTAAACCAAGATAATTCGGTATCATAAATTCCATAGTACGATAATTTCTGTAAAAGAATATCATGGGGTATAACATCAAATGCTTTACTGAGGTCTAAGAATATTGCTCCTGTAATTTGGCCTGAATCCATATTATCTAACAAAAAATCACATATCTCGGTCAGGCAAGTTGCAGTAGAGTGTTTCGGTCGGAAGCCCGATTGGCGTTCAGACAAAAGACGATGTTCGTTCAAATAGTGATACAGTTGTGAGTGAACAGCCTTTTCCAATATTTTAGAAACAGATGACAAAAGTGAAATAGGTCTGAAGTTTGTTATTTGATTTGATCGTTTACTTTTGGCGATTGGAATAATTTTAGCGAGTTTTAGGTCTTTTGGAAAGCGGCCGGTCTGCAAGGATCGTTTTAATAGGTAGGTCAAAGGCTGTGATATGAAAGGAGCACCCAGTTTCAATAATCGAGGATGTAAATCATCCAAACCAATCGCTTTTGTACAATCAATAGTACTTAACTCTTTTAGTACAAAGTCAGAGTCAATGTTACCAAATTTAAAAGAAAAAGTTGTTTGTGACAAAGTTTCAAAGAGATTCGTATCATCATCCGTTGTGTTTAAACTAGAAGCTATGTCGCTGCCGACACTACTAAACATTTCATTGAATTTGTTAACTATAATGTTTTTATCAGAAATAAATTCTTGGTTGATAACAACATGCCTTTCTTCCTCAGACTTTTTGCTTGGAAGTAAATCATTCATCACCTTCCAACTTTTCCGAAAATCGTTGCTGCTTTCCGTAAGCTTAGTCCTATAGTAAAGCCTTTTCAGTTTTTTATTCAGGTTGTTCGCTTTGTTTCGAAAGCAGGTGTATTTTTCCCAGTGCAACTTCATGGTTTGGTTATATTGAACAGGTTGCTGAAGATACGATTGATAATTGGATTCCGGTATCTTAGTTTTGAATTGGTCTAACAAACAACGCTGATAACACGTAGGGCCATGCATCTCAGATTTGGCATTGTTAAACAATGCCTTTTAGAGCTAGTCGGGGTAAATATGGTCGGAGTATAGTGACGGTCTAAACGATAGTCGTGTTAGCTACACCTACCTTTAGCCCGACCGATTTACTCCTGGATTTATCCAAGAGTAACACGACTAGAGGGTAGCGTAAGTTGACCGTGTGGATGCTCTCACTTGGCACTCGGAATACCTGTGACCTTATAGAAAGTGAAAATTAGATTTCGCACGGTTTAGATGCGGAAGGTGGGTTGAGGTCGACTAGTGCGGGCGCCACCACTTCCAGGGGCGGATCCAGGGGTGTGGGGGCGTACCCCCTTTTTTACCTTTAAAAAAATCACATAAAAAATGTTCAGTTTACTCATTCAGAAATGCCTCAGAATGTACAATAGAGCATGTTAAGGTTCAAAATTATCCGGGGCCCTTAAGCGGGCCCTACCCCACACCGTAAAGGCTTCACGCTCGCAATTTCGTACATTTCACCCCCCTTTTTTTTCTATGACTCGATTACGTTCTCAGCGGCATCAATAATTTCCATACATCAAATTTTGTTAGCATGACCACATGCTTTCTCTGTTAACTTAGGAAGGACTGCATGTTTGACTTTTGTGTCGCCTTTATTAATGATGTCATTATTATGATACTATTACTTGATGATATTGTAGAGTTGTTTTAAACCGTCTCTATGTTTGACTGATTTTGACAGATCCCCGCAATGACCTTCTTTTCATTATGCTTTGTCAGGCTGCTACGCAGTGGGCTATGGATATGCCACTTCATGTGAGCAGTTTGAGTAATAAATGATAATGATAATATAAAAACTCACTATCTTATTACATGTAGTTACTGAAATAAAGTTTTTACGGACAATCTTGACAACATCGGAGTATTAAAATAATCATCATCATGTTCCCCGAAAACGTAAAAGCAGTAAATCTGCATGTTTTGTAAAGTCGTTGACATCAGTAAGTATTTTACAATAGAAGCAAACTAGATTACAGCTGTGAGGCAGTAGTACATGGTATTGTAGATAAGCAATCGCTAAAAGGAAGAGGTCAAGTTTGGAACTCACTGGATCCTGGGTGGAGGTTCATATCCGCCATGACTAGAGCTTATCAAAAACATAATCCTGATTCCCTTCCCCAACCCTAAAAAAATAGATGAGGACTCCCTGAAGGAAATTATGTAGTCGTATCATATCATTTTCTGACATAGTTTGAAGAAACTTGTGGAAGATTTTTCGAAATGCTTAGATCAATATTTTATGAAAATTCTGATGTAATGATAACTTCCTCCTCCCTTTCCTCCTCATAATCATGATGATGATTATGAGAATGATAGTTATGATACTAATAGTAACAATAATGATTATAATCATAAGAATGATGATAATAGTAACATTAGTAACGATAATATAATAATGACAGGAATGATAGTGATCATTATTATAATAATCGTAATACAACTAGTCATGATTAAATTACTCGAACTTTTTTCGTCTCCTGCGTCTTCCTGTTTCAAATCGGACATGGTGAAGGATTTTCCTTTTCATACGGAGGGTCTCAAATAAAAACAAAACATCTGTGAATGTTCTCAACCATTTTCAATAAAATTTGTAGGCAATTTTGTATTAACATCGTCTAATCTTGATACTTTTAAAGGTATTTATAAAACCCGTGTGCCACCGCTGATATCAAATACAAATTTCGACATGCCTCCGCAATGCGCCTGCGAGTAACGTCTGCATTTAAAATCTCGTTGTATTATTTAGACACCCTGTATTCAATTATGAATTGTTTTTATTTATTCGGTAGTGGTTAATATTCACAGAACTTCCTCAATTGAAACGAGTTGCGTATATAACAATACGTGATTCGGCTTTCAGTCATTTGGTTTTCTGGTTTTGCTCGTTTTGGTCACTGGTCACGTCGGTAATTCGTAATTTAATTAAACATGGATTTTATGAGGATAATGTTTGGTGTTGTAATGCTGTATGTTCATGGAGGTAAGCGAATACAGTTGTAAAACACGGTAACCTCCCGACGTCATACATATACGTTCATAAAGCAATATGTTCTTATATGGCGAATAACGGTGATCATTTCAGCAGTTTATATAAAACGCTGATAATAACTGGGTTTCAAATTGGCTTCGTATAATGATTGATTGAAATTAGGATGGTGTAAACAGAGTTTGAAAGAAGTGTCGCATGTAAGCTTTTACATTAATTAAAAACATTTTCCTTAAAACAAAAATGTACATGAACGTCATAGCGGAAAATTAAGGAATTTGGTCGACTTCGGCTCTCAGATGAAGATGCTGCTTTATATACGGTCTGATCTTTTTCATTCCTTCCTTGATTATGTCGATCAATTTTCACAGTTGTTCATCTGTTTGATTTTCAGCATCGGCATCTGTTTATATATCTACCACTAGTAGAGGATATACAAGTACAGAGACTGGTAACCCTTTCTTTGAGTGCTATAGGAGTTCCCCTTTTTTGACTGCTTCTGTGTCTATAGGGAGGTATGTCTATGTATACAATGATATAAATGACCCAGCTAATGATGATCCGCCAACCAGTGTTGCTTTTGATGCTGGTAATCCACCAAGTCAAGCCTACACAATAAATCTGGAGACAACCAATCACAGGTCGTATGGTGCCTTCTACTGTGCTGCATCCCTGGATGGAGAACGCTCAGTTGTACCGACAGTCTTCTTGAGATCTGATGGTAATTAGAAATAATCGTTCATCGTATTCAGACTATATTTGATAAGAGAAGCCTCGCGATTGTAGATACCAATTTTCACACTTTTTTTTGCTTTGATTTTTACAAAGTCCTGCATGCGTCTTGTATAGCATATTGAAGCATGCTTACTGTTATTGAATTTGAAACAGTATGAATATTATAGATTAATTAATGAGGATATGTTTGATTTTGTGATTGTTGATGCGAAATTCTAGACTACTATATTTGTGTACAAATTGACTTTCAAATTATTCACTTTTCTCTTCTAGAGATAGAGCAGACGCCTTGTCCATCATTAGTATTGGAACCTTTTTCTACATGTCCCCCGGTGGACGATGTTTGTTCATTCATAAAGTTGAGAAAAGGAAACGTGTCTACTTCGGTGGTATTTAAATTTCAAAGTGATTTTTCTGTTTTCACTTTTCACAGCGAACTTTCTGTAAAGGGTTAATAAAATCATATTTCTATTATTGTCTTATATGAAAGTGAAGCTAATTTACGACTGTCTCGATATTGTGGGAACTACTGAACACAATAGGCCAGTTTCGTAATGTAACCAAATTTAATGCATAAGTCTTTGTGAAGTGCCTCAATACAAATTATTTCATTCACCTGATAAGAATAATAGTATTTCAATAGTCAGAATGCAAACTGCATATAAATTAAGTGTTGCTAGGTAGGTCAAGTCATAATGTTTGTCCTACCTGGCAACAACTAATGTATGCAGTTCATTCTGTCTATTGAAATACTATTATTCTTATCAGGTGAATGATAATTTGTATTGAGGCACTTCACAAAGACTTATGCATTAAATTTGGTTACAAGTCATTACGAAAATGGCCTATTGTCTGTATCCTGATACCTCAGTCACACCACCAAACCAACTCTATACCGACTCCAAACCGACCGATTATAGGCCATTTAGGGGTAATGTAATGTATTGGTCGGTCTGTTGTTGATCTGGTGTCGGTCTTGTCGGTGTGGCTGTATGTTATTATATTGTATTCTATCGTATTCTTTTCCATTCTTCTTCTTCTTCTCCTTCTTCTTTTATTATCATATCACATTCATGGTCATGATAGTTCGTTCATTTCGTTTTCAGCTCAGTTTGTGCCCACAAGTGGCAGGTTTTCAAAGACTGTGAACAGGGGGGATGTGAACGTTACGGTTGATTTTACTGAAGTTACTCCTAGTGTTAGTGAAAAGAACTGGAGGTTTAATGGTACAACTGACGGTACTGAAACTCTCTCTGCTAACACGATCTTTGATGTATTGACTGTCTACACAATCATAGGAAGGGTAGATACCTCAAATGGTGGTGTTTATGAGCTTCATTCGGGAGGCGTGAGGGGATTGGCAAGAGCTGGCCTTCTTAGACTGATCGTTAGAGGTAATTAGCAAATCGAGTCATTGTACTATTATATGGGTATGGAAAAGCAATGTGAGGGTATTCACGTTATTTCCATTTTTACCATCATGAGAATTCCACGTGCTCCTCTCAGAATAGTTTCCAACTCATTTACTTATTTTCAAATTTATCCAAAAGTTATTTGTATGTATAATTATGTTTCAACTAAATATGTTTTATAATGTGCCTTTCGTTGTATATTTTTTGTAGTGCTTTACATTAAAGTAGCCTGGACGTATACTGTATTCCCCTTTGATTTTAAATAATAGAGGTGATTTTGAAATGAAAAGGTTAAGAAATAGTTACCTTCAATATTCCAGAAAATGTGATCGATCAAACTTGAAAATTGTGCTGTGGATATACACTACTCACAAGCTCCGCTTTCTATTAGCTTAATTCTCCTTCATCATCTATAACTATTGTACTTTACATTCTTTGATTTGTTTTCTATTGTAATGTTTTTAAACTGGAACAGTGGCGTATCTGGACATTTGTTTGAGGGAAGGGGTGGGTGCTTCAAAATATACGCCGTACAGCGTGAAGTCACATTGCGACCGCACAGAAGATTTCCCCCGAAATATCCATAACCTTTCAGTATTTAGGATCAGTTTGGGGATTGCTTACCTTGCAATAATGTCCTAATATGGCTGAAAAACCCGAATTGAATTGAGTTGAGTTGAATTTAATTCAATTCAATTCAATATGCATAAATTAAAATCTAAGATAACATCTTCGTTCCTGTCCTCGAAAAAAAAAGATGTGTGGTTCTTAATTACCTTTAGCTGTTACTTATCATAATTCGAGTATGAGGGCATTTGGAGAGCCATCCCATTCATAGGACTTTTTGTTATATTCTTCCATAAAAAGAACGAAAAAGCTCACAATTTTGTTTCACCTTTTCCCGAACTTAACCTTCTTTTTGTGCACCACTGACTACTGTTATGAACATTTTCATTTCAGGGTGCATTTCTAAGGGGGTGAGGGGCTCAAGCCACCCTATTTGTTAATGGAGTCCCCATCCCCGCCAACCAAAATAATACCCCCGAAGAGGGTCTAAGGGGCGCAGGGTATGGTAACCATCCTAGAACTTAAAAGGCATGTTATTCATAATTTGAATGGATGTCGGAGGTTGTTATATCGATAGTGATACATGTATTTATGTATTTATTCTATAAAGGGTTTTTTTCTTAGGCAGAGATACACGTGTAAGTTATGTAACTCATGAGTACTCGTTGAAAGAGAGTGTTCGAGGAAATTAGGTATCAAATGTTACCTTGTTATCGGTGTTTAATTTTCAGCATGTCCTGCTGGTCGCTATGATGTATCTAGTGGATGTACCCGGATATGTCCATCATGTTACAATGGAGGAATCTGTCATGATCAAACAGGGATATGCATCTGTCCTCCAGGATTCCAGGGAGAGAGATGTGAAATGGGTAAAATCTTAATAGATATGTTATGATTGTTTTAATTTTGCAAGATCAGTTGCCAATCCTGATACTCAACACTAATAGGACCACAATGAAATATCCTTATAACCTTTAGAGACGTCGGACCAGTAAGACTCGTACGACCAAAGACGAATAAGCACAGTTTTTCCTCCGTCCTAGTGTACTGATGAAAACTGTAACTATATTCTGTATAGGAATGCAAGGAATTTTACATTGAGACTTCCCTGAGATATTTATTATTATTAGGTAGGTAGTTTCTTTTGAATTACATTTCTGTTGTCTATCAAAAGAGCTACAAAACTATAAATCGTTAGTATTTATATCTTCATATATCTATAATGAAAAGAAATTGTTACTACAATGAATTTTATTTTGCATTCATATTCAAATTTTAAAAAATGCAGCTTGTGGTTGAAATCGCTACGGTCGTAACTTCAAGTACAGATATCCCTAATCATAAACCCACCCCGTATCACGATTCTATGTGCATCTCTGGGATTTAATGAGATATAACAGGTAGGGCCATTGAAAGTAAATTTATCCAAATCTAAATTTGTGCATGTAATGCTGTTAGTAATTTAAATAGTTACAAATTTAAAAATAATCTTTATCTTTTTTTGTCTACAACGCTTTATCTAGCGTGCGGTGGAAATCGGTATGGTCGCAATTGCGAGTATAGATGTGACTTCGAGATTTCAGATGATAGGACAGCATGTAGTGGCCTTCAGGTTTGTGTGCCTGATCCCTATGGATGTTCATGTACACCAGGATATAAAGGATTGGACTGTACTACAGGTATCTAACCAATAGAAGGAAGTGAAATACTGCTAACAAGGCAATGTCATGGAACATTGATCTTCACTCATTTGGCACGACTCGATATTTGCTCAAAAACCTCAAAACTTTTTAAATCACCTTTTTCATAAATTCAATTCAATAATAGTAATAACAATGATGAAAACAATAATATGTTTTGTTTACCTAGGGTAACCTCATCAATATTTATACTCTTCCCCCTGAGGGCCCTGCATTCATATCATTTACTATTTAAACATTCAAATACAAACAATAATATACACATATATTGTGAGATAAATCCGTCGCGGCTAAAAGCCAAATTGCGGAAGTTAATAATAATAATATTACTAATGTCAACTTATAAAGCGCACATATCCATTCTAAAAAACTGCTCAAGGCGCTCTGTACAACATCAAAATAATTATACAATATCAAAACTACGACATAAACAAATGGTGCTTAAGTTTCTTCTTAAATATTTCAATTGATGATGATTGTCTTATTTCTAATGGTAAAAAGTTCCATAATTTGGGTGCAACGTTAGAAAAAGCCCTGTCCCCCCATTTGTTATTGGTTTTGGGTGTACATAACTGGAGCTGTGAACCTGAACGTAAATTCCGTTGTGGGGTGTACGGTTTCAAAATCTGATACAAGTAATTGGGTGAAGAATGAAGAAGTGTTTTGTAAGTAATGAGTAACAGCTTAAACATGATTCTTTTTGAGACTGATAACCAATGAAGAGATTTTAATATATCTGAAATACTGTCTGATCTACTACGGAGAGTGACGAGCCGAGTTGCCATGTTCTGAACTCGTTGCAGACGGGCTATCACACATGAAAAGATTGAAGACATCAAGAACAAGTAAATAAAAAAAGAAAATCAAGTATTTCTAGTACAATTATAAACTTAAAACTCACATAATATGCATACAATGATTGCAAAAAAAGAATAATGATATATATATCATATGGTTGTATTTTGCAATCGAAAGTATAAGGTTCTATAGACTAATCTTGAGAGAGAAAGAGACAAAAATGTACTCAGTATGTCAGGAAGATATAAGAAGGAAAGAGTAAAGGGGTACATAAGACAAGGGAGAAAGGGAGAGTAAAAAAGAGAGATGGGGAGGGAGAGAGAGGGGGGGGAGGGAGTGGGAAAGGAGAGAGAGAGACACATACACACACACGCAGACACACACAGACAGAGACAGAGAGACAGCAATATGGTATCCATTCATATTTTGTTGTTTTAATTACCGAAGCATATTAGACTGTGCCGTTCATTTCAGGTTTGATTGTAATTAAAGCGTTGTTTTGTAATGATAATAGTCTTCATTTAAAAATATTGGGTTCTAGTTTGATTTATTTTCGGAAACTTGTCCTTCAATATTTTTTCCTTATCATTAATACTAAGATTTGTCTTTCGATGTTATTCTTGTTATCAGTTTATGCATTTATATTTTGGTATTTACATTAATTGGCTGTACAATATATTGAGTATGAAAATTCATAATTTTCTTGAAAAACATGTATTAGAATGTGATCAAAGTGAGTTTGGAGCTAGTTGTACGGAGACATGTCACTGTGTATCAGGAGAGTGTGATCGATTCACTGGAGTCTGTACAGGAAGCTCTACTGAATGTGAACCAGGATGGACAGGAACCAATTGTCAAGGCAAGTTTAACAATTTATTAGGGGGTTTTAATAACATTTGCTGAAGCTTCATTAATGTACCTACAATGTCTTCAATGCTTAGGTTATAGTTTTGTTTGATTTTATTTCTTTTGGTTATTTCCTGTTACACAAAGATGCCGCAGCCTATTGGTAAACTGGCACAAGTTCAATGAAGACTTTGAAAAACTGTCAGAGTTTGAAGAAGTCATATAATTCTGAAACGGTTTACCTTGTGGAAAGGGTTTTGAAGTCGAATATCTTAATATAGGAGTTTCTTGAAAAATCTTTCTTTCTCTCGTTTGAGAGTCAACAGTATTCACCATCCATGCCAACCTCTAAGAGGATCTGAGACATTATGTGCATGGCTCTGTATAGAGCAATCAAACCGCATTTTTAATAATTCATTTGTATTTTTTTAATGTTATTCTCTGGTATATGTACTAAAGTACACAATTTGAAGATGTCCTCCAAAATCATAATTTCACGATATTTGGATGACTTTTTTTCATATAAAATTATGGGTGAGGTTCTATTCAATCGGATTGCACTAAAAATATTGACAATGATGAGCAGCGGCTAATATCGAAAATCTCTCGAAAACTAGTTGGCGCAACTAGTTGGTCTTGAAATGGAAAAAATTGTATATCCAGCATCAATTGCAGTTGCTTTGTTAACTATCAATAATTTATTTGAAACATACTGTGTATCTTTGACCTTACATCTGCAGTCGTGCATCCCTTACGTACCCTTCCACACAAACGCACACACACATGCTTACCATGTAATTGTTATGATTCTTTTCTGTCTGAAGTATTTGGAAAACATGAAGGGTAAGGCATGTTCACATCTTTCACATCTGTGTTTAATTGCAGGAAAAAAAGCATTACCTTCATTTCCTAGATTTCTAATTCACCATGCGACACCTTGTTCTTTGGTCTTGAGTCTCTCTTAAGATGAATTAGAAATTTAAAGAAACAAACATGTAAATATCAGGATCTCCTCCTGTTCCTACATTCAATTATTCCAACATTATCCAGACAAAAATGGATGCTGATGCAGATGATCTGTGCTTTAGAAATCCCCTGCAATGATGGAGGTAGTGGTGGTGATGTGGCACTGACGTATCCACAATAGGTAGAGCCAGTGTAACTCCTTGAAGGGCCAGAAAGAACAAGAAACTCATTGAAATTTACTATGGGGTACAAAAAAGGGATGCCCTTACATTTACTGAACCCTGTCTTAGGAGGACACCGCCCTTTCTCCTTAATCAATATCTAGATACGACACTGAAGTTATGCACAGCTAGATATAGAGTTAAAGATCAAATGATTATTCTTTCTAGATCATTGCATTCTAATCCCGCTTAAAAATGATAATACCTGTATGAAAGTTGATACTTAATAGAACACATGCAATAACTGCCTGATTTGCACTTTGCTCCAATCCAATGCTGAAACAGTTTTGCAAACAATTCTCGAGATTTTCGAAATAAGCTTGTTCTCACTCAGGCATAAAATATTGTCAATAGCTTTAGTGCTATCCACTGGAAAAAGCCAGTTCGTAAATGCTATCGGCGCATATGCAGATAAAGGTCATTAATTTTGTTCCCAAATTGTAAAACCCATCGAGACGAATACTGGTGTCGTGCTCAAAAAAGTAATGTAATCAGTATTCATTTATGCACCGTCAGTACATTTATCTGATACAAAGGTGGAAGTATTCTTCTCAAGAGGCAAACAAATGGTATTCATGAAGCACCTCCATCACTTCGGCAGTGATTAAAATGCACAAGTGGGGCGCATCCATCGTGTAAAAGATCTGTGGATATTTTGGGGTCATGCGCACCGAAGTTATTTACGAACTGGCTTATAGACCCCACCCATAATTTCTTACGAAATAATCATGCAGATATCATTAAATTTACAAGACAAAAGCGATTGCGCCTCCTATATGTCTCCGCTCTAGATTCAGTATAAGAAATGGATGGAATTTTGTTTTACATATCACGATTAAGGTTGACGACTATGATTTACACCTACTAGCTCCAAATGTAATTGGATCATCATCCTATAGTAATACTGTCACAATATGTGAAGCTCGTACCTCAAGAAGTTCTTGACATATTGTGATAGGAAAGCTAAAAGCTGTAATTTCATCAGTTGAACTCAGTGACCTTTGACCTAGTTACTCCAAAATCTAATCAGATCTTCCTATGGTGGTATATATTATCAACAAGTTTGTCCCTCATATCTCTAGTTGTTCTTGAGATATCGCGATAATGAGAAAGTGGGACGGATGAACGGACGGACGGACAGAAAAACAACCCGAAAACATAACGCCTCCATCACAACCTTCGGTGGGCGGAGGCATAACAATTTGAGCGATGTTTTCAAAGTGTGTATTTTTGTATGCGCACTGTACATAACATATATATATATATAATTATATAAATCTATAAATATAAATATATATATACTATACATATATTACTGAAAAAACAACCAACCAATGCCACAATGCTTCCGATTTCTTCTTGATAACCAAGATTAGGGAGAGGTCATATATCTATCTGCGAAAGTGTTTAATATGATATTGTATTTATGGCCCCCTAAACAGTTATACTTTGATGCTTTGACAGGTAGCAGTATGGACATATTATGACTCGCAAACAAAAGAGGAATAACAGAAACAAAAAAAGAAAACTTTTAATTCGATTGACGGATTTTGGTTTACCCATGTACATCTTGATAAACCATACTGTTTTTGTGTTTTCAGACTTGACGATTTATGAGAGTAAGAATGATGTATCAGCTGCAATATATGAATCTCTGAAGTCCATATGATTATTTTAGAATTGAAAATATTATGGCACGTGTTCAACCCAATAAAACTCACATTAACTCTTGTATTAACTCTTAATATCTACAGAATGCACGATTGGAAAATATGGTCCCAACTGTGAGCGTAAGTATAATCTTTATTGATTTGTAGTTATGATGTGACTGGTGTGTCTATAGGTTAATATCTGCTAATGATGAGGGAAAATCGCCAAAAAATTCATCCTTAAACATTCAGATTATTATTTTAGAATGTAAAATTAGTTGTTAAATGTTCAAATTATGATTTTAAAATGTTGGGGAGGTAATTAGAATCTCCTGAAACATTATCTTGCATAACCGCAGTCAGTTTATCTTTCTTTTTCATTTTATAGCTTTCACTGTTAAACATGAAAAGGCTAACAAGGGACAGCAGAACAATTTCGACTGTTACCTGGAAGGTGGGAATCTCATCTCCACGGCTCCAGTGGTCAATCTCTACAGGAAATTTGGCAGTGGAAATTATACACAAGAAAACATAATACGAAATGGAAATGGATTCCCCCCAAATGAATATTTTCTATTTCTCGTGCTTGATGTGAGAGTTGGAGAAATATTTGTCTGCTCTCTCTCTGATGTGAACAACTTCTGGAGTGACACTATCACTGCCGATGGGGAATTTAGTAAGTAAAACGTTCTGTCCACTGCCCGAGGAACACTCTACGGAAATAAATACTTTTGACAATTTCTTTGTACCTTTGAGCATTAAATCTCATTATGCTCTCAACTTTAAGCTTACCGATCTGGAGATCACAACATTTTTCAGCTTTTTCAACTAAATGTGGGGTCTTTTAAACCATAAGACATCTTGTATTACCTTTATTCATTTTATCATAATTTCTTTTCGATGAATATGTTAATAACACCTAAATGCACTACATGAGTATTTAATTTTTTTCAATCATTTTTGTTCCCTTTTCATTCATCTCTCTTGTTCTATGTCAATCATTTCTTGAACTATTGCTATTCAGATCACCGGGCAATATCTTAATGTTCTTACCAAATGACATTGATATTCAAGTTGTATCTGCCTTCTTTGCTAAAATAATGTCTGTTTGCTTCTAAAATGTTATTATGTGTTTTTTAGGTTAATGTAAACACTTAAACCTGAATAATTTAACCTCGGCTGCTTTCACGTAAGATGATAGGCCAACATTGATAAACCAGTATTAATTTGATTTTATTTCATTTTATCTTATAGCCCAGCCTAAACTCCCTAGTGCACCCGTCGTGAGCGGAGCAACCAATGACTCAGTTACTCTGATTTGGGATGCCTGGGATGCATCAACAGATATAGGTGATCCCCCTCTTGTCGGGTACCGTGTCTACTACAGGCTGAACAATCCACAAGCAGAATATCAAGAAGTAACTCCCAGGTCTGACGGCCAAGCACCATCTGAAACAGTGACTGGTCTAAGTCCAGATACAGACTACGTGTTTGGTGTAGCAGCAGCTAGACCAGGAGTAGGAGGCCAGGGACGCCGATTGGAAGTAGAATGGACCACCCAATGTTTACGTAAGTTTGTAATGTTTAATATGATTTGATATCAGAATATTATTATGCACCTTTGGGGATAACGAATCTTTGGGGTAACAAACCTTCCGAATTATGAACCTTCGGAGTAACGAACTTTCGAAATTATAAACCTTCGGGGGTTACAAACCTTCGGAATTGTGAATCTTTGGGGGTAACGAACCTTAGAAAAATGGCATGTAAACGAATAAACTAGTGTTTTCATGCTACATTGTATTATTCGAATAGGCTTATCAGAATCTTCAATCGTTTCCAACTACCAATACAGACGAAAGCGATACTCTCTTTTCCCACTGTATTATAGCACCCTCTGGTGTACCTATGTCGGTCAATGCTTCCTCCTCATCTCTTCTTCGAACACTACACGTCAACTGGAAGGTGAGTTTCATTCTCTCCAAGATTCTTCGAAGCCCGATATCAATAATATATTAATCGCTTTAAACCTATTCAAACAACATACGATGAGTGTGAACTAGTAACCAAGTTCATTAACATCACAACAAAGACCATTATCACTACCCATGCACAAATTCCCGTACAATAAAACTAATAACTGAAAAAGTGCTACTTTTTAAAGTTGTATGTAGCCTACCAGTGTTTGGACTATATTTTATTAGTGATATTTTATCCTTATTTTATCCATTTCACGAAAAAGTATTCTAGAAATACCGCGTGATAAAGCAACGGGTCTGGATACAATTCCATCAGGTATTCTGAAAGACTCGTCTGCCTGTATTCTTAGAGCACTGACGCATGTCATCAATCTATCCTCAGAGAGGGCAAGTTCCACTTGAGTGTAAAAGGAAAGAATCACTCCATTATTCAAAGGTGGTGATACCTCAAATCTTTTAAACTACAGGCCAATATCTGTTCTCTCTAAGGTTATTAAAAGTTGGTTTTCAAACAAATGTATTTATACGAAAATGACATATCTTTACCAAGTCAATTTGGTTTCCGTTCAAACTTTTCAACGAGCCTCGCTCTTTTAAATCTAACGGAAAATATATTAAGTAAATCAATTAATCAAGGTGATTCGGTAGGGCTCGTTGCATTAGACCTGGACTTTTCGCGTTTGATATGGTTAGTCATGAGATATTGCGTTAAAAACTGAAATGTTATGGATTTGATAATGATTGCATACGCTGGGTTAAAGATTATTTTCAATTTCATAGAACACAGAACACAGCTATAACTGGTAATTAATCTTGTGAATCCATTTTTCATTCTGGAATATCTCAGGGGAGTATTCTGGGGCAATTTTGTTTCTTATACTATACTTGAACGAACTTCCTAAAGTAATAAAATATTGTAAAAATGTCACTTTATGCTGACGATACTTGCTTGTATGTTTCATAAAAAGCCACCCAAACAAATGTAAGACATGATTAACGAGAATTTAGACTCTATTCATAACTGGTTAACTCACAATGAGCTTTTGTTAAAATGTAAACAAATGCAAGCTGATACTAATAGGCTCTAAGCGTAAAACAAAATTATTTGACAATGTTAATGTAAGGATTAATGGCCATGTACTGGAAAGAATAGATGAATGCAATTATTTGGGTGTTATTATTGAAAAGGAATTTTCTTGGAGACCACATATTGACACTGTTCGATCTAAATTATTACGTGATTTCTTTATGGTAAGTAGAATAAGACCATACATAGACGCAACCACCGCTACTCTTTTATACAAAACAATGATTCACCCTCACTTCGATTTAATATTGTAACACTGTGTGGATGAAACTGGATTCCATGCCTCTGAAAAGGCTCCAAATACTTCAAAACAGAGCACTAAGAATGATTTTACATGTGTATTCTCGGTCCAGTAGAGGTTTTTTATACGAAACCCTTTCTATAGTTTGTTTGAAGGTAAAAATAAACAAAGACCTTGTTATTTTGATGTTTAAATTGTTAAATGATTTGTTACCTAATGTATTAAGCTTCAGAATTGAAGTTAAACAAACGCACCTCTCTCTTTCTCTCTCAGAAATATCGAACGGACTATTCTCCTTGCCAAACCCCACACTAACTTTTTGATTAAAAAAACATAATATACACTGCCAGTCTATTATTGAATAACCTCCCTCAATCTGTGAGAAAAAACGCAAAACAAACTACCGGCTATTATATAATGCTTTTTAAAAACGTATCTTCCCAATGAGTGTTAAAAAGGTTACCGAGATCTGAGCATGATACTTTTGTTCGTAAATCCTGTTTGTCTGATTCTTCTATTTTCCCTACTATCTCTGTTATCTCTACTATCTATTTTTTTCAATATTCTATTTTTAATAATGTGTGTATACTTGTATTTAGATTTTGTAATTTGTATTTATTCTTTGTAAATAATTTGTAATTACTATATTATTTTCGTAATGTTGTCTTCTTTTGTATACGGACTTGCTGAAAAACAGCCTTGCGGCTGAATCAGGTTTTTGATCACCGTATTGAAATAAATAAAACCAACAAAGCAAAATGAATGAAAGAATTAATGCATTTAAAATTTCATGCACTAATTAACTATGTTCAATTCAAATCGCGTCCATTTTATGTACAAAATGGACAAATGGAGTAGAGAGTAAACTTTTTTACATTTATGATGTCAAAGTGTTGTACTTTGACGATGGGATTTTCAATATTCCATGTTTGAATATAATGTAACTATATACATGTGCTTATTTCAAAACTTAGTATCACTTTATTAACAATAATATTCACTATCAACTGTTGCTTGCAATGTCTTGCCTATAACCACAATGAGTTCATATTATGTGCCTTTTAAAGAATCCACCATCTGAAGCTAACTGTCGCAGTGGTCTAACTGGTGTACGAATCTACTGGGAATCAGTAGAACGTTCTTTTGTTGTCCAGGGTTCTATCGATGTTCCTTTGACTGTTTCTACTGGTTATGATCTAACTCTACCAGAGCCATACACTACATATGCTATCACTGCTGCTATGATCAATAGCGATGCTGAAGGTGTAAGGAGTGAGCAATCTTTGGCTACAACAGCAGAAGAAAGTTAGTCCAGTGGCATTATCCTTCTCATACTAAAAAAAACTTTACTACCTAATTTAATCAAAATCGGTGTTTCAAAGTTGCAATATTAGCTTCATTTTATTTAAACAAAGCATTACATCATTTTATTTTCTATTGCAATTGTTTGAAACATATATCTACTTACATTAGGCCCAAAGCTCTGAAATCTTACTCATAGAAAATGATTAAACCGAAGACAACTCCGTTTCTTAATATTCCTAAATTGATAATTTAAGACTAACACGATAGTTTATCGTTTACTTATATTTTTACGCACAAGGTGCCCCACCCCCATCGGAAATACAAGCTGTAAGTACAAGCATGGACCATGGCACAAGCCGCTTCATAATCGTGAAATGGAATGCATCAATCCCGGCTCATCTGAATGGCAACATGAAGGGATATACAATTAACTACGAGAGTACAACCTGTAAGTGAAGAAGAGCAGTCAGAGTTTATTACGACCAATCAGCTCATGGACATCATATATTTGATAGAAGGAGTGCAAGAAGGAGATAAGTACGAAATACGGGTAAGAAGGGGATCGAAATATCATACAAATAAAACATTTAACCCATAGACTTCAATACATATTTAAATCCTCGAATAGTATGTTTTACTACTATGAAATGAAGCGAACATGCTTTAACAGTAAAACGGGAAAGCTGTTATTTTAAAGAGAACGTGATAAGATAGGATGAGCTTTCCCATTTTTTGCATGCGGCAAAATGCCTCTACGGCAACAAAGCTCATTAAAATTCTATATCAAATATGACTAGAAATAGATATCTGCTTTGGATCGAATTCTGATGCCAAATGTGTGTCGTGTTTGTGGAGTCCTCTGTAGGCCTACCCATATTATAATTGCTTTCATGGTTTAAGATTTCCAGTAAGATGTAGTCACTTTGTCATCTAATTTTTATTGCAGAGTCTAATAATTCACAATATTATGCCTGTTACAGAATAATAAACTATGCAGATATTAAAATATGTCTTTATTGGGCTTGTAAACAAAAGGAAACATGAGAGAACATAGGCACCAGCAATGTGGTCAGTGGCGGATCAGAAAGGGGGATGTGCCCCTGGCCAAAAAAAACGCTCACCTCACGAATTCACCCACGTAAAAAGCGTAATTATTTTGTACATTTAGCTCGTGTGTGAGCGAGCGCGCATGTCGCTAAGACTGTGACAAATTGAGAATAGGCCAGGCAGTGGATTGGGCCAAGATCAGTCCTGTTGATTCTAGCACAACGATCGAGGAAAAAACTTTACTCACCAGCTCATAATGTAGTTTCGTCAAGTTTGATATATAACTTCATGTAACACGTCCAATGTGGAGAGGATTTAGCGTGTGTGTGGGGGGTATAGGGGTGGGTGCAAGTGGGCCAGGCTCCAATATTTGAGTTGTAGGAATAATATGTTTGGTCCGATATTCGAAATCATTTGTGAAATCGGAGCAAGCCAATCATAATTCATGCATGGTTATCAGTCTCCAATACAATTTGCCAAAACTGCATTATCATGTATAGCTTCGAAATTAGCTTTAGAAATTGGATTTGAACCAGCTTCCGCTCCATCTTTTATTCCCATTATAGATAAACACGGTCAATGGTGTTGGTTCTGGTGAATGGTCAACAACAAAACTGATAGAAGTTCTAGGTAAGGTATAATTATTATTTTGTTCAATCATTTTTTGTCGTTTATAATAATTTCCACTACTGCCTGATGGTAAGGTTGTCGTATTTTTGTTCTTTATGCAATATTTATGTTTTAACATATCCTTTTCTAAATTTCCTGATGTATCCTTTCGAATATTCACTTGTTTTTGTTTGCATTATCTTGTATTATTCCAGGTGATGAGTCAAGATACTCTCTTACAGCTCTACTTCTTACTGGTCTCATCCCATCGATTATTCTTATCTGTATCTTCCTTATTGTGGGTTTTTTCAGAAGGTATGAAAATGTTTCCTTCTCCTCAGCTTTCAAATGCATATCATTGTCAATAGTTTCCAAATACCCTTAACATGCTTAATCTGAAGGGCTATTGTACTGGTTGTCAAAATAAATCTCTGATTATTTTAATAGTGGAAATTTATTTAAACCCATCTGAATACTAGCAGTCAAGTTTGAAGTCCTTTTAGAGAAATCCTCATTTTGTGGATTCGTCTTCCTCTTTTTTTAAACATAAACAACGTTCTAGAAGATGAAGCAGCAGGCTACTATTCAAACATTGTTGGGCCCTTGTGGAAAAGAGTATCATACATGTAATTGACAAATTCCTCCACTCCCCCTGTCTAAAAAAAGTATACTACATCTTTATTTTGAAAATGTGTATATATATCTGTTTTATTATGACGTGTATCATAACTGTGTTATGATTGTTATCAGACTAATGTTTGTGTTAATAGTCCTCAAGGTAATCAGCTTTAGTTATCTTGGCCATTATCTATAGCGAGAGTCTACTACGTACCAATTAATATCATCTGATCATGGAGTCAGACTGAAAGTTATGCTCCGTATATGTATACTATTACTAACCCTGGATCTACAATCACGTTAAATGAAATAAATTTTAGACCTCAGACAAACCTCCCGTTGTTAAACACGGTTTTGCACAAAAGCTAGCTCATGTAAGCCCAGCTTCGGGTTTAATTTTTCGTAGAATACGGGCATAGGCCTATGTTTGTTTTGCTTAACTATACACTTGTAGTTCATTGTTACTCCACGTTTTCATAACACAGACGTCAACCTGATAAAGGAGAGAGTGAAAAGAACACACATGATGAAACGCAATCGCCAGGAACTGCTGAAACCTATCAGGATCTGTATGAACGAGTGAGCAATGATGGCACTGCTTATCAAGAACTTGAATTAACATCGGTACAACAGGGTGATACAAATTATATCAATATCGAAGAGGGTCCTCGAGGAAGGAAGAATATTTTGAAATCGATTGAGAATGCTGATTGATAAATCTGTCCGCATTATGAATGACATGGGACGTTGTTCACTTATGAAAGGAGGCGGAAGGGGGTGTTCTGCTGAGTAAAAGTGAACCTAGGCTCTACCCCCCACTAAAAATGTATTGTGTGCGAGCAATTAAAAAAAATACTAGTTCTTATAGATTATTACATATTACATTTAGTTCTTATAGATTATTACATATTACATACTAGTTCCTGTATATTATTACTAATGTCAATTTCTTTCTTTTTGTGCTGATTTTGTTTCCTTCGGGTGGGGGGGGGTGGATATGTTAAAACTTTCGACACAATATTGTCACGTTTGGGATTTTTTTTATAAATGTTATTATTCATACACATTAAGGTATACAAAATGAGAAACAATATATAAGAAGATTGTAAGACCTTGGTACGGAGCATTCTTTTACTAAAGTTATCTGAACTATCATTAAATTTTGCGGTCTCTCTTTCGTAAAACGTCACCAACGAACCCCCACCCCGAAAATGAATAAAAACGATGATAAAAATCATGTTATAACGATCACAAGGACTTTCGCATTACCTGTGTGAACATGCTAATGACACATTACGTCATCCAGACATGAATTCTGCAAGAAATTGCCCTGATGAGTTGAGGTTTTAAAGTCTTTGCGATCGTGTCATGTAAACACCAGCAAAACAAATCTAATATGTTGTTTTTATTTTTCATGTGGATAAGGTTATACTCCATACAGCACAGTCACTAGAATGTATCAAAAATTGTAACTTGTGCTAGTAGTAAATGTCGTAATTGCTTAGCATGATTGGTGATAAGAGTACTTATTTCAGTCATATCATTCAAGAGTATAATAGAATTCTTGAAGACAATGTAAATGATCTCTTTAGTCGATATCTGGTATTTGATGATCTTTTGTATATAATGTGAAGATAATTGTTAACATGTGTGTAACAACTTCAGAAAAATCGTTTTGTATATGAGTGTAATCTTTTTTTTTAATATAAACATCTTTATGATATCAGAAGTTGCAATGAAATAAGTATCGCATTTTGTAGATATCGCTATTTGCTGTTAAACGTTGAAAACGATGAAATATATATCAATTAGATGCCTTTGTTTCCGTATTTCTTTTAAATTGAGTAAATTGAAGACTATCAGAATGATGGTCCATTGACCAAACCTCAAATTAATTTAGCCTTCTCGAATTGCACCATTAGTTCAACAGGAAATATGAATAACTCAGCAATGTTTGCCCAGGTAGATAGTTCATGAATTAAAATTATTTGGATTTCTTTAATTTGTTAATTTGAAGGCAATTATCCTGAATTTAAAGGCATTGTTTAACAATGTTAAATCTGAGATGCATGGCCCTACGTGTTATCAGTGTCTGTGATATGGTGTTATAATGAAGCCCTGAAAAAATTGCGCTTCAAAATGATCATGAAGTGCCTCAAAAAAAGTGAAAATCTTTGAGTGACCGGTTTTACCATACTCATTTTCCCCAATAGACTGTAGTGTTATGAAAACCGTTAGGAAAACGCAAAATTTGATTTCGATTTCCAATCATAAATATTTTGATAATCAGACAGGCGATCGGCTTGTAAAAGTCATGGGGTTTCTTACTGACCTAAAGTATTATAATTATCATTGCAGCATGAGCTAAATCCAGAATTTTGTTTCAGAATCTGAGACAAAGTTACCCAATCCCTTTAAAGTTGGTGAAGACATTAATTTTGTGGCCTATTACCAAAAGTTAATAAATAAATAAATAAATGAATGAATGACTCTCTCTCTCTCTCTCTCTTTCTACCTTTCTTCCTCTCTTTCCCTCTACATAATATAATGTACATCAATATAGATCACAGCATTTTTTTTTATAAACATTTATCTTTTTACTTCTTTAGAATAAAACACGAGGGATATAGATTTTGTCATTGTAGTTATTATGTCCTTATACAAACAAGGAATCCAGCGATGTATGCGAAGTAATGTTTAACAAATCATTTCGGTCCAAGTGTAACATTTCGGTGACATTTATGACAAAAATTATTTAAAAATTATGCATTTCATACAGAAACATTATTGCCAGAATATGTATACCGAAAGACATACTTATGTTGAGCTTAATGGCAGCTAATCTTTACAGATTTTTGCAATAAAAATTTTCCTCTCTTGCTCATATTGTACTTTTGTTGTACGGATTGTAGATTGAAGTTCAGAAGATCTGATAGTTCCTTCGTAATGTACACTACGAATGGTTCATTTTATTACAAATTAACAGATACCAATATAGAACTGTGTGCATGACATGATGCATTCATTGCATGAAATAATAATTGCTTTTAGGGGCGGTTTTTTCTTACATTCTGAACATCTTATTATCATTTATCAATACCGTGTCAAACCTTTAGATAGCTTTAATTGAATATTTCTTAGATGCTGCTTGTAAGTATCGGCCGGCTTGCATGGTGATGTAGATATACAGTAGGCTTGCGGGTGCACCATGTGAGAATAATTAATAAATAAAACAAATAACAACTAGCAAGGGTAAGACCCAGATGGAAAGTGACTATGTGCTATTACTAAAGTAGTCTACATGCAGGATGTATAAACGGAAATTGAAATCGAAAGTAAAAACAGAAGACCAGGGCCTTGTCTTATAAAAAGAAAATTAGTTTCCTCTTCAAAACCAGTTTCGATTCTATTTTGTATTCCAGTGTTCCTAAATTACTATCAGCAAATTAGTGTGCATCTTGGACATACGTTATTTGAGGACATTTATTTATTTTGCAAATAATGCTTTTATGCTTATAGCGCTTTGGTTTCAAAGCGCTGTACAGTAACGGAAGTATTATGTGGAATATATTCCTGCAATTAGCAAATTATGGAAAAAGGGGGATAGGATACTTCAATATCGGTGAAGCCTATTTCCCGAGTTATTTTAGGATTGCAGCTTTTAGATATTTACTAGCTTGTCAATAATATTTTTGATCTGTGCCCTTATAGGCGACCTATATTTGGAAAGAATGTCAGCGAATTTTATGCTATTATATCTATTTATTAATTTATTTGTTTAAAACACTTGTGGGATATACAACCTGATCAGCACGAGTGCTGTTTTTAAGAGGGGCTCCACGCACACTTTCATATTTCTTGCATAATGATATGTCTATTAATTAGATGAGACCTGTGTAACAATTCTTCATTTGAAACATTGAACTCTAAAAACAAAGTTAGGTATAGATATTGCATGGATGAGAAAACAGCATGTATGTTTGGAAAAAATTAACCCAAAATTTGTATAAATTTTTCCCGATTAAGGTAAATTTTACTTAGTTTTTTAAATATCTTTTCATCTTTATTGCAAAAAAAATTCAACACTCAATTGAAGAATAAACATATGCACACATGATTTTTATCCAAACGCCTTCCCTTTTTTCAGTATTGTTTTTGTTTATTGTCATCATTTTTGTTTTAGTGTATGATATACTATTCGTGCTCATAGGCCAATACAGTTGCGTCATATAATTCTCTAGTTTCTAGTAATGTCAAGGTGATTTCTTTGAAACTAAATTGTCAAATGTAATAATCCTGAGGATGCAATTATACGTCCGAAACACTCAAAATGCGACCCCACTCTACTTTCAAAGTATGTTTAATTGTTATGTTTTGTCTGTGGGCCTGTAATGAAAAAGAAATCATAGAAATCCTATAAAATCTCTATGTTCACAATCAACAGCGCCCCCATCGACAATCCACGACAGGCCAATTTTTCAGCTAGCGCGTGTTCCGAACTGTGTACATTCCTATTGTTCTGATATCAGCGCACATTTCTATATTGAATTTTGATGACAAAATAAAACCATCAATTAATTCTGGCTGAAAAATTGGCGTGAGTTTGGACAAAAATCTATACCATTAAATTTGTCATTTGGGGCCAAAAATAAGTTTTCCGAAATGACCATATATAATGTTGTTGATGGGGGTAAATTTGACCACTTTTTGTCCTTTCGTAGCATCAGGGCACATTTTTAGACAGAATAGGCCCATCAAGTCTCTTTTGCTGAGATAATAACAAGCGCGTAGCCAGGATTTTATTTTAGGGGGGGCGGTAGTGAGCACGCGAAGCGTGCGAATCATTTACAGAGCGCGCGAAGCGCTAGGGGGGGTGCCGGTGCAGGGAGGGGGAGTTTCCCGCCTCCCGCGCGAAGCGCGGAAGCTTTGATGTTTCATTAAATAAAATTATTAGAGAAAGAAGCCGATTCGTTGTACCGTTCTCGACCCTTAATCCTTGTCTGAACAGGCGCGTAGCCAGGGGGCGATGGGGCGGTCACCCTCCCCTCCCAAAAAAAAGGAAGAGGAAGTAGGAAGAAAAAGGAGCAGACTAAGAACATTTTTGATTAATGGAACGTCAAAGCTTGCGCTTCGCGCGGGAGAAGGGAAACTGAATTCAGACAAGGATTAAGAGTCGAGAACGGTACAAGTACGAATCGTCTTCTTTCTCTAATAATCTAATAAAACGTTGAAGCTTCTGCGCTTCGCGCGGGAGGGGGGGACTACATGAATTCGGACAAGGATTAAGTGTCGAGAACGGTACAACAAATCGTCTTCTTTCTCTAATAATCTAATGAAACGTTGAAGCTTCTGCGGTTCGCGCGGGAGGGGGGGGGCTGCATGAATTCAGACACGGATTAAGAGTCGAGAACGGTACAACGAATCGTCTTCTTTCTCTCATGATTTAATGAAACGTCAAAGCTTCAGCGCTTCGCGCGGGAGGGGGGGAACTCCCTGCACCCACCCCCCCTAGGGAGCGCCCTTAATCCTTGTCTGAATTCAGTTTCCCCCGCCCCCCTGTTACACCCACAAATGTAATAACGCCCACAAATGTAACAACGCCCACAAATGTAATAACACTTTACCCACAAATGTAATAACACCCACAAATGTAATAACACTTTACCCACAAATGTAATAATTTCACCCACAAATGTAATAATTTTGTATCACCCACAAATGTAATAAATTTGAAGGGATATTTTGTCGAATTTGTTCAAAACTAAAACCCTGTAATAAAGCATGGGTATAGCGCGCAGTCTTTACTCCAGACCCGGTTATTTCAAAATTTAAAAATCTTCAAAACTAAGACCCCATAATCCTTTTCCTGTGGAATAACATGACAATCGAGCGTAGTCTTTCCTCCAGACCCGGTCATTTCAAAAATAAAAACAATAAAAACAAAACCAAAAATCAAATCTAAGACCCAACAATCCTCCAAACTAAGACCCTGTAATAAAGCATGGGTTTAGAGCGTTGTCTTTACTCCACACCCGGTTATTTCAAAAATAAAACAAAACAAAACAAAAACCTTTTAAACTAAGACCCTCCATCTTCCAAATTAAGACCCTGTAATAAAGCATGGGTTTAGAGCGTAGTCTTTACTCCAGACCCGTTTAATTTTTTTTTAATCTTCAAAACTAAGACCCCATCATCTTAGTCATGTGGAATAACATGAGTATTGAACGTAGT
Organism: Mesocentrotus franciscanus; assembly: GCA_037976565.1. Taxonomy (NCBI): domain Eukaryota; kingdom Metazoa; phylum Echinodermata; class Echinoidea; order Camarodonta; family Strongylocentrotidae; genus Mesocentrotus; species Mesocentrotus franciscanus. The sequence continues at coordinate 35,503,642 of CP137674.1, read as the reverse complement.
CTTTCCTCCAGACCCGGTCATTTCAAAAATAAAAAAAAAAAAACAAAACAAAAATTCAAATCTAAGACCCAACAATCCTCCAAACTAAGACCCGGTAATAAAGCATGGGTTTAGAGCGTTGTCTTTACTCATCACCCGGTTATTTCAAAAATAAAACAAAACAAAACAAAAACCTTTTAAACTAAGACCCTCCATCTTCCAAATTAAGACCCAGTAATAAAGCATGGGTTTAGAGCGTAGTCTTTACTCCAGACCCGTTTAATTTTTTTAATCTTCAAAACTAAGACCCCATCATCTTATTCATGTGGAATAACATGAGTATTGAACGTAGTCTTTCCTCTAGACTCGGTTATTTCAAAAACAAAACAAAACAAAAACAAAAACTTTAAAATTAAGACCCACCATCTTCCAAACTAAGATCCTGTAATAAAGCATGGGTTTAGAGCATAGTTGTTCTTCCAGACCCGGTCATTTAAAAAAAATGATATAATATATACAATATTTAAATACATTTAAGGTCACTTATTCGATTACTTTTTTTCTACGAACATTGAATTCCAGGATATTTGTGGGCGTTAGAATTTTTACATATTAACAAATCGTCGACGGTCAACGAACCATCGAATCGGTCCCTCCTCTGTGTGTTATATATATGGACCATTTTGACTGATTTGTCAGTTCGTGTGACCGCCGACCAATCATTTATTTGTGACGTGTTGTATCCACATATGTTATAATGTAATTTATTTTTAAATGAAAAAAAAGAGGAATAAAATGGTGGGACTTAGTTTCGAAGATTTGTTTAAATTTCTTTTTCTTTGAAATAACCGGGTCTGGAGGAAAGACTACGCTCTATACCCATGTTATTCCACAGGAAAAGGATGGGGAGGTCTTAGTTTGAAGATTTTTTTTTTTAAATAACCGAGTCTGAAGTAAAGACTACGCTCTAATCCCATACTTTATTACCGGGTCTTAATTTGGAGGATTGTTGGGTCTTAGATTTGAATTTTTTGTTTTGTTTTTTATTGTTTTTTTATTTTTGAAATGTCCGGGTCTGGAGGAAAGACTACGCTCGATTGTTATGTTATTCCACAGGAAAATGATTATGGGGTCTGTTTTTAAATTTTTGAAATAACCGGGTCTGGAGTAAAGACTGCGCGCTATACCCATGCTTTATTACAGGGTTTTAGTTTTGAACAAATTCGACAAAATATCCCTTCAAATTTATTACATTTGTGGGTAAAGTCATTATTACATTTGTGGGTGATTCAAAATTATTACATTTGTGGGTAAAGTGGTTATTACATTTGTGGGTGAAATTATTACATTTGTGGGTAAAGTGTTATTACATTTGTGGGTGTTATTACATTTGTGGGTAAAGTGTTATTACATTTGTGGGCGTTGTTACATTTGTGGGCGTTATTACATTTGTGGGTGTAACAACCACTTACCAAAATTATTACATTTGTGGGTAAAGTGGTTATTACATTTGTGGGTGAAATTATTACATTTGTGGGTAAAGTGTTATTACATTTGTGGGTGTTATTACATTTGTGGGTAAAGTGTTATTACATTTGTGGGCGTTGTTACATTTGTGGGCGTTATTACATTTGTGGGTGTAACACCCCCCAAAAAAAAAAAAAGGAAGAGGACGTAGGAAGAAAAAGGAGCAGACTAAGAACATCTTTGATTAATGGAACGTCAAAGCTTCCGCGCTTCGCGCGGGAGAAGGGAAACTGAATTCAGACAAGGATTAAGAGTAGAGAACGGTACAACGAATCGTCTTCTTTCTCTAATAATCTAATGAAAGGTTGAAGCTTCTGCGGTTCGCGCGGGAGGGGGGGGGCTGCATGAATTCAGACACGGATTAAGAGTCGAGAACGGTACAACAAATCGTCTTCTTTCTCTAATAATCTAATGAAACGTTGAAGCTTCTGCGCTTCGCGCGGGAGGGGGGCTGCATGAATTCAGACAAGGATTAAGAGTCGAGAACGGTACAACGAATCGTCTTCTTTCTCTCATGATTTAATGAAACGTCAAAGCTTCCGCGCTTCGCGCGGGAGGGGGGAAACTCCCAGCACCCACCCCTCTAGGGAGCGTGCTTCGCGCGCTCTTTAAGAGATTCGCACGCTTCGCGTGCTCACTACCGCCCCCCCTAAAATCAAATCCTAGCTACGCGCTTGTGTCTGAATTCAGTTCCCCCTCCGCGAAGCGCGGAAGCTTTGACGTTTCATTAAATTGTTAGAGAAAGAAGACGATTCGTTGTACCGTTCTCGGCCCTTAATCCTTGTCTGAATTCAGTTTCCCCCCCTGCGCGAAGCGCGGAAGCTATGACGTTTCATCAAAATTATTAGAAAGAAGACGATTCGTTGTACCGTTCTCGAATCCTTGTCTGAATTCAGTCCCCCTCCCGCGCGAAGCGCGTTAGCTTTAACGTTTCATTAAATTATTAGAGAAAGAAGCCGATTCGTTGTACCGTTCTCGACCCTTAATCCTTGTCTGAACAGGCGCGTAGCCAGGGTGGGCGATGGGGGCGGTCGCCCCCAAAAAACGCCGCCCCAAAAAGGAAGAGGACGTAGGAAGAAAAAGGAGCAGACTAAGAACATTTTTGATTAATGGAACGTCAAAGCTTCCGCGCTTCGCGCGGGAGGGGGAGGGGACTGCATGAATTCAGACAAGGATTAAGAGTCGAGAACGGTACAACAAATCGTCTTCTTTCTCTAATAATCTAATACAACGTTGAAGCTTCTGCGGTTCGCGCGGGAGGGGGCATGAATTCAGACACCGATTAAGAGTCGAGAACGGTACAACAAATCGTCTTCTTTCTCTAATAATCTAATGAAACGTTGAAGCTTCTGCGCTTCGCGCGGGAGGGGGGGCTGCATGAATTCAGACAAGGATTAAGAGTCGAGAACGGTACAACAAATCGTCTTCTTTCTCTAATAATCTAAATAAATAAATGTTTATCGCAAAAATGTTCTATTCATGTTTTTTTCCATTATACATGTACGTACCAAGATGTTAGCGTCATTGCCAATCAGTAGTGTCTTTGCCGGCGCGGCTACATTAAATTTTTTTCTACGCATAACATCTCCTATATGCTCCTATGTGAATTGCCATTGCGTACAGGTAGTGAAAATGTCATACAAGTATTGCTAAGTATAATTATAACCAATGTTTACCTTTTCCTCAGAATAAGTTTCAATTTAATCCCATTACGTTATCTAAAAAAAACAAGACTATTTCATTGTTATAACTTCCGGAGCCTATGACCTACAAGCATTGCTTTCTCTTTAGGCTCCATCATATTTCTCCTTTTACTTAACTTAGTCTTATGTATAAATCTCTTCGTTTGTATGAATACAAAACAAATGAAAAAAAAATGTAACATGCCAAATGATGATGTATTATACAACATGTGAAATATGAAAATAAACTGAAACTGAAACTGAAACTAATAATCTAATGAAACGTTGAAGCTTCTGCGGTTCGCGCGGGAGGGGGGGCTGCATGAATTCAGACAAGGATTAAGAGTCGAGAACGGTACAACGAATCGTCTTCTTTCCCTAATAATCTAATACAACGTTGAAGCTTCTGCGCTTCGCGCGGGAGGGGTAGGGGACTGCATGAATTCAGACACGGATTAAGATTCGAGAAAGGTACAACAAATCGCCTTCTTTCTCTAATAATCTAATGAAACTTTGAAGCTTCTGCGGTTAGCGCGGGAGGGGGGGGCTGCATGAATTCAGACAAGGATTAAGAGTCGAGAACGGTACAACAAATCGTCTTCTTTCTCTAATAATCTAATGAAACGTTGAAGCTTCTGCGCTTCGCGCGCTCTTTAAGTGATTCGCACGCGTGCTCACTACCGCCCCCCCCCCCTAAAATCAAATCCTAGCTACGCGCTTGTGTCTGAATTCAGTCCCCCCCCCCTCCGCGAAGCGCGGAAGCTTTGACGTTTCATTAGATTGTTAGATAAAGAAAACGTTTCGTTGTACCTTTCTCGACCCTTAATCCTTGTCTGAATTCAGTTTCCCCCCTCCCGCGCGAAGTGCGGAAGCTTTGACGTTTAATTAAATTGTTAGGGAAAGAAAACGATTCGTTGTAACGTTCTCGGCCCCTAATCCTTGTCTGAATTCAGTTTCCCCCCCCCCTCCTGCGCGAAGCGCGGAAGCTATGACGCTTCATCAAAATTATTAGAGAAAGAAGACGATTCGTTGTACCGTTCTCGACCCTTAATCCTTGTCTGAACAGGCGCGTAGCCAGAGGGGGCGATGGGGCGGTCGCCCCAAAAAGGAAGAGGACGTAGGAAGAAAAAGGAGCAGACTAAGAACATTTTGATTAATGGAACGTCAAAGCTTATTTTATTTTTAAAGCTTAAATTATTAGAGAAGATGACGATTCGTTGTACCGTGCTCCTTTTTCTTCCTACGTCCTCTTCCTTTTTTCTCTTCTCTTTCTTTTTTCTTTTTTTTTTTTGGGGCAGGCATTTTGGGGCGGGGACCGCCCAACCGCCCCTTTGCTACGCGCCTGGATAATAACGTCTGAGAAATAACCCCTGAACAAAAGTGACCATAATGGCCAGTTTGGGCAAAAAAGTGGCCAAATTGACCAAAACCTTTTGGAATCATTGTAATCATCTCCATGCCCACAAAATCTGATTGAAATCCCCCTAATATGGAGCTCCTTGTGTCATTGCCGCAGCTGTTATTTTTGTCGACTTTTCCCCATGATGCATCACGTGAATACGACTAGATCACGCTGTGGATTTCAATTCGATTCAATTCAACAAACAATTATTTTTATCACAAAAAACAAAATGATAATATCATGAAATATATATTTACAATGTTGTGTAGGAAGAAGGCAAAATTCTCTATAAGCACGAAGCTTGTGGTGGGGTCGCCATAGCGGCGGCCATATCAAAGCAGACATACGATTATGATACATACAAAATAGTACATTTTATACAACACCTACGTAGATCCTTGTCATTTGATTGGATGATTGTTGGTCACATGATATTCAATAAATAATACTATTGCACGACCGTGCATTTTTGGTTATATTCGCCGTACATTTTTGGTTATATGCAGACTGCGACGCGTACGTACCTCTCTGCCCTGCACGTATCCCATTGTTATTAGCTGCGCGCATCTGACGCGGAGGCAATCTGAATGTAATCGAGAAGGCCCGACTCCAACTTCAACTTATCTTTATTATAACCCCCTGTATAAGGAGCAAAGCATAATTTGTTGAAAGATGTTGTATAAAACAAATAGTGAATGTTTTTCATTCGTTCATTATTTGTATAATAATCTACATAAAATACCAATAAAATTTAAGCGATTGAGGAGAAGCCAAAGGGAAAAAAGGGGATGGAATTAAAGAAACAAATATTTTTAAAAAATGTATATTATATATATATATATATATATATATATATATATATACATGCATATACAAATGTATATATATATATATATGATTGTGTATATGTATGTAAACACATATGAACCCATTATGAATATTTTGAATTTGAATTATCTATAACCAAATTATTGGTAAATGCCAACAGCCCACAAACTGGAGAGAGAGAGAGAGAGAGATAGATAGAGAGAGAGAGGGGGCGAGGGAGAGAGATATAGAGAACGGAAAGAAGGGGCCCGGGGAGGAAATAGAGAGAGAGAGAGAGAGAGAGAGAGGTAAGAAGAGGATTGATAGATCGAACGTGGGATTGATGGACATTGCTGATCTCTCCATTAAATTATGATTTATGTTTTAATTGACTTTTGGTGTTAAACTTTGTGAAAATCTGATCATACAAAAAAATCCTGTCTTCGCTGCAGCTAAAATATTTACTTTAGTAAAAGCAACATTTAATAACTCATATCGGCCACGCGGTAATTAATTCGCTGTATGATTAGAGCAGGTACGTCGATGTCGCGCAAAAGAATTACTAGCCTAATTACAGCATGATATTTCAATAGACATCCTTTTGAACATGCAGAGCAAAATCAACTTTTGCCCCGTGTGGCCATGCTGCAACGAATTTGGCCGGGGAATTAAGAGCTATAGAGCATAATATTTAGGCCAACACAACACACGTACAAAAATGCACATGTGACATCTATCCACGCAGACAATATGCCCAGCGCATGCAATTATTCGCTACAAAATTAAAAACAAAACAATTTAACAGACGTTTGATCAATTAGTTGTAAAAGGGCGTGGCGACTTCATTTTCCCTCATGAGATCTAATTATAGCCATTTACATGCAATACCCAAACTATATGTCATATATAATTATCATGATCTTAATGCTATATTGACAGGCACTTTTAACATTGCATGCACCCCGTAGCCAAATTAGTCCCCCCATCGGATTTTTTTTTTTTGTAGTCTCTATTTCGGTCTTCATGTTTACAGAGCTTATTATTCAATTTTCACATGTTGACACTTGCCCAAGGCGCGTGTGCTAACGCTAGCCTATGCGATCCATGCATGCGCTAGCTATAAGCATGCATGGATGCAGCGAACGTACTGTATGCATATTCGATTCTCGTAACAAGCACCAACTTGTATTGTATATGATATTGTTCCACATCGCATCTACGGCCCAAGCCATATATATATAGCGGGGCCTGCACTAACTAGCTCTAGAAATCCATAGTTTTGTTATATTTTACGATCACAAATTCCACACCTCGGCTCTACATTTTCGTCGAAATTCGAAATGCCCCGAAAGAGGAAAGCTCCCTCCCGCTCGCAGAAGGAACAGGATAGCGGGGATGCGCCGGCGCCCTCTAAACCCAAAAGTGCCAAACGTTCAGCCGCATCAAAGAAGGCCAACCAGGACCAGCACGTATTCTACGATGCTGACTGGAGCTCAGTTGGTGAAGAAAGCTCCAAAGGTTTTCCTCCTGTTATTCAGCTGACTGGGCCGGGTATCAAGGGATCCAGTAAAGTGGCTGGATTTGATCTCGATTACACGCTGATTAAACCGAAAAGTGGCAAGAAGTGGCCCACAGGTAAGCTTGTCTGCTGCTAGTGTAAGTCAGTGTAGATTTTTCTAGGCCTAACTAAGTAACTTAACTTCACTGAACTGAAGTTTCTTTCACCATGTCCAATGATAATCCAAGTTTAACTAACTCTTAGCTCTCAGGCAAGTTTGGCATGCCTGGCTGCTGATGAGGCTTGTGAAGTTATGTTCAGTGAAGGAAGCCAATGATTGTACAATGGCAAATGCTACAGAATTAAATTTTGAAATTGTAATGTTCCACTTATGACTATACTGACTGAGTGCATATATTAATTTTGTCTTCTCATTATTTATGACTCATTTTCTCTTCAGGCTGATCTTGACTTAAGTAACAATTTGTACTCCTGGGCTGGGGGGTGTTTCACAAAGACTATATTCTACTGATCAACATTAAAGTTTAAGTTGGACTTAACTATGGCAGGCCGTTCATGCCACTGTTTGCTCTCACCATTATGATCTTTATATTTTATTTGGATAATATTTTTTCCTTCAATAATGAAATATCAAAAAGCATAAATTCTGTAGAAAATTCTGACCATGATTTGTAGTCTCTTGAGAGACCAATGCCAGTCAACGGTGAGAGCAAATCTGACTGTAAAAGCCAAGGTACATGTAAGGTTTAGGCCTACCTCATAATTAGTCATAATAATTGTGTTTTTTTTAATATACAGCTTGTAATGAAATTTATGAAGCTTGCATGGCCTTGACCTTGCATCAATACATGTGTCATTTATCTTTTAAGGTCCATCAGATTGGATGCTCCTGAATGACGAGGTCGAGAAGAAATTGAAGAAGCTCAACAAAGATGGCTACAAGATTGTCATCATATCTAATCAGGGGGGAATTGAGAAAGGACACACAAAACCAACAGATTTTCAACTCAAGATCAACCAGATTGCTAATGCATTACAGTTGCCCATTCAGGTATAATTTACTTATGGCAATAAAGTTGTAATAAAATGGGGGACTGGGGAAGGGGAATGGAATATCGTTATGATAAGGAGTTTGATGATATAGAGATATTGACTGCTACAAGAGGACTGGCTGTTTTTATACGCTCAAGGGGAAGTTGCATAGCTGCTTTGCAACTTTCCCGCGAGCCAGTGTAGAAACAGCCAGTCCTCGAATATTAAAGCAGTCGATATCTCTTTAATATACCGAATTGACACAAAAATCTACCAAGAATTCTTACCTTATCCTTTTCTTGAGTAAAGATTGGTTAAAACATTACAGAAAATCTGAGACACTGTCTGTTAATCTTCGCTGGAAAAATGACTCGAAGTTTCTATCATTTGGGAATCGCAGACAAAAAGCACTGTACGGTGTCCGCGCTCGCACAAAGACAATTTTTACACGTAAACCAATGGGGATCACAGTATGAGGGCACTTTTCAAAAGACTATTGACTGGTAGGCGGATATGAGGGCACTTTTTAAAAGACTATTGACTGGTAGGCGGGGCATGGATAAAATCACGACTCCAATTTAGACCAATCAGATGGCTAGATTTCTAAAGTGAGGTATATAATAGATCTTATCCCATAAGTTTTCCATACTAATACTAGGTAATTGAGCTTTGAGCCTTTGCGTAAAAAGTTTTAAAAAGCCAATAAATTAACAACAGATATGTACATGTAAAGCATTGAGGATACACTTGTATAGCATTGAGGATACACTCCACCAAATTATTTAGCAGTATAACCAGACGTGTGTCCGGACAGGTTGTGCATACAGACGTTTGATTTAAAACAGCTATCTGAAGAAGTTTTATACAAACAATAGTTCATAAATCTTGTATGTTGAACAATATTATAAAGAACAAATAATCATGGTGGTTAGTCAACTTTGTGGTACTTGATTATTATTTTCTGTTAAATCTGAAAAATAGAAGTCATTGTGTCTGTTACATGTCCGAATACCCCCCCCCCCCATCATACTGGAATGCAGCTTTTTACCTTGCAATTTTGAAAGTTGGTATCAGGCTGTGCCCTCCTCCCCCATCCCATATCAGGACAATTACCCCCTGCACAATCAACCCCAGAAAATCACTCCCTGGAAAACTACCCCCAAGGTCAATATCTCTTGAAAATCACCCCACCCTCAGAAAAATACTCCCTAGGACAATTACCCCGGGACAATTACCAACCTCAAGTCCATCCTTTGTTGGTAACCAAAACAAATTTAACAAGGGTGATATAGAGATGCAGATGATGATGATCAATATGTGCACCAACATACATTGTAACTACCACCTCTCATTTGTATGCACAGTGCTTTGCAGCGACGGGTGAGAATCACTATCGTAAGCCAGGTACTAAGATGTGGGATCTAGCAGCAAACGAGGAGAACGATGGAATCAAGGTTGATTTCTCCAAGAGCATGTACGTTGGGGATGCCGCAGGTCGTGCCAAGAACTGGGCTCCAGGGAAACCTAGAGATTTCTCCTGCTCTGACCGTATGTTTGCTCACAATGTCGGTGTTCAGTTCTACACACCAGAGGAGTTCTTCCTTGGGGAGAAGCCTGCTCCATTTGAATGGCATTCATGTGATCCGGTGCAAGCACTAAAGGAAGGAGAGGGAAGAGGGTTGGTCAAACAATACCATCAACAGGACAAGAAGGTAAGAGGGCTGTCTTACTCACTTGCAGAATTGACACGGAGAGATAGTTGAGATGTGGACATAAATACACAAGTGCAGTCAGATTAAATCATGGAGCTTCAAATAGTTCCCTCCCACATACAATCTCTATGGGAGGGAACTATTTGGAGCTCCATGAAATAACTGACTAATCACAGGCAACTTTCACTTTCTTAAATCTCAGTAAATCCACCAGCTCTGAGTAACTAGTGGAATTGATAGGAATTTTTGTTGTTTTGTGTGCACTCTTGATACATGGAAGGAAAGAGAAATTGGCGATTTTGTCATGAAAACTGTAAAACTAGAAAATGTTGCTGACATAATGTGTGTGAATTTTGCAAGCAATTCTGATTTGTCAGTTTCATGCCATAGCATGGTTGATTTCACAGCTGATACAACACTGAAGAGAAATTTTTGCAATTCGTGACAGTTTCTTTGCTATGAAAATGGCTGTTGTTTACACATTGCTTTTACAATGACCCTCTTAATGATGTATGGTGGTTTGAGTTGCCCAAGTTCTCATAATGTTTCTTTCCTAAAGATTTCTGGCCAAAGAAAAGCTTTCTATTTCCTAGTTAACATACAGTACAGGTTCATGGATTATGAAACATGAAATGAAGCTTGTTTCAAGATGAACAATGACAGAGAGAATGTGTGATGCATTGGCTCAACACTACCACTTACATGTACATGTCAGAATTCACTTTTTGTTTAGCATATAGGAATTATACATGTAGGTACAATATCCAGTACTGTACAGAGTACAGATATGTCACAAAAATCATTTTGAAAATAGATATTGGTTATTAAAATCTAAACTGCCATGTTTATTAACTGTATTTATAATAGGTTCAAGAATGTAGCCAATGAAAAGCGTCAATATATGGGTCACGTGTGCATGCAAGCCGTGCATTAGATTTTACCATATGCACAGGGAGTGCATTTTGGTGATAACAACCGTCAATTTTTCGACTTTATACTCGTATTGTAGACCCATCTTATAAAACAAGTAATGTACATGTTTTTAGCTTGTGCATTAGTGATATGTCCTGCACTTGGTTAAGTGACTTAAGTCACAGTGAGACGGACAATAAACTTGACAAGTTTTGTTCATTATCCTACTAGTACTGGGACTTAACCTGCGTGCAGTGCATTCACTAATGCACTAGCTTGCAAACATGTATTATTTGCATAATGGCCAGAGGATTAATTCTGTGGCCTGCCTTTTATGTTTAATATCCCAAACAGGTCAAAGAGCTTGTGATCATGGTTGGACCTCCAGCATCAGGTAAAAGCTCCTTTGCCAAGGACATGTTGGTTAGCCATGGATATATGTGGATCAACCGAGACACTCTTAACACTCCTGCAAAGTGTTTCAGAGCAACGGAAGAAGCAATTGAGGCAGGCAAGAATGTAGTGATTGACAACACCAACCCTTCTAAGTCTGCAAGGGCTGATTACATCAACTTGGGCAAAGAAGAAGGCATGTACTGTAGCTGCAGTAATAAAGATAATAATATATGAATGATGCATGCAAATGAGTTCATTATACAATCTATCCGCACTTGAGTTGAAGCTTTGTATGATAGGTGCGTAAACAGACTCAACAAGAGCCGATAGATCATTTAACGAACTCATTCGCTTGCATCATTTGCTTTAAACAACAAAACTGCTAGATCCTTGTTATTTGATGTAAAATTCAATTTAAGATTGTTTCATTTCATTATCGCTGACAAATATTAACCCCAAGTTTTATAGGCTTACTTTAGCGTGCACACAAGAGATAAGCGCACTTACCTCCATATGCAATTACACCCAGTGCTACGTTAGTATAGGCCTTTACACAGTATAATCAAACTAACCTCTCTGGCACTGCTGTACATCACGTACTTAAAATTCATTGGATAATACAGTCAAACCTGCTATAGTGACCACCTGTCTACAAAGACCACCTGTCTACAAAGACCACATTTTGTGTTTCCCTTGAAAATGGTTTCTCATTGAAACATGTACTAAAGGAACCTGTGTACAAAGACCACCTGCCTACAAAGACCACTTTTTGTGTTTCCCTTGGGCGGTCGCTATAGACAGGTTTGACTGTACTTGAAATTATTGCAAGCTTTTTCATGTGAATACGTGGGATAGTCACAGTGAATGAATCACACATGACCGTGTTTGAACAATCATTTGATTAGGATCGAGGAGTGAGTTGTATAAATTCATTTTTAATAGTATGTTTCGTAGTTCAGTGCCGTGGCTGTCAAAGCCCACCCAAGTATGAAAGTGATAAACAATCTATTTGGACTAAGAATCTTTCTAAAGGTAGTACCTGTATCATTGGAAAGTTAATTCCCAAGGAGCATATGTAATGCCAAATTTTGTAATGAAACATGCACTTTAACTTTTAATGTTAAAACTTAAAAGGTCATTTATGAGAAGAAAAAAATTTAAGTTGGTGGCATTGAAGGGGTTAAAGTATGCTGTACGATGCTCTGTCTCATAAAGAATTACATGTTTTCAGATTTAATTACAAGTCCTCCAATCAATCACAAAGTTACAATCCTCTCTTTCATATGTAGGCTTAGAGAGTTGAAGTTGACATAAAACTCTTGATAAGTTGCGAATATATCAAAGTCACAATAACTTGCGATATTAAAAGTTAAGAGACAGGGCCCGTATTCAATTCAATACTTAAGTACAAAATTTAAGCTTTTTACTTAGTATTTGGCTTAGATAAAATACTTAGCCAATTTTGGTATTCAATTCAAACTTTTGGCTAAGTATTTAACCCTAAATTTAAGACAGCTCCCTACCAGACTTAAGCCAATTATTTGGAGGCCTTGATTGGCAGGCATATGGTGTTCTTACGCAGTATCATAACCTGCGCACAATTATATTAGCGCATTTATTGCGACGCGTTAATTGCGCATTACTTTTGATTGACCGTGTGATGTCACAATGCTTTTCAGTAAGTATTTTACTTAGATTTTGTCTCAGGTAAGTAAAAGTCTAAAATGCGATTTGAATACGAGATAAGTAAACTTCTTAGCTTAGGCGCCACGGATTTATTCATTGAATGAGGAAATGAATGAAAGAGAAGCGAAAACAATTAAATATCGCTGATGCCACCGGCTTTTAAGACGAAAAGGAAGCCGACGGAAAGTTAGAAATGAATGAAGAAAATAACGACAATATTACCGGCGCTAGAGAAATGATTTTTATAAAATAAAGATAGCCGAAAAGAAAGATTGAATGAGGAAATGAATGAAAGAGAAGCGAAAACAATCAAATATCGCTGATGTTACCGGCTTTTATGACAACAATTAAGCCGACGGAATGAAAGAAATTAATGAAAAAAATAATTCCAATATCACCGGCGCTAGAGAAAATAATTTTTATGACAAAAGTAAAGCCGACGGAAAGTTAGAAATGAATGAAGAAAATGAATGAAAGAGAGACAGATCGTGGGAGAGAGAAGCGAAAACAATTAAATATCGCTGATGCCACCGGCTTTTATGACAAAAAGGAAGCCGACGGAAAGTTAGAAATGAATGAAGAAAATGAATGAAAGAGAGACAGATCGCGGGAGAGAGAAGCGAAAACAATTAAACATCGCTGATGCCACCGGCTTTTATGACGAAAAGGAAGCCGACGGAAAGTTAGAAATGAATGAAGAAAATAACGACAATATTACCGGCGCTAGAGAAATGATTTTTATAAAATAAAGATAGCCGAAAAGAATGATTGAATGAGGAAATGAATGAAAGAGAAGCGAAAACAATCAAATATCGCTGATGTTACCGGCTTTTATGACAACAATTAAGCCGACGGAATGAAAGAAATTAATGAAAAAAATAATTCCAATATCACCGGTGCTAGAGAAAATAATTTTTATGACAAAAGTAAAGCCGACGGAAAGTTAGAAATGAATGAAGAAAATGAATGAAAGAGAGACAGATCGCGGGAGAGAGAAGCGAAAACAATTAAATATCGCTGATGCCACCGGCTTTTATGACAAAAAGGAAGCCGACGGAAAGTTAGAAATGAATGAAGAAAATGAATGAAAAAAATAAATGCCAATATCAACGGCGCTAGAGAAGCGAAAGCAATTATAAATAAATAAAAAGACAGTAGTCGCGCTGCCGATCTAGTCTTTGTTTGGATGGACAATTCTGGGGGAGCATTCCAGAATGCTACCCATTCCAGAGTGCTACCCATTCTGACACAATTCGGATGTAGCGAGTCGTTAAGTACCGCATTCTAAATCGTGGCTGGAATGGCGATTAAGAGAACAATGGATTCTCAGGGCGGCATTCTGGTGACATTCCGAATGCCAGTTGAATAAATCTGTGGCGCCTTAGCCATTTACTTAGTAAATTTCTTACTTATTCTAAGTATTGAATTGAATACCGGCCCAGGTCCTGAACTTCAACAACTCCCTTATACAAATTATGATCATTAGATTTATTAATTTATTTCCTTCTCTCATCTTCAGGCTATGTTGCAAGATGTATCATCATGGATACTCCTTTGGAGCTTGCTTTCCACATGAACATGTACAGACAGTCATTGACAGAGGGCAGTATTCGTCGCATCCCAGCGGTAGCATACAACATGTACAAGAAGAAGTACGAGGCTCCTTCCCTGGATGAAGGTTTTGAGACCATCGAGAAGGTACCGTTTGTACCAAAGTTCAAGAGTGACAAGGAACGTACTCTCTTTCTACAAAAAACTGAAATGAAGTGAGTTCATCCACCAACACTCATCCTTTTTGAGCTTTCATATTTCTGTAATTTTTATGTAACCATAGAATATTTTAATCAAGTGCATAAGTCTTTCTACTGTTACACATTTTTACACATTATAGTTTTACATGTATCCCTTTGACCAGGCTCAGCACATTGATAGATTTACATGTATCCCTTTGACCAGGCCCAGCACATTGATAGACTTCCTCCAGATTATCAAGGCCTTTCATGTTCTTTAGAAGTTTCAAAAAGTAGAGAGAGGAAGGGTATGATAAAGTAGACTAATCACCTGAAAAAAAACAATTTGTGTGTAGAAAGAAGCTATCAAAATCAACCTCAAAACACTTTGCCTTGCTCTATAATTTATATAGGTTAACAAGTATGAAGGAAATAAACAATATTATAAAACCCCATGCTTGAAACCCAAGTCCGACTCTGGTTCTGTGCGGACCCTATTTTAGGCCAGCTTGTACACGTACTAGTCTACTCAACAAGTCGTTGGTATGGATATTAAGAGCGTGTTTAAGCTGCCATATTAAGTCATTGTAAAAGGTATAATTGGAGCTTATATTTTGAATACAGTATAGCGGCATGGAGCCCCTTACATCGAGAGGAAAACATGCTTTGGTGATTGGTACATGCACTTTTAAATCATCAATGATGTTGTCTTCTTACTTGTCTTAAAACCCTCTAATGTTAATACTGTGTGCCTTTTGAATGAAAATTTAAATGTATGTTTATGAACTCTTTAAGAGATATATTTGCAGAACTTGGGTTATCGGTAAACATGTTGTATCATGGTTCTCAGAAAAAGAAGAAAGAAAAGAAAATCCTTTCGTTATCAAGCAAAATTGATATTGTAACTTCAACTCTAGTACATATATATTTCAGCATAATTGAAAAAGATAACAGTTCATTTGCTTGTGTACAACAATTTTAAATTTGTATAAATTTCATTTCACTGTTATTGAATCAGTAGACTAGATGCTGCAATTTTATAGATAGATAGTCAGTGAATTAAATTAGTTCTTGCCAATATATGTGTACATGTAATCATTTAAATGTCTGTGAAGTATATTAAAGCTTGGCTATACTTGAAGGCTATGTTTTTTCAAGGATGTTCTTTTTGTCTAATTTAACCCTATCTAGCCCAGGCTATTTTGAAACTGCATAGCCCGTCTGATTTAAGGTCCAGCTAAGTGCACTGATTTATAGAATGTGTTAAATCTCTTTGTCCCCTACAAATAAACAGACTATTTTTGTAAATTAAATTAAGTTAAATTCAAATGTTCTCATTTTGAGGTTAAAACGTGGCTGTCTGTAGTATATGGACCTAGTTAAAGGGATCCGGTAACTTTGTCTCAGATTCTGAAACAAAATCCTCGATTTAGCTCATGCTGCAATGATAATTATAAACCTTTAGGTCAGTCAGGAACCCCATGTATTTTACAAGCCGATCGCCTGTCTGATTATCAAGATATTTATGATTGGAAATCAACACCAAATTTTGCGTTTTCCTAACGGTTTTCATAACCCTACAGTCTATTGGGGAAAACGAGTATGGTAAAACCGGTCACTCAAAGATTTTAACTTTTTTGAGGCACTTCTTGATCATTTTGAAGCGTGATTTTTTTAGGGCTTCAATATTACAGACACTGATAACACGTAAGGCCGTGCATCTCAGATTTAACATTGTTAAACGATGCCTTTATACAGTTTTTAACTTAGGCTGCTTTCAAGAATATGAGCCTTTATATTTGAGCTTTGATGCAGATCTCAGTCTAGTCAATAATCTGGCCAATTTCATTTTTAATAATCTCCACCACTCACTACACTTCATTGCGATCTCCCCGTATCTTGCTGCATGCCAAAGATGTTGTGATCCTCAAATTTCTACTCCCAGTGTACCATCAAAGTTTATGATTCATGGATTACGTCATCTTCTGCTTGCAGCAAGTAAGAGATGGGAGAGATCAGGATTGCAAAATAAAATAACACCGTCCAGATTCTGGACCAATCTCAGTCATGAAAGCCATGTAACAGGTGACTTGTGATATGTTGTGATTGTCAATGCTTTTTTGGAAAGAAAAAGAATGATCTGTTAACCTATAGTAACTTGAATATGTACATGCACAGTATATGTGGTCGAAACAATATTTTGCAGGGTTATATGATGACTCACTATGACCTACATTAAGAATGCCAGGTATTAGTTTTGTGTTACCGGTACTTGTTTATTAGTGAAATGAAGATTCTTAATTATTTCAGTTCCTTGAATAGAATATTTTACATTCAAACATGATCTCTGCAAATAAAACAAAATGAGGTAGCAGTCAAATTATCAAGTAGCCATGAGTTGTATATGGAATGTTTTGTATGAAGTTTTTGAAAGGTAATTATTCTAGACCCTTGTCTTGAAAGGTATCATTGTTAATTTTCAGTACTAGAAGCAAATCTGAAATTTATATATTGGTAGATAACGTGTGTTCAAATTATTCTTACTGTTTTATCATTTACATATATGACAGATATTTGTATATTATTGTATTCTGTTTTGATTCTTTGACTAGTAAAACTTTTTCACTATGAAAGTGTAGATAAAACTTGTTACAAGCTAGACACAGCTTTACTTTTTACCAAGCTGAAAGGCTATCTTGGATCTTTATAACAATACAAAATAGATTCTGAATTCTCTCATGGATTCAACCAACACTGAATGTTCAAGACTACTCATTAATGATGTCTACTGCATGAGTTTGGTAGAAAATCTATAATACGTGTATCTGCATAATGAACAAAGAAAGAAGGAATTTGAGCTGGGGGGCGTTTCATGAAACAATTAGTCGGTGGTTTTCACCGACAATTTTATTGTCACAGACTATTTTCCAGGCCTCTGATTGGTCGAATTTAGTCAGCGCTGACAGTTGTCGGCGGACAAATGTTGATGAAATTTGACCTGGTTATTCTAATCACATGTACAATGTAACTTGTATGACAGTATGTGAATTGTGATCTTCATGTAATGTGTAATCAAGTTATAGCAAGTGTCTATTTGCTGCTCCAAACAGCCCATCTACAACTTGATTATAAGTGATTCAGGGTTGTTCTGAGCCATCTTCTCTCATTCCATAACCAGAAAACTAAGATAAGCTTGAAATTTCTCACATGTGTTTGTACATGTATGATTCTGGCTCCATTTAGATCATGATGTAGATGTCTGGATAACTGTGTTGTAGCTATGTCATGTTTTCATAGAAACGTGATGCGTCTTTCTTTGCAAATACAAATTATGCAATCATGTATGTATCTTCTATTTGAATGATTAAATGAAATAGAGTGACTCCTACAAACTATTGTTTGCTCCCATGTGTACATGTATGTGACTCAGCTGAAATAATGTGATTGGGAAATATATATTGTCTGTTTGGAGGCAAAAGGGTGTTTTAGTCAGGTGGCTTAGCGTAAAATTTATCGATTATCGTTACTTGCCGGATAAAAGCACCATTTTTAGTACAGGGCTTCCTTAGGACTTACCAAACGATATTAGGCTAGGAGCCCCCGGCAAAATTTCAATTTAAGGGTGTGGGGCGGGCGTCTTTGGAGCCCCAAATAATTTTATAACATTGATTTGTTGTTGTACAAATGCCATTTTTGGTACAGGGCTTCCTTAGGACCTACTGAACGTTATTAGGGTAGGAGCCCCCGGCAAAAATATCATATAAGGGTGTGGGGCGGGGGCGGCGCTTCGTAGCCCCCCAAATAATTTAGAAGGTAATATAACATTTATTTGTTGTTCTAAAAATGCTATTTTTGGTACAGGGCTTCCTTAGGACCTACTAAACGATATTAGGCTAGGAGCCCCCGGCAAGAATATCATATAAGGGTGTGGGACAGGGGCGTCGCCGAGTAGTCCACAAATAATTTGTAAGGTAATATAACACTGATTTGTTGTTGTACAAACGCCATGGGCCCCCAATCACACATATATGAATATGTATGCCGGGGGCTCCTACCCTACCATCATTCAGCAGGTCCTAATGAAGCCCTGTACCATTTTTTGAGAGAGGGGCTTTTCCAAAACTGGTCTTTACCTACCTTTAACTCATATACTTTAACACAGAGTTACATGTAGGGCCCTTGTGTCTCCAAACAGATGATATGTTACACTCTGTAATAACATTCTTTACCTATTCAATGAAAGATTTATGCCTCCAAAATTTGACATAAATATATCTTCTACTATTTTAGGACAGAAAACTTTTTTTTTTTTGTGCAACTTCAAAACGGGTCCATAAATTGTAAATGTCCATGTAGCTTTGGTAACTTTTTTAAAAAGATGAACAGTCGGAACAATACATCAAAAAGTTTTTGTCGCAAAAACCCATGGTATATAAGCCTCTCGTTGCTTCCACACATCCAATGACCTTGTTGGTTCTTGGCATAATTTGATATAAAATTCACTAAATTTCAGCAGGGGAGAAGGCTACATCTACCTATCCTGAACGTTCTGTAGAGCATTAATTAGAGGTATAATTTCACATTCTAGGAATGCCTCTACTCTACATCATTCATATACATGTACTTTTGTTACAGTGACTGCATTAAAACATACTACATGTACATGTATTTTGAGACCAAGAAAATTATCTTGCTACATGTAGCCTATAACTTCTTTATATCAAGGTTGAAAACAAAACATAAAGAAGTGAGACTGGCAAAACTACCTTTTTATGACGAGATATGTCGGTGTTCTATGTGTGGAAACCAAGTGCCATTATTCAAATCTCATATTTTCTTTTACTTTTCCCACAGTGCATACAAAAGTAGTATACCCACATTTGGTACCTTCATATTCAAATATTCCATCTGTGACCTTGAAGGAAGTGAATTTCATGGTAAGAAATATCTCCTCCTCTGTCTAATGATACTCTATTTAGAACCTTGCTGCCACGAATGATTGAGAACCAAGGTTTTCAAAAAGCCTCAAAGTTTGGGAACAAGGAATTTTTGTTTGGAGTTACGATACTTTTAGTGCTTACATACTGTACAGATCACCATACACAATACGAGGTGAATCCCCAAATAAACGCAAATTGACCATTGTTTGCAGTCTAAAAACAAAGTATTTAATAACAATTACTTACAATACTTTATTCATATTGATTTATCTTTTCATAAATCATGTCCAAATTTGACATATTTTTCTCATAAATGTATACATGTACATGATTTTGAGAAACACAAATGATACAGTATGTAGACTATAGAGATAGCAATTCATACTCCAGCAAAATGTGTTTGCTTCAAACCTCAGAGTAATGTTTGAGCAATATATTTTATTGGATTTTGCACATTAAAAAAAAAATACTGTATGTATATGTACCAGAAAATATATCAGGAATGTGAAATATGGAATTAACATAAAAAATTTCCAACTCATATACTGACTATATAGACTGCTGAGAAAACATAGGGCAGGTAATGGGCCAAATAAAAACATTATTTTCAAACCTTATACTAACTCCAGCCTTTAGATTTCATTTGGTGAGGCCAAATGAAAGAAAATGTGTTTTACCATCAGTGCAAAATGTCAATTTTTTTTTTTTACAAATTTTCTTTGATTTAGATGTTACACAATACACTTACATGTTATGCATGAACAAAAATAGCTAATACTGAAATTCCACATTAAAATAAGAATGAAAATCTTTAAATTGGCACTTGCCCAATGGAATGACAAATCACTATTTACAATTTTTGTTTTGTTATGTTACGCATGTGTTACGTGTGTGTTACGTGAAACGGGTTCATTCAATACACATTGAATTTGAACATGCATGTACAACTGTACATTATGTTTGGAGTCAGAAGATATAAATGCCCTTCTGGCTCCAAATAGATGATATTGTGTCCACAATATGAAATTTACGATCATTTTCAATCGATGCCAATTTGAGGAGGCAAACCGATTCATTCATATCTCTAGGAAATGTTCCTCTCTTGGAAGGGAATTTTCAGTTTCTAGTGAAACTTACAAAAAGACTCTCAAAAAATTGCTGAAAGCCATGTTTATCAGGCATATACCAGGATCTTATCCAAACAATATTTATCCTGGAAACGTAGTTATCCATCTATTTTTTTTTTATGTATATTGCACATTAACAAAATGAAACATCTACCGGTATATATTTTCCGCCAGGGAGAACTTAAAATGTCTTCTGATTGTCATGTTAGGTGAATGTATCAAAAATTGTCAAGTAAGAAAAGCTGCTGCATTGTGCATAGTTATATGCATTGAAATAGGGCATTGAAATAGGGCATTGAAGTGTAATATATGATTTATTTATCATAATTATGCTTTCAAAACACATATTTTTAAAGTAACATGTCTTTTTGTAAATGCTCAAGTTAAAAATTGCATAAATCAAATTCCAATCATGGGAGAATCACATCACCTTGTATTTCTTCTTAAAAGTTATATTGTTGATCAAAATTAAGGAGACCTCTATTTTGAATTAGTAAATTCACATTATAATACTCTAATACAAAGACTAACAAAAGCACTATATGTTAAGAAAACAGTGATACATGTATTGAGTTGATTTGATGTAGTAGGTTAAAAATAAAACAAACTTGCAGGCCTAAGACAGGTTTTGGAAGTATAAACATAAATCACATTCCAATATCACATACACATGAACTATAAAGCAATTACCTTTGTACCTAAATGACTAAAGATTGAACATAGAGCCCATTGATGATTTGAATAAAGAAAGATTGCAGGTTTGTAACATGTGTATTGTATAAAAAGAATCATTAACCTCAATAGGTTACAAAATGTTATAAAATCTCTTTCAATATATACATTTACATAATCATATGCATAATTTTCTTCAATTTCTATAGTTTTCATATATTTGATTATATATCAAAATTTCTCATATGGATTATGTAACAAATAAGCTGATGTAAAGTCATTCAATAAACATGCTTGTATGTAGCAAATATATCTTGGAATGACAATATTTCATGTATAGTATATATATGAAAAATAAAGAATGACATCAATAAAAAAGATTTGATGAAAATATATTGCTCTCATGAAAGACTAAATATTGCTACAAGTAGCTGCACTTTATACTTAATAATACGTACAATGTACATGTACAATAACATAGAAATAGACTTTAATACTCTGGGCTCATTCATATAGACGACATCATTCAATCACTGCTAAACCAAACAATTGATATTATTCAAAAGAAGTTCTTGAATGTAGGCAATCTAATTGGTCAAATCTCAAATGACACCACATGACTGCTACGCAAACAACTTCCAATCACAAAGTAATAACCCACAGCTAAAAGTGATAATGCATGGCTAAGGTGCATATGAAGTTCAAACGTGATGAAATGCGTCAGTGCCGGGCTGGGATTCAAACCCTCAACCCTTGGATAGAGTGTCAGGTTAATGAACCACTATACCAATCCAATCCAATCCAGGAATTTATATAGCGCCAATATCTAGTTGCCTAATCAATGCATATATTTACTAATGCATACCTGCCAATGTTTGAAAATAAGAATTAGGAATTTCTAGCATGGTATGCCTTCTAAAATAAGAAATCTGTACCCTTAATAGGCGTTCGCACATGCAGCGGCAGTGTAACTGGCAATACGCAAAAAATCCGGCCGTACAAAAAAGCGAACACAAATACTCTGCTCGATCATGCAGCCATTCAAGGCACGCAATACGTGAACTCTCAAATCGCTGCACATGATAAAACAAGCTTAAAGATAATGCAAAGTTTTGGGAAATTTTGAAATTGGACGGAGAGTAATTCTTTAAATTTTTGATATATTTGGATGCCCCTGTGGATGTATTATAAACACTAAAAAATTTAGCCCCTAAAACACTTCTGCTTTAGAGCAAATTGAATAATCAAAATTTACCGGTGCTCCCGGTAAATTTCAAATATTTCAAATAGCGCTAGTAAGGCCATTCCATGGTAGCCGCGACAATGAAAATTTCAGAATATGCAGTTCTGATATATAATTTCCAAACGGGATTAGCAAATCGGTCGATTGTAGTAAAGAAACATTGTTTTAAAGCTAAAGTAATATCAGTCTTGAGAGGGCGCTATACAACATAAAGAGTTTATTATTTACAATTTCATCACTTTAGACTCGATTTCAACCGCGACAACGATCATTGAATATTGTAAAATCGCATATGCTTCCAATATATTCATTTGAACCAAATTCATGACCCATTACCAAAACTTTGTAATACCTTTAATTTGGCTTTAGCAACAAAAACAAACAAAAAACGGCATTTTGACAAATCAGAATATTCCGAATTTTTAGGTCCTAAAAATCCAGAAAATCAGAATATTCCGGATTATTGAGAAGGGTTGGCACTTGGCAGGTATGCTAATGCACTCACAGATATGAGTTATTACTATATTGGAAACGGTTTTATAATTGTGAATCTGCATTTTGCACAAATCGACCCCAATGTAAGGCTCTAACAGGTTAACTGGCAGGGATGACAGTCTATCTGGAGCAGAATAGAATCACTGAATAATTTTTGTTTTCACACCACGCTTGCAAGAAGGGGAGCGTACAATTTACAATTGAATCAAACTTACAATCATCTACCTCATACATAGGGATTTGCAATCAATATCAATCTCACAAGTTTACAATCACAACCCTTCACAGACAGAGCCCTGTTTAATATACATTTAAACATAATATAAAAGTGATATCAGGAACAGAACATTGAAGACACATGTGAATGCTTCTCCATTTTATACTAGATTATTTTTTGTTTGCGGGAGGGGGTACTCTTACTTAGCATGTACTCATCCAGTGGTGGAGTTGGCCTATTAAATAATTTGACAGTTTCTTGCCCGATCTTTCAAAAATCATGACAAAGGTTGAAAACCTAAATCCTTTGGTGAATCTCATCAATGGTTAAAATCCACTGAATACTAATCTGTAAGGTATTCATCAAGGTCATGATACATTGTCATCCTTTGGCAGTATTATAAACAAACGCATGCAGAAGAGCGAGGTGATCTGTATTCTCTACTGATGTCTTTATCTTCATCCTCTGTTTTCTCTTTTGATTCCTCACTTCCTTCCACCTGTCCATCACCATGGTTACCAGTCATCTCGTCTGCATCAGTCTTCTTTCCTACCGAGTCCTGTCCCCCTGCCAAGTCCTGTCCCCCTGCCAAGTCCTGTCCCCCTGTTGAGTCCTGTCCCCCTGCCAAGTCCTGTCCCCCTGTTAAGTCCTGTCCCCCTGCCGAGTCCTGTCCCTCTGCCGCGTCATGTCCCTTAGCTGCCTTAAGGTCATTGTCTTGTTCCATATGTTGGACAGTGTCATGAGAAACCTCTTCTGAAGCTGAATTTTGAGCTTTCTCTCCCTGTACCTCACTCTTGTCTTTACCAGAGGAATCTTGAGTTTTCTCTTTCAAAGCATTGTGTGTTTGAGAATCGCTTGCTCCCTCTACAGGAGCCACGATGGCTGGAGTTGTGTCTTCAGGTTCTTTTGGTCTCAGATAGTGGCCTCCTTCTCTCCAACTGTCTGGAATGTCATCAAAATGAATGTCCAGAAGAGTCTGAAAAAAATCAAAATTACAGAATGCAATCAATATCTCAACACAATCAAAATAAAAAAAATATGAATGCATTTATTTCATTATTCAGTAGGAAAAAATGACTGATTTCCACCACTTTTCAATAATAGAGAAGTCATCAGCACTTTATATTTCCTTCAAATGGTGCTTTGGATTACCTGACTGCTAAAAAAATGGGTAACCAGGAGACCAACGGCATCTATGAGACACTTGGTAATGAAGATTAATGCCTTACCAAAGGGCACTAACACATCAGCTTGGTTTCAAAACCTTCACCCCAGGTTACATGACCACTACTCTACTGAGCCCTCACGCATCCTGAAATGTAGGAAAAGAACATATTCAAAAGATCAATTTGGGCTACAGCCCACAAGACTAACTTTTTATTTCTTATTATATCTATTGTTTTATTTATGATGTATTCTTTTGTTCTGGAATACATCAAAGTTACTTTGAGAAACATATCAAAGCAATTTGATATCAATTCATATCCCCCACTTATGAAGAAATATATCTAAACCTGTATTCACATTTCTGCTTGTACATGAATATATGCAATTATACATGTAGCACTTTTTGATGACATGCGCATACTAATTGTTATGTAACACATTACAGGTATATCCGATTTCAACAAAAATGGTATCAAAATGTGCGTAAGACTTGAGGGGAAAACGTCATGAAACGATAATTAAAAATTCTAAGCGGTTGCGGCGCAATCTCCGAAAATGTGGAGGGGCCTCCCAGGCCCCAGTACAGTAAGGGTTAAGGCATAAAATCTCATTTATAAATGTGTATAGTAGCTTGCACTTTGCAATGATATGTACCTACACATGAGGACTGTAAAGGTTGCATATGTCATTCAATATTAGTGATTGCAGCATGAAATATAAATAGACTTTAAATGTATATATATGTTTGGTGCAAAAAAATTGAAAATAAATAAAGCAACCCAACATGCACAGCTAGCTTCCTTTCAGGTGTCGTCAGGGGGTGGGGGGGGGGATTGTACCTCAAGGTAACAAGCTTTCACAAATCGTTGTTCGTTGGAGATGGGGAAGGGGTCCTTAAAAAGTAAATTTTAAGGAAACTGCTTCATGGAGTATTGACAGTGAATTCAGGTGAATTAGGTCAACATAATACTTTCTTTGTTTTAAGGACAATGCCCATGTAAATGCCCTGGCTCCATCAATGAACTTGCACAAATGTAATAAATCATAATTCCAATCATTCTATTGACTAACTCAAATGCTCATGCATGCATATATTTGCAAGTTTCAAATTAAAAAGATGTACTTGTACAATGACCCACTCTTACGGCATTATACCCCTCCAAGCAAAAATAATAAATATTAAAAAGAAAAATTAAGGAAAATTTCTAAACAAAGACATGAAGTGAATGAAGGAATAACATCATTCAACCCTTTCATGTGATGAAATCATATGCCCATGCATGCATATCTGACAATTTTCAACAACAACAAATATATAATCATGCAGTTATGCATTAGAGATTTAATGGTTTTGAATAGTTCTTACAAGAGTAGAGAAATCTTAAGACTTGATTGTGAGATCCAACACAGTCTGAAAATAGAAATGAAATGAAAATATCATAGATGTATAGTATACAGTGATAACACACACAAAGAGAAAAGTACCGGTAGTACCCATAAAAGCTACAAAGGAAAGATACATTGATCTCTACTGACACTTACACTTATTTGATTTTTATTATCTTTTATATTTTTATCCCTTCCTTATACTTTCTTTTCAAAAGATATTACATGATGAGCAACTGGTAGTGATCGAACACACACAAGTGATTTAGATAGCAGCAGAAAAGTACCCTCATATAACCACAGCTTAAAGCCATGTTCAGTTCAATCAAAAAGAAAGTTCGAATTGGAACTTTAAATTTGCCTTTTTCGAACAATACTTTTCATTTGAAATATATCAGAGAGTGCACTTTCCCAATAGATAAGCTCTCTAACATTCAATCTATTATGTATAAAGCTTTGTTCAGATATGCAGCGATAAACAACGTCATGATGACATAAAACGTATTACGCTTCACATTTCTGTATCTTATAACACAGACCTATTCATATAATACCTTTGTCGCACGCAGTTGCCGTTCATTTACACGTTTTTTATTAAATGGCGGTTTAACGCGTCTTATCTGAACGCATTCTCTCTCATACTGTAGCTGCATAGAAATCTACCTTGCATAGTTGATCTGTGTAATCAGGTTGAGTAAGCTGTTTGATCTGTTCTTTGAGCTTCATGATGTTAAACAACGCTGGCTTCGGGGAAAATTCCTTCTCTTTACACCTCCTGGGGAATATAATAATAACAATAACAATAATAATAATAATAACAACAACCACAACAACAACAAATGGCTTCATTATAGCATTAATACGAGTCAGCTGCAATGCTGATAGTGTTAATACATTATTGACTTGGTTATAACAGAGCCGACAAAGTAACTAGTGCTCAAGCATATCACCAAAGGCTGTTTGTGCCGGACTGGGATACAAATCCTATACCTTGTGATCCACAAGTCTGGTGACTTATCCACTAAACCACAACACCTATACTTAAAAATTAGTGGAAGAAAATTATCATACCTTTTAATTTCATTATATTCTGATGAAAATATTATGTTTTCACTCATTTTCTATCAATTTGGGAGAAAAAAAGCATCCATATCAACTGGATGTTTTCTGACCTTTCCCATGATCTCAGAATCCTATGTTGCAAACAGAATCGATAGCACAAGAGCACTTGTTATACTTGCTTTAAATCTCCCAACACAAATGATTTTCTCAAAATAAACAAGTTGAAGGATTCTGCTTTGAGGCATATGACAAAGCATAAATGCAAGCCTACATTATTGTTAATTTTCTTGAAATACTTAACTTAACTCTTGCTAAAATGCTATATATACACCTCACACTAAAAGTCATTTGAGCTTGAATCTTGAATCAATGCTAATAGTATAATGTTTTGTGACAACCCTCTCACCTTGCTTTAGCAAACCTCTTGAGGATATGATAGACAGCCATGTACAGAGCCAGCATATCTACTTGGGACAGCTGCATCTTGCTCGCTGCAAGGCTTAAATCTACAACCTGTTGAGGCAAGCCATAGTTGTGTTGACCAGAGAGCTGAGCCCAGATTCCATCTGTCATACTGACTGCAGACTGCACCAGGTGGAAGTATGTTGGCTTCTGAGGCAGGGTATGGATACAAATCGGTAGCAGCACACCTGCTTCAGGGTTGGATATCCTCTGCCTCCAGATGGCGATATGGAACTCTTCAACGCATTCCGGGCTTTCTAGATAGTTGGGAGAGAGGACGGGAATGATGCAGTCAGATCTTTCCAAGGAGCTCAGTTTGTTCTCATTGCTGGAAACTGCTTTCACTTTCAGAGATGGAGCCTTCAGCTGAAGGATTTTAGCCATGAAGGACACATACTTCTCATCATCGCTATGGTAACTAAAGATGAGGTCACAGTCTGAGGCAGACTTGGGACGTTTATCTTTCACCTCCTTCTCTGGTTCGGGTAAGATATCACTCAGCAGAGGAGGGAAAGGAGACCTGGATGATATCAAACTGTCTTTAGTTCCAAATTCCTTCTGGAAATGAGACTGACGAAACTTTTCCATCTCTTCATCTGCTGACAAAGTTGTAATCTATAATAGACGAGAGGGGAAAAAATGTAAACCTATATACCGGTACCTAATGAATTGTGTATAGGTCAACAGTACACCAAGAAATACTTGCAAATAGTAATTTCAAACAAGAAAAATCTGTCATAATCAATGAACAACTAAACATATTCTCTCTTTAATTAATTTTATTCAGTGGGTAAATATGGATAAATATTACTGAATTAAAACAGGTCCCCAACACCCCTTTGATGTCAAACATACCCAAAGACATTCATAAAGGTCACTATCACAAAAGGCCGAGGCAAAAAACACAATCTTGCATGTACATCTACAATATCAGATGATCCCCCCACCTTTTCATTACAAAGTTACATGTAGGAGTTCATAACAATGAACTTCAACTGGAAAAACTTACATTCTGATCATCAAACAAAGTCTTGATTGTCTCTGTCTGGTCCACTCTCTCTCCTTTGAGCCACTGAATGACTGCTGGACATACAGTCTTGACCATGTCATCAAAGACATCTGGTGTACCTTTGACCATGGGGATGTGAGTGAATTCAGGTTGGATGGTGTCCAGGTCTTCAAGACAGATTGAGATCAGTTGAAGGTGTTGCTTACCCTGCAGATTAATGACATTCAAAGCAGTTCTTTGGTAAGTTCTTTCCTATAGGTCATGAGAGTCGCTGTCTCATGGACTTCTCCTCTATGGAGCCATTGGACACCCACTGGTCAAATGATGATGTCTTGATAACACCTTCAATGACAACAGACCTGTGTATGCTTGACCATTGGTATTTTTTTTGTATTTTTTACATTGTATTTAATAACATTTATTTCCTTCTCAACGGTACATTATGAATCACAATGTATATATAAATTATATATGTAACAATGATTTCAACATAGAGTATACAGTAAATAATTCAGATAGAGTGAACACAGGTTGGATGGAGTCCAGGGCACTGTTTCATAAAACCCATATTATCAATCAAAAGTTACAATAACTGTTATAAGCTAATGAAAATCATTGCATCTGATTGGCTGTGAGTGAATTTTATATAACATTTTGACAGTTGTTATGAATTCTATGTTTTACAAAACAAGGCCCTGATCTTCACGACAAACAAGAATCAGCTCTAGGTGTTGCTTGCACTTCAACAAGATGAAAATAGGTCATGGTTCTTTGGTCACATATCAACATTAGGTTTAAATGCAGTTATTCAATATGTCAACTAGTTTGGCAACTACAGACACAAGATTTACTTCCTAATGCTGATCGTAAGTTACAGGTTAAAAATAAGAATATGAAATGGCTTTCTTTTTGCCATTATTATGTACACTCTCATTATATTTCAAGCTGATTTTTACATTGATCCTGTTCTGATTTTGAAGTATTTTACACACATATATATATATACTATAGCCACAACTTGTTTTCCCCATACAACATGTTGCTTTTATTTTTCAAAAGAAAATGATCAACATTTTTGAAAGAAAAACTTTCCTAATGCTCCCTAACCTTTCAGTGCTGGCAAAAAGCAATTTCAAATTCCAGACTTTTGAGAAATTCCCTTGCTTACAGGTGTAGCCCAGTGATATAGTATGTTGTATGACAAAGTCATGTACATGTAGGATTACCTTTGCACAGTGTTTGGCCTGAGCAAGAGCAAATTCCTCCTGACAGACTGCTGACTTGAGATAAGGTTCTGATATGAGAGCTAGCATACAACGAGAGCCATCAATGGAGTGGTACAGGGTACGCTGCCAGGATTTACCTGCTCAAACATAAAACAAAACAAACAATTTTAATGACAAGAATATTTATACTTAATGTGCTTTACAATGTTATTATTATTACCTGTGACTGGATTTCAACTTTTCAAGCCTGCACACAAGTACGCCCCAACCCCACACCATTGGGTGTATTCCTACCATTTTTGCACTGTTGAAATGCAAGCATGTAAAACTAATGGCAAAATCAGTCACACTGGCTTCCAGCAATCTTAACAGGTACGATGGATGAAGAGTGGCAATGAAGAGCAAGGTCAAAGGTTAGCACATAGCAATCCAAGGACAAAATAAGAAGCCTTTTTACTAACATGTAAGCTCAGGTAATCCTGAATGCTGGTTGTAACAATAACACATTAGTGTAGAATACACAATAGCCTTTTGATAAGTTGTGACGTCAGAAGCGAGAGTTTCACTTTCGCTATATTGTTTTGGCCGGAAGGGGGCATTTGATGGTTGCCAGCCTATTTCACGTATTTGAGATGTGTTTAGATACTGGGAGTCGTCCCCATAAAATCCAGGAAAATCAGCATGAGCCCAAAGTTGTAAGTACCGGTACAATATGATGCATATTATTTAGTCTAATGATCCATCTATGGTATTATGTAAATGATTTTGGTGATATTGATGCATAAAGTGAAATTTAAGGTGGTTTATAATTGTATGCAAAATGAGTTGCTACACAGTATGAATTGCACAGTGTATTTACTGTACGTGCATTAGAGTTTGTAGAAATGAAACTGGATGGGTTGAACAAACGTGAAATTAATTCAGGATGTTGTTTTGATACAAGATAAAGTGTGATATGAAAGAAAGGTTATGTTTTATGAAAGACAGAATGATTATGATAGAAAGAATCATTCAGATAGAAAATGTGCCATGACATTGTACAGATAAAGGTTTAAGCATGAATGATGCTATGAAGTTTAATTTACGGGATGGACTACAGACAATACAATTTATGTATGTGTATGTATGAGGTTACACTATAAAACAGGTGTTGATTATTGCTTTTGTTCTTTTTGTATATTTACAGATCGAACCTTACTCAGAATAAAGGAGTTCTGTCTCGTAACAAGGCTAGTCTGTGGTTTTCTCTTTCGACTCTTGGTTCACCCTAACAATTAGTATTTTTTGTCTAGCATGGAACGCACAACAATCCTTTGTGACAAAACAACAAAGAATGTAAAAACTAGATGGATCTTCGAATGTGTGCAGTCGAAAAATGATGCCTCCGCCATAGAGCGATTTTACACATCAAAACAAAAGCAATTTTTAACATTCAAGTTTGATTGTAATCCATTAACAAGTTCTCAGAATATCGTGATTACAAGCTATTTTACATACCGGTATACATGTATGACCCTTTGATCTTTGACCTCATGACCCTAAAATCTAGTCAGTTCATTGGCTCTGCAAGATCCATACTGTACATGTCTTGAGTTTGATGGTAATCCGTCAATCGGTT
Source organism: Mesocentrotus franciscanus (assembly GCA_037976565.1). Lineage (NCBI taxonomy): Eukaryota > Metazoa > Echinodermata > Echinoidea > Camarodonta > Strongylocentrotidae > Mesocentrotus > Mesocentrotus franciscanus. Next base: position 35,472,634 of record CP137674.1, on the reverse strand, counting down.
CTCATGATAATGCGATCACAAGCTATTTTTGCATACATAATGAGCCCCATGACCAACAGTCCTCAAGAACAATTTCTGTCGGCACAGCATAGGTTCAGTGAGCTGAATATAGGCAGCTTCCGGCAGGTGTAGATGAGTGAAGTTAGTCGCTCAGCTGAGAACCAAGATGAAAGAAGTTACATAAAAGAGGATGCAGAGAAAGAGAAGTGAATTGAGATCCCTACCTGTCTTCAGTTCCTGCACATCAAAGAAAAGCTTTAAGTCCGGAGCCAGTTTTTGCAGCAATTCCACAAAACGGTTGGCCTTCTCTGTGTCACGATGCGAGTATGAGAGGAAGATATCATAGCGGAGTGGGTCAAACTCTGCTACTCTCAGCTCGGTGTGAAAGGTGACAGAGAGAGACACTGTAAGCTGAGAACATGCTTCTCCTATCTTTGATGGATCATGGGGTCTGGAGGAAAAAGAGGAAGATTACAATTATTACCAGATGAAAATTATTCATGAATCACCTGGGTTATATAACTTCTTACAACTATTTTGAAGGTAATGAATTTTCAATGATCAACTACCTCTATACAATTTAAAAGGTCCAATTGAAATTAGCAAATAAAGAACATCACTGTATAATACACACACATAATATACACACAATACAGTAAAGAGATTTCTCTCTTATTTGATGAGAAACTTACAAATATGTTTTCTTTTGTTCTTTATACAGCCATCATGAACTCAAAAACATGTATGTCCCCTATCCTTTCCCCCATACATCAGGTTTTGTGTGTGTGTAATTGGGTTTTTTATAGACGTGTATCAATCAGATATGATTATTTACGTCTGGGGACCGACCTTTAACGTCATCATCCGAAAGACGTGACTCAGTTTCGAACCTGTATCCTCGGCTGAATCAGTTTGTAACTTCCATTGTTAGCTGGATTACAGGTGCACGCCACAACATCAGGTTTTCAATGAACTACTAGTATTTATATAACCACAAGTACTTTGGAATTAAGGAAGTTACTGTTTAGAAAGGGGAGTAAATTTTGGTTACATTTCAACTATTTCAATGAAATCAAATGGGAAAGGATGATTGAGTTATACCATGATATATAGTCATATTATAAGCTACAAACCTGCAGTCCACGTATTGCACTAGACCCATGTAAGTTGGCATCATCTCCACCGAGTCAACATATATAGGAGCAAGCATATCACGTAAAGCTCTTCGGTTGCAGCAGAGAGCGATGTTGTACTGCTCTAGGCATGCCTTGTTGTTTAGGTAGTTTGGGCTCAACACTGTACACACAAACAGAGTATTAAATAAGTTGACTTCAGCTCATCTCTTTAAATTGTCAATGGCATACAGACAACAGATAATAGAAAGAGAGTACTAGAAAGCAAGCCAATTAACCACTTCACCAGGAAACATCGTGACCATCAATATAAACAATATTATTCCAGATCAGATATAAATATAATATAATGGTACTGATGACTGATTAGGTGCTGGTACAAAGTTATACTCAGGGCACTTTAAGGTATACCAGAACATGATCAAATTACAGAATATTCAAAATTCAAAAACATTTTAAGTTGAGATTGATGAACAACACAAAAATGTACATTGTAACAGAATCATCATCATCTTTTAATATTACATCAGTACCAGGGGAGGAAACACCTTTATCACACTCGAGGACCATTTAGGTATGAAGCAAGAAACCACATCAAAAAAGTGCATCACTAAAATCAAGAAATATGAATGACAAGGCATTGTTGTTACTGATGAGGCTTCTTTTGGTAAACAAATTATTATTACATTATTATTCAGGCTGCTTGGACCTTGAAAATCATTACCCTGAAGATAATTGTTATTAAGTGCAAATTCAACTTACCAGTGATTACCCTGGCACTCTTCATCATGATGGAGTACATATCTTCTTGAAACACACTGTCTTTATTAATACCCTGGTGAGAGCTATCAAAGATACGGACCCCATCCTTAGCTCCAGTCAACTTCTCTCGTATCACCTTAGCTACCTCTTCATCCTCCTCACTGAATGAGAGATACACATCAAACTCCAAAGGCACAGCCTGAAAAATGAAGCACAAATCTTACAAGTTCTATTGAATTGGGCGATAAGATGTTTTTTTAAGATTCATTAATTGTTGCTGATTTCAAGTCAATGAAGCTTAACTTTCCTCCTCCTCCCCCCCCTTCCCACTCCCCCTGCAAGCAAGGCCTTTTTTACCTACATGGAACTCAGATCTAGACAATGATCAGAATCAGGTCTCAAACAAGACAAAAACACTTGTTTGCTTAATATGCTAAACTCTACTAAGTGACAACTAACAATTACTTGTATTACCTTTTGTTCTAAGAGAAAAACAGGTCTAATTTTTAAATCACAATGGGCTCCGAAGAAAGGAAAGATATCATAAAGAGATGAATCGTACCTTAGGTAAGAGAAGCTGCATCTCATAGCGTTCCTTGAGCTCAGTAAACTTATTGAGAACCTCTGAGAATCGTCTGAGTGAATGGCTCTGTAGGTCACCATCAATCACCTTGGCATAGAGGACTAGTTTGAGAATTCTGAGAGGAAGTCCTGCTTTCATCCACTTCACAGCAGCCTCCACCATACCATTCATCATACTCACCTCACCATAACCCTATGTACAAGACACAGATAGAATATTTAAACACAAATGATACTACTTGAATCTCATCATACTCACGTCACCATAACCCTATGTACAAGACACAGTTAGAGTATTTAAACACAAATGATACTACTTGAATCTCATCATACTCACCTCACCATAACCCTATGTACAAGACACAGATAGAGTATTTAAACACAAATGATACTACTTGAATCTCATCATACTCACGTCACCATAACCCTATGTACAAGACACAGTTAAAGTATTTAAACACAAATGATACTACTTGAATCTCATCATACTCACGTCACCATAGCCCCATGTACAAGACACAGATAGAATATTTAAACACAAATGATACTACAAATGTACTTGAATCTCATGTCCATGCATTTTACTGATTTGCTGGATGTAGTACTCATGACTCTTGTTTTAATGAGCCGCTTGGGTCCAGAGAAAAATTGCTTGATAAGTTGATATAGTGAAGCTTTGTTATATCACTGTTACAAATACTATATTCTGCAATTTGGGACTGCAAAAATTACCTTGTTACAAGATTCAGTTATAACAATAATGCTTGCTTGATTAGATGGTCTATTAAGCTTCGCTCAAGACTCACATCTTCCTTCAGACATTTAAATGCTAACCTAATTGGAGGAGCTCGCGCCTTTGAATGTTTTAGAAACAGATCTATGGCGCCATACAAATGCTGTGAATCATCATCATGTACTGAACCTGGCAGCCCATAGGATGAATTACATTCAGTTTACAAGATAAAAATAATTTGTTCGTTATAACAAGGTGGGTTAAGAAATTATTATAAAGACTTTAGATATCAATATTACCACAGCTAAAGCTGGAGTATTAATATCTTAAGTCCTTTAAAAGCACATAGAAATTTTATATCATAATGGGATATATACAAGAATGAAATATTGTAGGTGTTTTGAAACAAAATTAAATGTATTGTTTTCCCAAAAAGGAGCAACATATTTCAATTTGCTTGCATACAGTTGAATACAGCACCCTGCTTCCAGTACACCAATGTAATATATACAGCGTGTCAAGCAGTCAAATATACGTGTGAATAGTATACTATCCTGTTAAAGACCCTGTCGGAAGTGAAAAATGAAATAGATGAATTGTATATATCAACGGAAAGCTTAAAGCCATATATTACAATAATATCAATTATATGCTATTTTAGTGTCTGCCAGAGGATTGACAGCTCTCTGAAAATTCGAAATCTAAAGCTTTGAAATCGGAAGTTGTTGACCTAAAAATTAGTTATCGATTTGATGATATCATCATATGTGGAGTACGCATTTTCACAATGACTTTGCATTAATTGTACATGGCGCATCAACTCATCTATAACCCGTAATTTGGAGGGGTGAAGAAAATGAGTTTTTAATTTGCTTTTGTGTAATACTGAAAGGAAAAATATTTGTTATTCCTTTATAATTGTGTTCTACATTCCTTCAGATTTCCAATGATATAAAGTTGTGTTTTCATTGGACTTTCAAGAGTGTGGAGTGTGTAATATGGTAGCACCATGTTTATAAAGGGAGTGGGACCCCCAATGAGAATCGGACTCACATACTTCCAATACTGTGGGGTCAAATTTACTGATACCAGAGAAAGGAGAATCTTTTCACATGAAAAATTATACCAAGATTCACAAGATTCACTAGGGAGCATTTTTTAATGCAAGGTAGGAAGTCAAATTTGTCCAGTATCAATGAAACAGCGTTAAAACAATTCATATAATTTTGTGTCTTTGTTTACCAAGTCATTACAAATACCTTTTTAAAAATGTAATAGTTTGAAATGTTATGTTTGTGTTCAACCTGACGTTTATTACAGCGTGACCAAAGCTCACACATAAAATCCATTCTGGCACAATGATACGGCATTTCCTGCAATGAGCACTGCCAGTGGATGTCTGTTGTTTCACAAAAATGTGTCTAGAAAAATAAATATCCAACCGAACTGAGCAAATTGGTTTAATTTTTCTTATAAAATGATTCCCCATTTTACTGGTAGTCTGGTACCAGTGTAATTTTCCCCACATTATTGGAAATATGCTTAGACCGCTTTTTAATGGGCCATCCTGTATACTAACATGATCTCCTGTATTAAGTAGTGGAGTAATGACAGTTCCATCTTCATTGTTGAGAATAGGAACCAAGCAACGATAGACATTAGCTACCAGCTCCTGAGTGTATACTAACCTGATCTCCTGTATTAAGTAGTGGAGTAATAACAGTTCCATCTTCATTGTTGAGAATAGGAACCAAGCAACGATAGACATTAGCTACCAGCTCCTGAGGGCGCCCTGCTGCTCCAAAGCTTTTGTGAAAGGAAATAACAAATAGATATGGCAAAGTTCATAAATAATATTAATTATCATAAACATGTGAATGTAATGTAAATACTCCAAACTGAGATAAGTAGATTTTAATTTTCTCAATATCCTGAAGCTTTTTAACGGTCCTCAATATATCTAGTGTCCTATGACTATCCCATGTCAAACAAAGAAATGCTGGTACCTGCACCATATTTGTATTGCAACGGGAGGTAAAGTGTGGTACACATTTTCTGCCAGCGTGAAATTCAACCAATGAATGGAGATGATTGAAATTTGAGGTCCTATTCTTCAATTCTTGAACCACTAGTTGTTGCTAGGTAGGACAAACATTATGGCTTGCCCTACCTTATAACACATACCGGTAATATATGCAATTCACATTCTGACTATTGAAATACAATTATACAATTATAACAGGTGAATGCAGTAATTTGTAACAAGGCACTTAGCAACGATATACAGTACATACATGTATGCATTAAATTTGATTATATTACAAAAATGCCCTATTACAACTACAATTACATGTACAATGTCATAAATGTGTTATGTACATAAACATCTCCATTATGGTATACACAGGGTATATACAATATACACTTTCCTCAAATACAGAGTAGCTGAGATAATAGTAGCTTCCTGTAGTTGACAGTTAGTTTCTAGATAATTTCCTGCCCGGATGATGAAAGCTAGGGTAGAGAGCTTTCTGTAAACTTCTAATGGATTTACATGTATCACTTGTTTACTCATGGATTACTTGGGACACTTTTTAGGCATGCAGTGTAATGAGGATCTTAATTGTCTATTGACAGCAATATGATTTTGAAAATATTTGCAGGGTTGTGCGATGACCAATGAGCACTCGTGCGACAATTGATCTATTTCTTACTTCAAATGTCTATACTGTCTAGTATTCTACTGAGTCAAATCAAAATGTCAACGCTGGAATCAATGCCACACATGACTAAAACAAAATAACCCTAAACTAAACCTAAAAACTCAATCACAACCCAATACTATACAATTATCATTACTATTTATTCAGTCTCACTATTATCAATATTTCAATACCATTATTACCATGATCATTTTTATTACATTATTATTTGATCATGATATCCAGTGCTATATTGTTATTATCACTATCATCATTATTGATGGCAGAAAGGTCAAAGGTTACCTTCTTGTTTCAAAACAGAGAAGTCTCTTGTAGGGAAGCTTGTTAGGAAGAGGTTTAGACCACCAGCATGAGTAGAGCTTACGAAGGTCTTCCTCTTTATCCCTAGCCAGATCACGTACACTTATTCCTAAGCTCCTCTTCAGGGCTCCAATGACGGACGTAGGTGTGGCGGAATAGTCACCTAAGGTTGAATCATTATGAAGAAAAAACTCAGCTCAGAGAAATCAATGACCCGGCTAGTAATACAATGCAAAGTGCTTTGCTTCATTTTAGGTAATTGGATTTTGGGCTTACATGTAGTACTTCAAAGATTACATTTTATACATAATTTCTTGCAAAGCTTTTAAAGAAAACATCTTTATATCATATCAACTAGTGATAACAATAACACTGGATATCATGATCAAATAACAACATAATAACATTTCATTTTGATTTGCACTGGTTGGTAACATCTTTGCGTTGTGACTGACTGAATGTGTAGCATAAATGCCAGAAAGAGTTTTCCAAAGAGTCTCCCGACAAGCGGGATGTTTATTTATCTTTTTTTTTCATTTATATTGTTGTATTGGGCCTTCCTCACCATTAAATTAATTATCAAATACTACATGTATATCACATGCATGCATGTATCACCTTAAAGGGCAAGTCCACTCCAAATAAAACTTACTTTCAATAAAAGCAGAAAAATCAGACAAACCAATCAAAAAAAGTTTGAGCAAAATCGGATAACTAATAAGAAAGTTATGAATTTTTGAAAAAGTATGTAAAACTATGGAACAATGAGAATCACAACACAAATTGCCAAGATGGTTATCAGTTTGTGACGTCATGTCCTCACAACTTATCAATTGCTTTATATAGTTTAATCCCATTAATTTCCTTTTATCCCCAAAACTTGATTTCCCATGCCTTTGCCCAGGTTATATATTTGTATCATATTGCGTGTGTGACATTTCCCAAAAACTTTTATGAATTTTGAAGAATTGATACTATTTTCTGAATATTGTATTTCATAATTATTGATTTTTATATAAATAGTTTATCAAAATTCAATTTTTCATGATTTAACTGGACAAAAATTACTCTTTATTTAAGTGCATCCACACAAAAACATATTACTAACAATCTAACTTGGATGCTGGTGTGAAGAAATAAGATTCTTAGGGTGAAAATAGGAAAATTTTTATTATCAATATAAAGAAAATAATTAGTGGATAGTGAGGACCATACGTCACAGAATCATGAGTGAGTTGCCAATTTGTGTAGTGATTTTCAAAGTTGTTCATGTCATTAAAAATTCATAACTTTCTTATTAGTTATCCGATTTTGCTCAAACTTGTTTTGATTGGTTTGTCTGATTTTTCTGGTTCTATTGAAAGTAAGTTATTTTTGGAGTGGACTTGGGCTTTATATAATAACTACTATCGATTTTTCTAATGTATACTGCATGCCTACTTACTTGTAATTTATGAATATATATATATGTAAATATTTCTGTATATGTCTTTATTTCTATTGTCTTCTGCATTCGTATCTTGATTTTGAAATGTTTGTAAAGCGCTTTGTTTGTATGTTTGTATTACCTTTGGTAATTAAATGTGCTATATAAGAGCTAATTATTATTATTATCATTAACTATCAAAGATTTAATGGAACTAGATGTAGACAAATTTAGCAGTGCACTCTCTAAGAACTTACAGCCAGAAAGGCAAGGACTAATATAAGTAGGCATAGAAGAATTTCACATCTAAATAATACTAACAAGTCAACGCAAAGTGTAGCATCCCCTCGCCGGGTACAAATGGCCTATATTTAGCAATTTTTGCATATTTAATGAGATGTGACCTTTGACCTTTGACGTACATACTCAACAACATTACTTACTTTATTGAATGAAAACCACATTTTTGCATATATAATTAGGTATTTTTGCATATTTAATGAGCTATGACCTTTGACCTACATACTCCGAAATCAAACTTAGGCTGTATTTTGATACCATGTACCTTCATATCAAATTTCATTAAAATCCGTCAAACATTACTAAAGTTATCGAACGGAAACCAGATTTGTTACGGACGGACAGGCGGAAGGACGGACGGCAGCGTTACTACTATATATCCCCTCCGACTTCGTCGGCGAGGGGATAATAAGATCAATCTATATAGCGAGCGCAGCTATTTATGAAAATATACTCTACTGCGTTGTGGTAAAAAAATCCTCATACAGCTACTTTACAGACACATAACCAACATTTATTGGGAGGCTTCTGAAAACAAGTGGGTCGATCTTCAAAAAAACGCTGAAGATGGCAACAAATGGATTTTTATCTTACATGTATGTTTAATGGTACATTATTCCAATGCCTTGTAGCATCACATCTGACTGCACAATCTCCAAGAGGTACTTTGTTTTAGTGTGAGGTAGTTTTACAAACAACTCGTCCTGTGTACTTCTTCTTTTTTTTTTATTCCTATATTTATTCCATGTATTTGTAAGCAAGTTGCCAGCTAGTATCTTATTAATATCCCTGCCGCCGCACTAACGTCTTTTGGCAAGTCATTCATTTACTTTTTCTACACTCTACCCAGGTGAGGTAAATGGTTACCTGGCAGGAATTAATTCTTTAAAATGCTAGAGCACGATATTGGCAGCCATGCTAAAGCAGGGGTAATAGTTGTGGAGCACCAGAAGTGTCAAGTCTGACCGACATGAGTGCTAAAAAAGAACCTACTATCACTATAATAATCGCACTCACAGCAAAGAGACCATGCAACTCCACACCAACAACAGACCAAACAAAATCATGCATAACGCCTTATACACCCCTGTAGCCAAGAATCAGTCAGTTTGGAGTCGGTTTTATTCGGTTTGGCAGTGTGACGAAGACACCTCTCCCCCAAATTAAACTTACCGCTGAAGGCAGAAACACAAATGACATCAACTTTATCCTTTCTTTTAAGTTTTGTGATGTCTCCCAAGCACAGATCAATCTGACATTCTCCATTCTGGGTTAACACTTTGATGGAGTTTGCCACAACAAGACTTGTTTCTCCCATGTCTCACAATGCCAATTAAAGCAAGTATTAAACAGGACCTAAACAAAGAAAAAAGGAAAAAGAAAGGGTTAAGATTGTCTGAAATTAGCCAATCACAGCTTACACTCATTCGGGGCTCCTCGATTTACAACCAATTGCATGTCACTTTTCAGCTTTCAAGAGTCATACTTCTGCTTTAAATTCATTGTTCCATGGTTATTGGTTTGATACAATTACATCTGCTATGAAAACAACATTCATGATGCATGATTTTTTCTTCTGCAAAAGGACCTATAAAGCCCATCTGTTTTTGACCGAACGTGTAATAAGGTCTAGAGCAGCACTTCTCACCGGTGGGCTGCGAGATCAACCAATACTTAGAATAAAATATATCAAAGTAAAAAATGAGTCTGATCTTACATGACACAGCTGCAATTCAGCTATATACTGTTACACGTTAAATTTGTTCTCAAAGATATATACGTTTACAAAATGGGGGTAAGTAGTATAGTGGTAGCATTACAACTGATAGTGGCACAACACATAGAAGTATAATTAGTATTTATTACCACACAATGCATTCTCTATTTTCTTGCATCTTTCATTTTCATTTTCATTTTTGTTCTCATTAGGTGTGTTAAAGTGGGCTTCAAAAAGTTTCTACCAGCCAAAGTGGGCCTCGTGTTAAAAGTCTAGAGAATTTGGTAGAAGGATCTGCTGCCCACAGGAAGGGTTCAAAGTAGACATAATTATCATGACACTAACACAAAATAAATCTGTCCCATTTTCCATGGGATTTCAAGAACAACATGCCTCATATAGCACTCAAGTATTTGGATTTTACAATATTTACTTCATGACTCGTCCAACAAAACATTTATAACAAACTATGAGACTAATGAGATATTGCATATTAACTTATTCTTAAAACAGTTTAAACCATCAGCCAAGATAAGTATTAGTCTAATAAAATGTTATTAAAGTTCAACCAAGTCGCAGGACACACTGCTCGTAGAACTTTAGCGTACAGCGGCAATACAGCCAGCGCATGCGCATTACGTTCATCCCGTCTCAGCCTCATTTTCGTAAGTTGGCGCCTAGCCGAGCCGACATGGTCTCTTCAGATTGGCTATTGCTGGCTGCCATAAGCTCTATGTTATAAGATATTAGTACGAGGAGATAGCGTGCGATTTTCCGGTTGATCTGATACCAAAATCATGATATTCCAGTCAAATCTTCTATTTTGTACGATTTTTACAGTGTCCTTGAAAAGTCAAGTATTTCACTTAAGTTTAAGTCTTACTTAAGTCTTACTTAAGTTTGAAAAATTCTCATTTTCGTCATATTTAAGGTACAAATTTGCAAGTTGTACTGAAATGTTCGTAGATTTTTCTATTTTATGTTGGTACCTATGCTGAGTGTGCGTCCCCTACTGTATGTGTGAAATGCGTCACCTGTTTAAAGCATTAAATGTCAGTGCGTTATGTAATATTACGTAAAAAGTCGTATTGACATTGCACTTGGACTTACGTAAGCTTACGTAAGTGGGGGGGCCCTCTCTCACTTAAATTCAGAACAGCTGGAGCATATCGGCCAATCAGAGCGCGGAATACAAATAGTTCTACGTGCACAGTTTGGTTCCAAACTCAGCTTGTCAATCAAAACAGTGTGTAGATTTGTGCTTGCGGCAAAAGTTACCGTCTGTGTATGGGGAAGGTTGTAAAATGTCAGTTTTATTAACCTTATATAGCCTTAGGCTAACGGTAGTTGGCAGGGTTAAAGGGATTGGCTAACTTCGTCTCAGATTCTGAAACAAAATCCAGGATTTTGCTCATGCTGCAATGATAATTATAAACCTTTAGGTCAGTCAGGAACCCCATGACTTTTACAAGCCGATCGCCTGTCTGATTATCAAGATATTTATGATTGGAAATCGAAATTTAAAAATTTGTTTTCCTAACGGTAATGGTAATGGCGTATGGTAAAACCGGTCACTCAAAGATTTTTACTTTTTTGAGGCACTTTTCAGGGCTTCAATATTACACCATATATCACAGACACTGATAACATGTAGGGCCATGCATCTCAGATTTAACATTGTTAAACGATGCCTTTAAAGCCCAAGTCCACTCCAAAAATAACTTACTTTCAATAGAACTAGAAAAGTCAGACAAACCAATCAAAAAAAGTTTGAGCAAAATCGGATAACTAATAAGAAAGTTATGAATTTGTAATGACATGAAAAACTTTGAAAATCACTACACAAATTAGCAACTCACTCATGAGTCTGTGACGTATGGTCCTCACTATCCACTAATTATTTTCTCTATATTGATAATATAAATTTCCTATTTTCACCCTAAGAATCTTATTTCTTCACACCAGCATCCAAATTAGATTGTTAGTAATATGTTTTTGTGTGGATGCACAAATAAAGAGTAATTTTTGTCCAGTTAAAATAAATCATGAAAATATTGAATTTTGACAAACTATATATATAAAAATTAATAATTATGAAATAGGTCTACAATATTCAGAAAATAGTATCAATTCTTCAAAATTCATAAAAGTTTTTGGGAAATGTCACACACGCAATATGATACAAATCATATAACCTGGGCAAAGGCATGGGGAAATCAAGTTTTGGGGGATAAAAAGTTTCTTCTCTAAAATCCTTCATGTTGGCATGTTTCCAGAGAAAGACTTTCCTCTTCACTGATCTGTTCCTACTTGGTACAACAGAGGATTCTACTAGTACTAGTACAATATCATGGTCACTTATACCTGGAAGCGCAGCACACTTACTAAGAAGAGTGGGTCTGTTCGACAGGAAGAGATCAAGACAGTTGTTATAAAGTCTTGTATTGTAGGGAAGGAGACCATCTGTTGTAGGTCGCATATAATTATTATAGGCTACTGCCTGGTTAGTCCAGAAACTTGCCAATTAATTTTGATCTCCACCACACCGCGCCGTATACCGTACCGACGCAAATATTCAGGCATGCCAATATTCATACAGTGTATATTCAAATATTAATATGCAGCGCTAGGTCACGTTAAAAAAAGACGCCCCCAGCCCGGCACCCTCCCTACCTACGTCCCCCCGGCACGGCGGGAGGAGCTAGCGTGCTCGAGACTCGAGTGGCTTATCGCTCCACCACTGCACTGATGCTGTTTGCCCTAGCAACCATCACTGTGTTTTCCGTCACTAATTCGCTAGCTGTAATGCAGTTTCCTCTGAAATTAACTACACGTCATTCTAAGAAGAGATAAATATATAAAATCATGACATTTCAAACATAGGGGTGAACAAGGACTTACCACTTCACAAATTTCGCCCTAGTGTAGTATCGCACGGCCGTTCAAGTTTCTGCATTGACCAAGACCAGCTGCCGCCGCTACAGTATAGTACCGTGTCCGGGTTGGTCCTTGGACGTCCTATACAGCCGATGAGCCTTTTGCTCGCCAGCCACTGACCGCTTCAACAATAAATAAAATGTATAACTTTTAAGAATCCAATTTATCCAAATCCATATACTAAAAAAAAGTATATCTAATCTGGAAGGAAAAAAAATCCTAACAGAAGAGGCGTAAATATTCACTCTTGAATGATAAACCCCTATAAACCAAAACAACAACAACAACAACAGTTGTTTACATGTTGTTGAGAATTAGATGGCGCTCTTCAATCTTCTCAGCCAGTGCCGTATATACGGCACTGTTCTCAGCCAGTGCCGTATATATAGATGTTCTCAGCCTTCTCAGGTATCAAAAAAATTGCTCATCTGACCGTAATTACGCCTAAAACCCCCTGAGCTTCCGGGGGCTCTGCCCAGTGGCGGATCCAGGGGGGGGGGCCTCCCCTAGCAAAAAAACCAGAAGATGGGCCCCCTCCCCTGGCGCCCAGGGGGTGGCGGTGGAAAAAATCACCCTTCCCGTAGGGAAAAAATTTTCGGGGCCAAAATAAAAAAACTGTGCTCACTACCCCCACTGAGCGAAAAATCGACCGGCACGATTTTCAAATTTTCCCACGAAGTGGGCCCCTTTTTAGGCCCCTTCCCTTGCCGCCGGCTGGATCCGCCCCTGGCTCTGCCCCCTGGACCCAACCAAGGGTCTTTAGGCGGGACCCTGAATGATTATCTGACCGTTATAAAATGCCTCAATTCCCTGAGTTTCAGGGGGCTCAGCGCCCTGGACCCCACACCAATTAGTGACCTGCCAGTGTCATGTATATGGTATCAATTAAATAGTCTGACTGTAATTATAAATGCCTATACGGCCCCCTGAGCTTCCGGGGGCTCCGCCCCTTGACCCCCCGCCAGAGTTTTGCCCCAAGACCCCACACCAATTTACTCTACGCTCTTCCTGATCGTAAATACTTTAGCCTTCCCCCACCCACTTTGAAAAATGTTCAGCCGTTCGGCCTAGCTGCATGTAAGAGTGGGTACGTGATTCCAAAAGGTACTACATCCATAAATCCAAGTTCTGAGAAAAAATACTATTTTTTAATTATCATAGTTAGCAATGTCAGTTTGGAATGGTACTTTGGCTGATTATACTATTGTATGATATAAGTATAAAACCACTCTTTAAACAAATCTAAGTCTGCACAAATATTTTTCATGAATTTATGTGTTTTTTTTAATTTTTGTGGATGTAGTACCTTTTGGAACCGATATTGGATGTAGTACTTTTGGGAACCGAAAATCTTGCATATATACTGTATGCAAGTTACAATGCATGACTTGAATGGATATAGTACCTTTTGGAACCCAACTGATTTGTAAATGCCATTTTTTACTTTTGGGGGTAAATTCAGCTTTTTGGAAGTGTCAGTGTATGAGGCTACTGAAAATGTGTACATTAATGCCAAAAACAAAAACAAACAAACAAACAAAAAACAAAAAACAAAATCATTTTTGTGTGTGTGTGTGTGTTTTTTTTTTTGTGTGTTTTTTTTAATGGATGTAGTATCTTTTAGAACCGAGCTCTTCATATTTTTTTGTATTTTTTTTTAATTATGATATATATATTGTACAATATTGTTTTTATCTTGACGTTAAAATAAATGAAATGCAATCAAATAATAACATAAGGAAAGATAGGAAAACAAAAAGAAGGATCAAAAGAAAAAGTGAAAAACTGTAGCCGTTTTCAGTTGCAAAAATGTATTTAAAAACTATTTAAAAGATGCTTTAAAAAGAATCTGGACAACAGGAGTGAATCGAAACAATATCACTGGAATGTCTTCATTTCGATTAACATGATGTAGGTCCATTAATGTTTTAGCCGGCGACTGTGCTATACTTCCTCTAATAAATTATACCTCATATCCAAAGCATTTTTTGTACAGAGTTTGGCCAACTTGGTTTCAGTTGGACTCAATATGGCGTATATTCTTTTCTTTGGTATTTGCCAATAAAGAAACATTCACCATATTGTGTTGGTCAAAATCTGTATTATAGATGGCTCTGCTCATATCACACCGACTCAGACAGACAAAAGACTAATAACAAACTAAAATTCATGACTCCGAATTGTTTGGCGGCGTACTTGATAGTCGGGTATATTATAGGACCTATACTATCAGATTATCAATATATTGTTCTTCGCTGTATTTGTTTAACGTTGTTCTTTAAGGTACTATGTCCCATTTGCAGGCCAAAAAGATGAAAAGGTTAAATTCCAACGGCATTTGAAAGATAATACTAATTTAGAACTTCTCTAAAAAAAGGGGGACTTGAAAATTTCTTTAAGTGGGAAAATAACGACTATTAGTTGTCGAATCGATACCAATACAGTAAGCAATAGTCTGATTTTCAGACCATTGTACCAAATAGTCGTACGTTTTCTGCTGCGCAAAGATTCAATCAGTTTAATTTTGGCCAATACAAGAAGTGGGTTATTGATGTAGGCAAATGCTCATGATCCCTTTACAGCTCATTTTATGTATGTTATTACCAAAGAAGAAGAAAAGCCAGTCAGTCACTCAATAGTGTCTGACAGTGAAGTCTAGCAAGTAAACAGATTTCCTTGCATAATTTGAATATTAGGACACTGCTAACGTTTAAATTTCACAGATTCATATTCATAATTCCTGCAAAAGTCCACAGAATTTGATGTTGGCTGCAAAAGGGACATAGTATCTTTAAGGTCATCACAGGTTCTGGGGTTGTTTTTGCAAGATACGCTAATCACACATATACCAAGGGCATATCTAACACAAGAAGGAGTTAGGATCAAGCATTGTGAAGGGATCGAAGACTCGTAGTAACTGGACTATGAATCACATGGTATGGGGTTCGAATCCCTGTCACGTCACTAATGTTCTTTGGGAAGACATCAATTCACCTTTGCCACTCTCCATCCAGGTGAAGTAAATGGGTATACTCCATAGAAGGAACTTACTTTAATGCTTGAGCGCCTTATCATAACAGCTTGGCTACAACCGGGTTAATAATTAACATTCCAGGGCCATCAGGGAGACATTATTAATGCTCACGGGGCTATCCTGGGTAATTAAATGTTATTTGTATTGGTTGCCTGCAAGAGGGCTGTAATATCTTTTTATTTTCAATTGCAGTAAGAGCCTGCTTGCAGAAAGCCGACGTTATACTATCATCATAATATAATTGTCTCCTCCTGTTTTAAAACCCCCTCCCCCATCCCCAAAGAGATATTCTTGTACAGATCTACTGTAGCCCATGTATAATATATACTGCTTCCCCGGTGACGATAAAATTCCAGCCCCTATCTCTGAATACGCAACAGTATATTGCAGAATCGCCATGAACCTAGTCAAATTCAGTATCTTAAAAGAAGCCTCCTCTTTAATTTGTGTAAATTAAATCATGTGACTGAACTTCGATCTCTAAGATTGACTAGCAAATATGACATAAGCTAGCCCTTACTTAAACAAAACCCATGTCATTCTCTGCTGCGAGCAACGTGTAACAGTTTTAAAAAAAACTTTTGCAGTGAAGCACAATAATGTTTTGGTCGCTTAGCACAACACACAAAATACCATCATGAAAACAAGTTTGCTAGAAATTATGGGTTATGATCAACTCTTCAATTCAGTATCAGTCACCACTTATCTGGTGCTGATCATCACAGCGATTCTCATCACTCAATATTGGATTAATACAAAACGAGAGAGTGAGAAGGTAGCCAAAAGTGGAGGGCGTCCGCTGCCTGGTCCCTGGGAATTCCTGTCGTCGGTAACATGCTGTCCTTGGATCAGAGCGGCCCACATCTATCCTTGATGAAGATGGCAAAGGTTTATGGAAATGTCTTCAAGATTCGGATGGGCAGTCGACCTGTTCTTGTCTTGAACGGATTTGAGGCTATCAAGAGGGCTTTGACCAAGCAACCAGTCGTCTTTGCGGGTCGCCCAGATCTGTTTACCTTCAACGTAATCAACGAGACGAATGTCTATGGCCCATCAATTAGTTTTAGCACCTACAGCGAGCAATGGAAGCTCCATCGAAAGCTTGCCGAAACGTCGCTCCGCCACTTTACTGCAGGAAGACAGGTCCAGATCCTAGAGAAAGTTATCGAAAGCGAGGCACAAGAACTTGTCCGATATCTGAAAGCTTCTCACGAGGAAAGTGGCGTTAACCTTAAAGGTCTGCTAAATTTGTCAGTGAGCAATATAGTGCTTTGGTATTTGTTGAGCAAGCGTTCCTCATATAAAGACAAAAAACTCATCGAACTCCTAGGTTTTGCAGACAAATTTTCCAAGGCAACAGGAAGTGGAAACCCCGTAGACTTTCTACCGTGGCTGAAATTTATCATGACAAAAAGTACAACGAAATTAAAGGAATGGCAAGAACAATTCGGGCAAATGTTACAGGGAATCATTGAAGAACACCATGCACTCTACGAGCCTGGATCCGAAAGGGACATAGTCGATCATATCATTACTACCAGCACTAAGGGCGGGGAGGAAGAACTTAAACGGTTGGGGTTGGCTGGAAAGACACTCCTTCAAATTGCATATGACTTTTTCGGGGCAGGTTATGAGACTACGTCTGCAACCTTAGAGTGGATGCTCCTCTACATGGTTTCCTACCCACAAGTTCAGTCTGATGTTCAAGGCGAGATCGATAAAGTGATTGGTCGTCATCGTTTGCCAACCTTGACCGACTTTGACAATCTACCGTTAACGCAGTCATGCCTTCTTGAAATTCAGCGTCACGCATCGGTTGTTCCTTTCGCCGTTCCTCACAGCACGACCAAGGATACAGTTCTTGATGGATATTTCGTTTCTAAGGACATGGTAGTCTTCGTCAATCTTTACTCAGCTCACTTTGATCCAGAGGTTTGGGACCAACCCGAAGTCTTCAACGCTCGTCGTTTCCTCGCGCAGGACGGAACACTGGACATGGACAAGGAGAAGCTCGTGGTTGCATTCGGTCTTGGTCGCAGAAAGTGCATCGGCTCAGATTTGGCTCGAATCAATATTTTCATCTTCTTCACCACACTCCTGCATCAACTAAATTTTAGTTGTCCACAAGGTCAGAGAGTGAGTCTGGAATCGGCTTTCGGGCTCGTTAGACGCCCGATGGAATTTAACGTGGATGTTGTCCC
Organism: Mesocentrotus franciscanus; assembly: GCA_037976565.1. Classification (NCBI taxonomy): domain Eukaryota; kingdom Metazoa; phylum Echinodermata; class Echinoidea; order Camarodonta; family Strongylocentrotidae; genus Mesocentrotus; species Mesocentrotus franciscanus. The sequence continues at coordinate 35,454,786 of CP137674.1, read as the reverse complement.
GAGATCATAAGATGTTCAGCCATACGGCTTTTTTGTATCGGATTTGTTGCACATCAACCTCTACATCTACTTCACCACACTCCTGCATCAAAATAATGTTGTCCAAATAGTCAGAAATTGAGCCTTGAGTTGGTGTATAGGGTCGCTAGACATCCGAATGATTTTAACGTGCAGGTTAGTCATGATACACTATCTTTGTTGCATCACATTTTCCTTTCGAAAGATCATTGTACATGTATATAGATCACAACGGTTAACCATTTTTTTCTTCTCTCATTTTGAGCGGGGAGTCGGTTCAAAATTGAAACAAAGGTTTTCCAAAACGGTTTCTTGTAGTGTTTGACATCAGGAGCAACATTAAATATCTAAGAAAATTGGACACCCGGAAAGTATTTATTTTCTAAATGGCGTCCAAGTTGGCAGCCAATAACTTCAAATAGCCATAAATCGTGACATATTCATCTTAGAGATGTTTTTCAGTCTCTATACCTAGGTTTGGGGGTCTTAGAATCCATTCATACAACTTACAGTGGGTTATGGCCACCAAGAAGCCCGGAAATCAAAGATGGCGTCCAAGATGGCCACAAGCAGTGGCGGATCCAGGGGGGCCCGGGCCTCCCCTAGCAAAAAAAAACAGGTAAAAACAGCCTTTTTTTTAAAAAAAGAAGAAGTTGGGCCCCTCCTGGCGCCCAAGGGGTGGTGGTGGTGGAAAAATAAATAACCCTTCCCGTAGGGAAAAAAACATTTCGGGTGCCAAAAAAAAAAAATTGTGCTCACTACCTCTGGCACCCAAGGGGTGGCGGTGGAAAAAAACCCTTCCTGGAGGAAATTTTTTCAGGTGCCAAGTTTTTAATTTTTTGCTCACTACCCCCACTGAGCGAAAAATCGACCGGCACGATTTTCAAATTTTCGCACGAAGTGGGCCCCTTTTTAGGCCCCCTCCCTTGCCGCTGGCTGGATCCGCCCCTGGCCACAAGTCTCCTAACAATGCCCGGACGTGGGTTACTATTTACAGTAAAGCTGTATTTATTAAGAATAAAAATTATGTTTTAGAGATTAGGATATTCATTGGTATGGTTTGAATAATTATAAAGGATTAGAGTAGCCTCATATTCGATTCCCTACCCAAGATGGCCGCCATTCTGCTATTCAGGATGGCTACCGGAACCTCAAATTAGGAAATATCCGTGCTAGAGATGTCATTTTGTTTGTGTCAATACCTAGGCTTTTGGGGTCGACAATTCCATTTGGACTGTGTAATACAAATATTTATATGATCATAAAATTATATAAGACCATTTTAAACATTCAAGTACCCCTAGGACATATAAGCAGACCGGCAGCACAAAATAATATGACCGATCCTCGAATAGGATGGCATAGACAGTTTAAAATTGTATATACAAAAAAAAAATTGTACTTGGTCTTAATCAACACGAGTTATAACTTTATTCATATTGGAGAAGTTTTATGACAACGTAACAATGAATGACAATTTCTCCATAGAAAAACACTTCCAGTGGAATATTCAAATATTCAAAGATGGACGTCGGTCCTCATCCGGGTCCTCATCCGGACCGCCCGGGACAGACTCTCAAATTTAAAGGGAAATACGGAATTTTAAAAGTGTCAAGGAAATAATGGAAATTAAAGATACATCAATACAAATCAAAAGAAATGCAAGAAATACTGAAAAAGTTAGCATTTTTTTAAATCTTTGATCATTCGTTTAGTTTTAGAAATAGTGGCGAATCAAGATGAACCAATTGTCCGCGCCCCCTAGGCAATATAAGATGTTGGTAACCACTTTGAATGGAAAAAGGGCAGCCATCTTAGATTCATAAAAGGCTACATTCATACTAGATGATACTTTTTCCTGAATCGTGAATATTAGTGTACTTTTACACTTTAAAATTGTCTTGTGCAAATAGTAACCCAAATCTAATTATGTTACGATACTGGCTTCCATTTTTGACGCGATCTTGGATTTCCAGGTTTTTTGGTGGCAATAACCCATTGTAAGTTGTATGAATGGATTCGTAGACCCCCCACACACACACACACACACACATGTATATAGACACTAAAATCACATCTCTAAGGTGGAAATATCATGATTTATGGCCTTTTTAATGTATTGGCGGCCATCTTTGACGCCAACTTGAAAATAATCACTTTCCGGGGATCCGATTTTTTTTAGATTTTTAGTATGTTGTTCCTGATCTCAAACTCTACAGGTAACCTTTGAAAAACCTTTTGTTTCAATTTATGGGGGTTTGGTTTTATGTTACATAAATTGACCCAAATATTGGTTTACAGCCATTAATCCTCATTTGTGTACGAGTTTGAGGCTTTGTTCTTGATTCTATATACCTAACAAATAGTTAGTATTTTTTACCATAGTATGTAGGAGTATGTTGTTCAACTCGACGTTGTTTTTCTATATATCAGATTATTCTAAAAGTAATTATGGATTTACAAGGATAGGACAAATACATCGAAAGGCAAGATATATAGGCAAACCGTGTTTTCTGTTGTCGGCCTATTCATGCATAGATCATTACTTCATTCTGATCAGACGATTGATGGTTTTTGGAATGAAATATAGTTCTGATTACAAAGCCACCCCCCCCAAAAAAAAAAAAAAAATGGGGCCTCTTTGAAAAGATGTTATGGCTTTTGCTAATATTTGATATGCTTTGTACAAAAGAAACTATCCATATAATACACGAGTATTACCCTTTGGAGAATATAATTCTTTGCGATTTAGTGCGGTTTCAGAAATAACCTATATGAATTAGTTTCATGGACAACATATTTCTCTTTTGTTCACGTTTAGTAGCCATTGATCCATGACAGCTTATTCTCTACTATAAGAATGATGAGCGATAAAGGAAAGGCTGTGACTAGCTCGTACTTGACCTAGCTGTTCTGCATGTACTCTAGTCCAGATTCTGTCCGTTTTTTAAATATTTTTATTCGTCTATATCACACGCATCGATCCCACACACAGCGCGGTGTCTCCACCCATCGCGCGATCTCCCAAATTACCGTCCTAAAGAACGTTATCGGGGTACAGAATGAGAGGAATGGCAAGGTCTACTGCATGTCAACGTTGAGGGTGTGTTATTTTATCAGCTGATTGGGCGCGCAACACGGAAACGGTACAGAGGCTGGACTATTATATGTACTTCTTTGTGGGATGTTCAGGTCTCTAAATTCACCGCACCTCGTTTCATTCACTCATGCAGAATGCATTTGAACAATTAATTTCTACCGTGCAATTTTTGATATTTCATTTTGCCTTCTTACCTTCTACTCGATCGGTCCACAAATAGAGGGGTTCGCTTGATACACTATGGCTGATAACCAGTTCCTGAATTCGACGTCAATCGTCACTTATGTAGTGGTAATTACCACATCGATTCTCATCACTCGATATTGGATTAATACAAAACGAGAGAGTGAGAAGGTAGCCAAAAGTGGAGGGCGTCCGCTGCCTGGTCCCTGGGGGATTCCTGTCCTTGGTAACATGCTGTCCTTGAATCAGAGCGGCCCACATCTATCCTTGATGAAGATGGCAAAGGTCTATGGAAATGTCTTCAAGATTCAGATGGGCAGTCGACCTGTTCTTGTCTTGAACGGACTTGAGGCTATCAAGAAGGCTTTGACCAAGCAACCAGCCGTCTTTGCGGGTCGCCCAGATCTGTTTACCTTCAACGTAATCAACGGGACAAACGTCTATGGCCCGTCCATTAGTTTTAGCACCTACAGCGAGCAATTGAAGCTCCACCGAAAACTTGCCGAGACGTGTCTGCGGCATTTCTCAGAAGGCGGTCAAGCACAGTTCCTTGAGAGTGTTGCGAAAGGCGAAGCAGAAGAACTTGTTCGACACCTGAAAGTTTCCAAATGCGAAAGAGGGTTAGACATTAGGCGTCTAATCCGTTTGTCTGTGACCAATATGATCCTTTGGTATATGTTTAGTAAGCGTAGCTCCTATGATAGCAAGACACTAAACGAAATTCTTAATTTGACCGACAAAGCCGAAAAGCTTTCCGGAAGTGGAAACCCCGTAGACTTTTTGCCCTGGCTAAGATTTATAACCACAAAATATAAGAACTCATTGCAGGAGTATCGAAAGAAATTTGGGGAAATCTTCTGTGGAGTTATTGAAGAACATGCCGTCTTGTATGAACCTGGATCTGAACGAGATGTAATAGACCATCTCATTTCTACCGGTCACAATAGTGGGGAGGAAGAACTTCAACGTTTGGGGTTGGCCGGAAAGGCACTTTACCAAAGTGCCTTTGACTTTTTTCCAGCAGGAACGGAGACAGTGTTGGCTACCTTAGAGTGGATCATGGTCTACATGGTTACCTACCCCAATGTTCAGACGGATGTCCAATACGAGATCGATCAGCATGTTGGTCGTGGTCGTTTGCCAACATTGAATGACCGTGATAACCTCCCTTTGACGCAATCATGCCTTCTTGAAATCCAGCGTCATGCAACAGCTGTCCCTTTTGCTGTTCCTCACAGCACGACCAAGGATACCGTTGTCGATGGATACTACGTTCCAAAAGACATGTTAGTCTTTGTTAGTCTCTATTCAGCTCACTTTGATCCCGATGTTTGGGATAAACCCGAAGTCTTCAACCCTCGTCGTTTCCTAGCGCAGGGCGGAACACTTGACGAGGAAAAGACGAAACTTGCAATACCCTTTAGCCTTGGTCCTCGGCGGTGTGTCGGATCAGATCTGGCTCGAATCAAGCTGTTCATCTACTTCACGACATTCCTGCATCAACTAAACTTCAGATGTCCGGATGGTCAAAAAGCGAGTCTCGAGCCTACTTCTAAGTTCCCAAGACGCCCCAAGGTCTTCAACGTGCATATCGACCCGAGATAAGCACCATAGAGTTGTACAAAAGCCGCAATACAGTTGACAACTTAATAATTCATACCCCTGGTAAATTTGATGTCTCTTGTGTTTTTCATAACTCCAGAATAAAAAATGGACTTGTTGAATAAGAGCCTTTGGCGAATACTTTAAGATGTGAGCTTTAATTTGTCACATTTTCGAAAACGTTAATCTGGACACAAAAAAACTTGTTAAGGGTATGAATAATTTAGTTTTTAACTGTATACACTTAGAAATCATGTTAGCAATAAAAGCTGTGTGTATTTTAACATTACATTTAGACCTCTGATTATATTAAGTCACGGCTTATATCAATGGCTGCTAAATATGTATAAATAAACGGCCTGTGTATGCTATTTCTAGTATTAAAAAAGTGACTCAAATCATTTGAGTAGCCGAGACTTGTGTTCTAATACACTGAGTACTCGCACCGTCACATAACACACAAATGAGGAGGGGAAAAAGACATTCTGTCATCTTTGGATCGTATTGGAGCTTTAATTCGAGGCGAACAGGCTAACATTCAAATTCAAATCAGTAACAGGTTCGTTAAAAGGAACGGAAACCCGCAGAAAACCATATAGTCTGAAGAGATCAACACATATATGTAGATCCTACATGTATGGGACTACAGATTCTCTTGATGAGGCCGACCATCTCGATATATATCTTCTAATTCTATTTTTACATCAATACTTTACTGTATTATACATTTAGTTAGGCGGATACCCCCACTCAGTGTTATTTAGGGTACGCGTAAGCATGTTCCCTCCCTTTAAAAGCACCCCCAAAGTCCGATGTGTAAAGTCAATACGGGCCGATTTTGTGTGTATTACGAGCCGAACTTTGTTGCGTGAAAAGTAGGCCTACCCCTTTATCGTAGATTTTGGGAACATGAATGCGGTCCCTCCGTTCGCGGAGCGGAGTTGGGGGGGGGGGCGGGGGCGGATATCACTTATTTTAGTCCGGAATTAAAATGCAATGTAAAACTTGATAGATTTTGTTTCAATGGAGTTTTCATTCTGTTACCATCACATAATGACAACCTGGTAGCAAACTAGGAGGTTTAGTTGAAAGGGACATTGCTTTTTTAAATTTAGTCAATATGGATTTTGATAAACTATTCAAATGTTTCGAATGCTCGATTTGTGTAGCTTTTTTATAATTATTATTGCTTACCTGACCTGGAAATACGTCGTCAGACATACGTGTAGGTGACGATTAGAGTTTGGGTCATTTGTATATATATTTTGTTATGATTAGTTGCATGTACGGTAAAATTTGAGGGATACAAACGACAGGTCAATCTCTATGGTATCTCTGTAGAAATGAGATAATTTGATCGAAGTCAAACTCAATGTTTATACAACAATCAGGAGTGATTAACATTGTTTGTACTGATGAATATTCAAAATTCATTGACTAATAGCCAATAAGCATTGATTTACTCGTGCATGAAAATATTATTTTCATTTAGGAAGCACATAGACATTTTGGGAATACCACAATGCTTTTTTGTTTTGTTTTCTCTCATATTTTTACATAGGAAATTATATTTTATTGTTTATTTTTCGCTTTTGTGTTACTTTTATAAAGAAATGTATGACTTATTCATGAATCAGCGACCACAGCATGCACGGTATACCCTTAGCATCCATTTTTTCAACTTGAAGATTTTAAATTTTATCTACATATCGATTGTTGTGCGATTCCTGATTTGACGCAGTTGACTTGTGAATGCATGTATATTGTTCTTGCTATTCGATGACTTGCGAATGCATGTATATTGTTCTTGCTATTCGATGACTTGCGAATGCAGGTATATTGTTCTTGCTATTCGATGACTTGCGAATGCATGTATATTGTTCTTGCTATTCGATGAAAATCTGCTGTGGTTGAATAATCGCCTTAAATTTAAATGTCTTTTTTTCTGTTAAATGTTGTTGTAATTCAAAATAACAATACTTACGTTATGTCACAGAAAATTGTGGTTTGTGTGTATTGTTGAAAATCACTCATGTCAATTGTGGTCAATAATAGTTTGGACTTTATTACGTCATAGACCTAGTTGTACAATTATTAGACGTTCTACATTTTATCGCTTTATATTATTAAACGCACTAACTTAGTACACATATTACATAGTATATTGGTATGTAGGCTAATTATTGGCATGTATATTGCTTTATTGTTTTGTAAAATGTTGTAGTTCAAAGGAATCTGAAATCACTCATAACAATTGTGGTCAATAATAGTTTGGTTTTCATTACGTCATAGTTGTACAATTATTATACATTCTACATTTAATCGCATTATATTAATAAACGCACTAACTTAGTATGCATATAGTATATTGGTATGTAGGATAATTACTGGCATGTATATTGCTTCTTTTTTGTAACTGTTGTCATTCGAACATATAAAGTGATCTGAAATCATTCATGGCAATTGTGGTCAATAATAGTTTGGAATTTATTGTCATAGTTGTACAATTATTAGACTTAAATCTACATTTAATGGCATTATATTAAACGAACTAACTAATTTAACGTGGTATATTTGTATGTTTGCTGGAAATGCGAGTGAATGGCACTACGTATAATGCTCAACATAATATAGTGGATTAATGGATCATAATCATATATATATATATAGTATCAAATGGTCTGGTTAGTGGCGCTTCTTTATATCTTTAAATTCAAAGTGAACCAAAATGAATAATTGAAATAAATCTTTGTCAGTACAACAGTAAGGCAATTTATATCTTAAATTCACAAGAAAAGAAACCCTTTAAAAACCGTGTATTTTTTAAAGGACCCCCCCCCCCTCCCCTTCATCCTGGATCCGTCCTTGATTGAGGGAAAATAAAGAGGAATGATGACATTCCTTTCATGATGAAATACAAGTAAAGTTTATAATTGTGGATTGAATCCAACAAAATTATTACTCTCAGATTTTCAATGGTTTTTATACACTGAATTGGGAAATCAAACGAATATAACAAAATAATAAAAAGTGCTGATTTAACCAGAACATGAAATGGAGATTTTGTGTGATGTTTTGAAAAAAATGATTACTAAAGAAAAGAGATCTTATATTAATTTAGTAAAAGTCTAAGAGTAGAAATTAGAAAAGGGAAAGAGATCGATTGAAAAGGAAGTGATTGAAAGAGAATCATTGACGGAGAATGGCAGCAGGGGTGGAAAGTGGGGTGAGCGGGAAAGGATGAGAAGGGGGTCGACGATTGACGGAGAACGGCAGCAGAGGTGGAAAGTGAGCGGCAGAGGATGAGAGGGGGGTCGACGATTGACGGAGAATGACAGCAGGGGTGGAAAGTGAGGGTGAGCTGGAGAGGATGAGAAGTGGGGTCGACGATTGACGGAGAACGGCAGCAGGGGTGGAAAGTGTGGGTGAGCGGGAGAGGATGAGAGGGGGTCGACGATTGATGGAGAACGGCAGCAGGGGTGGAAAGTGTGGGTGAGCGGGAGAGGATGAGAGGGGGGTCGACGATTGACGGAGAACGGCAGCAGGGGTGGAAAGTGAGAGTGAGCGGGAGAGGATGAGAAGGGGTCGACGATTGACGGAGAACGGCAGCAGGGGTGGGAAGTGAGGGTGAGCGGGAGAGGATGAGAGGGGGGTCGACTGAAACCCTTCACCACACTTTGTTACAATCAAGAAAGGTGTCTCTCCAAATATAAATACAAACAATCCTTTCTACCTTTCCAAAGATAAAATACAACATTTGTCTAAATCATATTTTAACACTGCATATCCCCATGGGAGTAGAGAGAAAGGGAGATATTAGGCTCAGACTTATGACAAAAAGTGCCCAAAAATGGAAAGTTCCAAACTACAAAACGTTCAATTTTCTAGCTCGATCGCTAAGCGAGCTCACAAAATACGAAGTATAAAACTTACTGTACAGCTTTGTTAAAAGCGTCCGTGACGGACGAACTGCAATAGATCAGAACGCTGTTCGTGCAAGCGAGAAAAAAACACCATTGAATAAGCGATGAGAAGGTGTGCATGTCATGTGCTACAGCATTTGCAATAGTATTATTTTATTGTTTCATGCGCTCACCCAGTCAGGCTCAGATATTGATGATGATTATAAATTTTGATTATAATGATGACGATATGATTATGATGACGACGATGATTGGTATTTGTATAGTCCTATACAACAATCGCATAGATTTTATTAATTTAGCAATAGTACATCTGTTTTCATCTAATAATTTCCAAACCAATTTTCTTAAAGTTACCCTCAGTTATTCTTTACATCAATGCACAATGCCAAAGAGAGTTTGCCTAGATATCCTTTCGTTTACTTTGTCATTATATATTGCTAAATGCTGAGTAATATTTTCTGCATTATGTTTGAAAAAGGTATAGGAATCGGCAGGTAGGTTCTGTCTTAGTTTTCTTTCTATATGTCCATAATAACATTGTCCCCTAAATTCAGGTAGGGTGGCACTCAGATTTGATTTGGACAGGGTGTGCGGGGATGAAGCGAGTTTTCACCGAGTCACGCGGATATGGACGTAGCTCATTTAAAATGAGTGAGCGAGGGGGATGTTTCATCGACTTGGAGGTCTGCATGATTTAGAAAGGGTAGTAGTATTGCTATAAGCTGTAGATATTTCAACTCAACATAATCATTCAAGAGTGAATTATACTCATCCCTCGTTTTAAAAAGTCTTAATAATTAGGTAAAAGAATCTGCATATTTTGCGAAATATTCAGCCAGCCTTGAATAAATGTTTTAAAACTTAGATTAAAACATAATTATTATACCCTTGAAACATAGGTTATAATAAATAATAAATCATAAATTACGTAAACTTTTATCTGTATAACGAATGATGTGTAAAGTAAGATCACTTTCTGATTAGCATTTGAGTACTGAAGTTACGAATTCGTTGTAATTTCTAATAATCAATGGCCCACAGGGATAGTGGCCACCAATTGCAAGCAGGCAGACTTACATACAAGTATAACAGCCACAACCACCTCTGTCAACAACAACATAACAAAGGTGAATTCAATGAAGAAAGGAAGAAATTCCTTGAAAGCTTTAGCGCTTTATTATGGCGGCTCAGCTACAGCCGGGGTAATAAACTTTGCGCAGTAGAGTATATTCATACAGTAGATGCGCTCTGTAAATGGACCTATTAATAATGGATATTTCCAATACACTTCACAAGTACTAGAGGCAGCCATGCAACTCATTTTGATCTAGTTTTGGGTGAACCGATAATTGCAGGACCCGCGCTACGTTTTTCAAAGTGTGGGGCTAAAGTATTTACGATCAAGTAGAGTGGAGCATAAATTGGAGTGAGGTCCAGGCGGCGGAGCCCCCGGAAGCTCAGGGGTTTAAGCAGGCCAGGGGCGGCGGAGCGTCATTCAAAATTGGGGGGGGGGGCACTTTCTTGGAAAAAGGGGCACCTACAATGGGAAACCTCTAACCGAAAATATGCCATTTTTAGACATCGGTATATACCCCTACAATTAGTCATTGTGATTACATTATCAGGGATGATTTCAATGTTTGTTTCTCTCTTTACATGGTACAAGATACTGCTTAATCATCATACATGTACTTTGCAGTTGGGTGTGATGGTTTGAATATTAATTTGCGAGCGAGCGAAGCGAGCGACCAAAAATTGAGATTTGTGAGGTCGCAGTGCAAAAAAAAGGTTATAATGAGAAAAAGACAATCTTGATGGTGTTTTAAGCAAAATCTCATCATGAAAGACTGAAAAGATCTTTAAAAAGCAACATAATTATATCAACTTTAAATGCGAGCACGCGTAGCGAGCCAGCTTTGGGTGAAATTCAAGAAAAAGTTTCTCTTAATCGCTTTAAATTATAGGAGCACATGTTAGGGGGAAAGGAAAAGGGGGCACATATCCAAAGGAAAACAATTTTTCCCATCATTTATTAATTGAATAATACTTACATAAAAAACACATAATTGTATTGATTACAAAGAAAAGCACATGAAGTATACTTATATCACAAAATTAATTATACTATTTTTAACATAATTAACATTTTTTTCCAGAGGTGATACTTTTCAATATTTGCCCTCCATAATATTTAATTTAAATACATGTCGGATATGTTTGTAAAATTACATTTTCTTTTTTGTGTATATAAAACATAAGAAGCTAGATTAATGAATAGATTTTTTAAAACTACATATTTTGAATTTATATTATCACATTGCTTGCCTACAATTGTATCACTGTAATCAATTTTTCATTATCAAACAATACTTCTGTTTTTCTGAGAATAATTAAGACCTTGTTCCAAAATATTTTTGAGTAATCACAATCATAGAATAAATGATAATAATTTTCTGTACATTTGCAATTTAAACAATAATCAAGATCAGATTTTTTGAAACGATATAGATATTGCTAAATATATTACTCATTGCGGATGTAGTATCGAAAATAATATCGCTAGTGATATTCGTTTGTCTCGCAATGTGGTCAAAAAGGAATCTAAAAGATCTCGACGTTTCGTGCGCCGCTGCAACACTTCGTCAGGTGATAAAAACTAATGTAAGCAAGGGTGCTTTATACTCTACGGGAGGACCGGCGCGACGGTCTATAATTCGATCGATAATAATGCACAAGGCCTATTGGCCTATCGGCTGAATATGCAAATAGCCTAATGGTCGACGCACACGGTGCTCAACCAATCAGTAGGCCGCTGGTTCGGCTAATTATGCAAATAGCCTAATGGTCGACACACGGTGCTCGACCAATCAGCAGGCCGCTGGTTCGGCTCGCCTGCTGGGCGGAAGCAATAGCGAGCTCAACCAATCAACGGGCCGCTGGCTCGGCCCTCTGCTGAAAGGAATCGACCGGTGCTGGCCGGCCGGCTGGACGGGGAGTGTCATGGCGGCGTATCGTACGCATCCAAAATTCGGGGATATCGATCCCGTTGTCTCTGTTGAAATTATTGGGATTGAGACGGATATTGATAGCTTCTTTTACCCTCCGTGTGTACCAATGCCGTTCCTGGGAAAGGCACTGAACCCCGTCCCAGTCTGGTTGATGCTGGTTATCCCAAGCATGTTCGGCTACGGCTGAGTTGTCAGTTCGGCGGAGCCTGACGTCCCTCTTGTGCTCAGTGATTCTTTCTTTTATCGGACGGGCAGTTTCACCGATATAGGATCTATCACATCCTTTGCAAGGGATGTTGTACACAATGCCGTCTCGTCTATGTGGAGGAATTGGATCCTTGGGGCGTGTAAGTTGTTGACGTAGGGTGGTATCTGATCTGAAAACCGTTCGAATGCCATGGCTCTCTAGGCGGCGCTTGAGTTGTTGGGAGACACCATCAATGTACGGCAAGACTGTAAATGTCTTGTATACCTTCTGATCCCTGGGTTCCGACGATCTCTTCTTGGTATTGTGTACAAAACGGCGTGGGTAACCGTTGAGACTCAGGGCACTGTGAACACGGGTTCGTTCTTTGCATGGCTGTTGAGGACTTGTCACTATGCGTGAAGCTCTGTCAAATAGACATTTCACTAGACCTCTCTTCACCGATATGGGATGGTGAGAGTCAAACGCTATATACTGGTCTGTGTGGGTAGGCTTCCTATAGACTGAGGTGGAGAGCCTATGGTTGTCGTGTCTATGAACTAAAGTGTCTAAGAATGCTATCTTCCCTTCACATTCTATCTCTGATGTGAACTGGATGGTTGGTTCGAGGCTGTTCATGTGTTTAAGCAGATTATCTGTTTCAGAGATGGGAACTATGATGAAGGTGTCATCTACGTATCTCTTCCAAACACGAGGCATGCAAGAGAGGGGACATGTGTCCAACGCTTCTTCTTCGAAACTCTCCATGTATAGGTTGGCCACGACAGCCGAGACCGGACTGCCCATGGCTGCCCCTTCTGTCTGTTCATAATATGAACCTTTATACAGAAAATATGTGGATCGAAGGACAAACTCGAGGAGTTGAGTGAGTTGTTCCGGTGAGAGTGCGGTACGGGTGGACAAATTGCTGTCTGATTGTAAGCGTTGCAATGTAGCATTGCATGCGCCCTCAATCGGTACATTGGTGAAGAGTGAAACTACGTCAAACGAGACCATGCGTTCTTGTGTACCGATGGTTTGCTCTGCTATGAACTCTGCAAAACCACTCGAATTGGGAATCGTATATTCAGTCAAACCGGTGAGCGGAGAAAGAATCTCTGCTAGGTACTTAGAGAGGTTATAGGCAAAGGAGCCTATGCATGACACTATAGGTCGTAATGGTACTGTGGGTTTGTGTATCTTGGGTAACCCGTATATTCTAGGAGGTTGCTTCTGTGTGGGTTTCAGCCTACGATAGGTCGGTTCATCCACCGCATTGTCTTTCTTTAGGTTCAGCAAGGTGCTGGAAAGCTTGCGAGCCAAGCGATCTGTGGGATCCTTCTTTAATACACGATACGGACCAGACTCCAATAAGTCGGTCAATTTCTCATGGTACATTGTGGTGTCTAGAATGATTGTGGCACGGCCTTTGTCGGCTGGAAGAATAGTAATACTATCATCAGCCTTTAAACTTTTGAGAGCGGTGTGCATTTCTTTCGAAATGTTGTGTTTAGGGGGGCGTGCTTTTTGTAGGATATTGTCTACATCTCTGCGGGCGGCGTCGGCCGACTCCGCATCAACATTGCGGAACCAAAAAGGTTAAGTGGTTGGTGAACCGGGCCACCTTCTTGCTACAACGCTCATATCTACGTATCAGTTTCAGGGCAGGGCGCCCATATGTTCGATCAATAATGCAACGCTTACAATCAGACAGCAATTTGTCCACCCGTACCGCACTCTCACCGGAACAACTCACTCAACTCCTCGAGTTTGTCCTTCGATCCACATATTTTCTGTATAAAGGTTCATATTATGAACAGACAGAAGGGGCAGCCATGGGCAGTCCGGTCTCGGCTGTCGTGGCCAACCTATACATGGAGAGTTTCGAAGAAGAAGCGTTGGACACATGTCCCCTCTCTTGCATGCCTCGTGTTTGGAAGAGATACGTAGATGACACCTTCATCATAGTTCCCATCTCTGAAACAGATAATCTGCTTAAACACATGAACAGCCTCGAACCAACCATCCAGTTCACATCAGAGATAGAATGTGAAGGGAAGATAGGCTCTCCACCTCAGTCTATAGGAAGCCTACCCACACAGACCAGTATATAGCGTTTGACTCTCACCATCCCATATCGGTGAAGAGAGGTCTAGTGAAATGTCTATTTGACAGAGCTTCACGCATAGTGACAAGTCCTCAACAGCCATGCAAAGAACGAACCCGTGTTCACAGTGCCCTGAGTCTCAACGGTTACCCACGCCGTTTTGTACACAATACCAAGAAGAGATCGTCGGAACCCAGGGATCAGAAGGTATACAAGACATTTACAGTCTTGCCGTACATTGATGGTGTCTCCCAACAACTCAAGCGCCGCCTAGAGAGCCATGGCATTCGAACGGTTTTCAGATCAGATACCACCCTACGTCAACAACTTACACGCCCCAAGGATCCAATTCCTCCACATAGACGAGACGGCATTGTGTACAACATCCCTTGCAAAGGATGTGATAGATCCTATATCGGTGAAACTGCCCGTCCGATAAAAGAAAGAATCACTGAGCACAAGAGGGACGTCAGGCTCCGCCGAACTGACAACTCAGCCGTAGCCGAACATGCTTGGGATAACCAGCATCAACCAGACTGGGACGGGGTTCAGTGCCTTTCCAGGAACGGCATTGGTACACACGGAGGGTAAAAGAAGCTATCAATATCCGTCTCAATCCCAATAATTTCAACAGAGACAACGGGATCGATATCCCCGAATTTTGGATGCGTACGATACGCCGCCATGACACTCCCCGTCCAGCCGGCCGGCCAGCACCGGTCGATTCCTTTCAGCAGAGGGGCCGAGCCAGCGGCCCGTTGATTGGTTGAGCTCGCTATTGCTTCCGCCCAGCAGGCGAGCCGAACCAGCGGCCTGCTGATTGGTCGAGCACCGTGTGTGTCGACCATTAGGCTATTTGCATAATTAGCCGAACCAGCGGCCTACTGATTGGTTGAGCACCGTGTGCGTCGACCATTAGGCTATTTGCATATTCAGCCGATAGGCCAATAGGCCTTGTGCATTATTATCGATCGAATTATAGACCGTCGCGCCGGTCCTCCCGTAGAGTATAAAGCACCCTTGCTTACATTAGTTTTTATCACCTGACGAAGTGTTGCAGCGGCGCACGAAACGTCGAGATCTTTTAGATTCCTTTTTGACCACATTGCGAGACAAACGAATATCACTAGCGATATTATTTTCGATACTACATCCGCAATGAGTAATATATTTAGCATTATTGATCGAACATATGGGCGCCCTGCCCTGAAACTGATACGTAGATATGAGCGTTGTAGCAAGAAGGTGGCCCGGTTCACCAACCACTTAACCTTTTTGGTTCGTTGCATTAAAGCATCCGTGGTCCCCAATGACCTACGGATTAAACCCCCGATACGCACCATGGGGGCAAAGAAGGCAGCTGAAACGGCATCCCGTCGTTTCCTAAAAGAACGGATTTTCCTAACCAGACGCACTCTTGGCTCGGCCAAGACCGAATATGAAACTTTGAAGGCTGAAGTCATATCGAAATTAGTCCCCAGCATAGCATGAGATATTGAAGGTTAATGAAGACATCTACCGAGATGTCTTCATGAAATGTAAGATGAGACAACAAACGAAATTTGATAAACTCACACAGCCAAAGTCGAGCAGAACGGTGACCTCATTAGCGAATGAGGAGAAGTGGGTTATTAACCTATCTTCTAGAACGATCACTTCTTCGGAAGAAGAGATTCTTAAGAAAGGCCTCGGCTTTGCCGTCTCCCCTAGACGGATTCCAGCTACCGAAATAATTGCGAAAGTTGAGACAGCGGTCAAGAGTCTTGATGCGGAGTCGGCCGACGCCGCCCGCAGAGATGTAGACAATATCCTACAAAAAGCACGCCCCCCTAAACACAACATTTCGAAAGAAATGCACACCGCTCTCAAAAGTTTAAAGGCTGATGATAGTATTACTATTCTTCCAGCCGACAAAGGCCGTGCCACAATCATTCTAGACACCACAATGTACCATGAGAAATTGACCGACTTATTGGAGTCTGGTCCGTATCGTGTATTAAAGAAGGATCCCACAGATCGCTTGGCTCGCAAGCTTTCCAGCACCTTGCTGAACCTAAAGAAAGACAATGCGGTGGATGAACCGACCTATCGTAGGCTGAAACCCACACAGAAGCAACCTCCTAGAATATACGGGTTACCCAAGATACACAAACCCACAGTACCATTACGACCTATAGTGTCATGCATAGGCTCCTTTGCCTATAACCTCTCTAAGTACCTAGCAGAGATTCTTTCTCCGCTCACCGGTTTGACTGAATATACGATTCCCAATTCGAGTGGTTTTGCAGAGTTCATAGCAGAGCAAACCATCGGTACACAAGAACGCATGGTCTCGTTTGACGTAGTTTCACTCTTCACCAATGTACCGATTGAGGGCGCATGCAATGCTACATTGCAACGCTTACAATCAGACAGCAATTTGTCCACCCGTACCGCACTCTCACCGGAACAACTCACTCAACTCCTCGAGTTTGTCCTTCGATCCACATATTTTCTGTATAAAGGTTCATATTATGAACAGACAGAAGGGGCAGCCATGGGCAGTCCGGTCTCGGCTGTCGTGGCCAACCTATACATGGAGAGTTTCGAAGAAGAAGCGTTGGACACATGTCCCCTCTCTTGCATGCCTCGTGTTTGGAAGAGATACGTAGATGACACCTTCATCATAGTTCCCATCTCTGAAACAGATAATCTGCTTAAACACATGAACAGCCTCGAACCAACCATCCAGTTCACATCAGAGATAGAATGTGAAGGGAAGATAGCATTCTTAGACACTTTAGTTCATAGACACGACAACCATAGGCTCTCCACCTCAGTCTATAGGAAGCCTACCCACACAGACCAGTATATAGCGTTTGACTCTCACCATCCCATATCGGTGAAGAGAGGTCTAGTGAAATGTCTATTTGACAGAGCTTCACGCATAGTGACAAGTCCTCAACAGCCATGCAAAGAACGAACCCGTGTTCACAGTGCCCTGAGTCTCAACGGTTACCCACGCCGTTTTGTACACAATACCAAGAAGAGATCGTCGGAACCCAGGGATCAGAAGGTATACAAGACATTTACAGTCTTGCCGTACATTGATGGTGTCTCCCAACAACTCAAGCGCCGCCTAGAGAGCCATGGCATTCGAACGGTTTTCAGATCAGATACCACCCTACGTCAACAACTTACACGCCCCAAGGATCCAATTCCTCCACATAGACGAGACGGCATTGTGTACAACATCCCTTGCAAAGGATGTGATAGATCCTATATCGGTGAAACTGCCCGTCCGATAAAAGAAAGAATCACTGAGCACAAGAGGGACGTCAGGCTCCGCCGAACTGACAACTCAGCCGTAGCCGAACATGCTTGGGATAACCAGCATCAACCAGACTGGGACGGGGTTCAGTGCCTTTCCCAGGAACGGCATTGGTACACACGGAGGGTAAAGAAGCTATCAATATCCGTCTCAATCCCAATAATTTCAACAGAGACAACGGGATCGATATCCCCGAATTTTGGATGCGTACGATACGCCGCCATGACACTCCCCGTCCAGCCGGCCGGCCAGCACCGGTCGATTCCTTTCAGCAGAGGGGCCGAGCCAGCGGCCCGTTGATTGGTTGAGCTCGCTATTGCTTCCGCCCAGCAGGCGAGCCGAACCAGCGGCCTGCTGATTGGTCGAGCACCGTGTGTGTCGACCATTAGGCTATTTGCATAATTAGCCGAACCAGCGGCCTACTGATTGGTTGAGCACCGTGTGCGTCGACCATTAGGCTATTTGCATATTCAGCCGATAGGCCAATAGGCCTTGTGCATTATTATCGATCGAATTATAGACCGTCGCGCCGGTCCTCCCGTAGAGTATAAAGCACCCTTGCTTACATTAGTTTTTATCACCTGACGAAGTGTTGCAGCGGCGCACGAAACGTCGAGATCTTTTAGATTCCTTTTTGACCACATTGCGAGACAAACGAATATCACTAGCGATATTATTTTCGATATAGATATTCTTCACATGCATATAACTTATAAAGTAGTTTGAAATTAAACTGTTTTAATCGTATTTCCTTGACGTATGTCAAATTCATTTTCCAAATATTTCAGCGATATTATATTCTCTATGATTGAGGCATACACATACACATTACATACTCCGTGGTAAGAAGAAGTAAGCGAGGAAATGGAAGGCAATGACAAAGAAAGATAGAGAATATGACCCGGGTTCAAATTTTATTTTTCTTTGAATTATTAGACCCGGTACTGATGATCATTTATTTATCATGTGATTGCCTTATGACGCTAAATAAAAATAGTACCATGAGGTCGTTTATTGTCAACAAATAGTTCAAATAGCGTTGTAGAGACGATGAACAAATAATAATAATAATGCAAGGTCGTTTATAGTCATGAGAATGTCAACTTTATCTCTCTAGCTCTGCTTAATAATCCGAACAATAGAATCACCCGAGGGGAATAAACTGGTATTGTTAAACGAATTCATCATAAGTCCTGGAATTTCAATTTGTTACTGCATGTCATAGAAATATTAAAGAGCAGCAATGGCGTACGATTGACGCTAAAATTCAACAATCGTAGCTTAGATTGCGTTTCCCTAAAACTTACCATGAGCATCAAGCTACATAGAACTATGATCGACAAACATGACATTGTCTTGAAAACATTCAGAAAACATTGGACTTAGAATGAATAAGAGATAATGCGATTATGTAAACAAGCGCATTTTGTCCATGTTAATCCTCCAGTACCAAATACCCAAGCAAAGCACGGGCCAGATGCAAATAAAGGTAAACTTAAAGACATTAATTTATGACATATTGTCTATTGTCATGATTGTATTCTCTACTCTCTTCTCTCGCCGTCGACTGGATCCGCCCCTGCTTCCCGGCATCAACACACACACACTTTGAAAAATAATACCCGCATGCATTCAACTAAACTTGACGCGATGTTAATTTCCGCCAATGGTTTATTGTGTATTTTCTAGAAAGATACGAACCCTTGTGTAATTTAACGTTGGAAATTTAGAATTGAATTGGGGCCTTGAGCGAAGAATACACGTTTAGCTAACCAAAAGTGCGTGGCAGTTTCCATTCCCCTTGGGATCTGGGATCATAAAAATATGTCATCTAGATCGATTGCCTGTACGGTCTGGAGTATCGACGGTCGTTAAATTTAAGATCAGACCTTCGAAAAGTCAATAGATCTTATTTTGATCTGAAAATTTCAAGCTTTAAAAAGAATAAAAATCAGTTCGAGAAAAGACATCGTTAAGTCTCTAGCGGTAACACAATAACAAGCACAATTTAAGACCAATCTAAGACGAGTTCATAGTATCTGTAGCTTCGAAATGTTGTGCTAATGCCCCAAATGAGACAATTAAGCACTGAATCGCCTCGATATCATCAAAATGAATTTGTATCGGTAGTGTGTTCTGCAAAATAAACAAATTCGTAGTTAACACACGGTAAACGTGCAAATCACCCCAAATATCTATAGACATTTTAAACACGTGGAGGTGCTACTTTCTGAACTGTTAATGTGCGTATCCGGACACCTACCTGGACATCCACCCCGGATAACCATCCCCAGTCAACTACCCCCTAGGACAACTACCCCCTAGGGCAACCACCCTCTAGGACGACTACCCCCGGACAACTATGCTAGGGGGTAGTTGTCCGGGGGTAAATGTCCGGGGGTAGTTGACTGGGGGTGGTTATCCGGGGGGGAGGATGTCCAGGGGTAGGTGTCCTAGAACCGTTAATGTGATATGCTTCACGAATAGCTTTTCATTCCCCCGTTCGAAAAGAATACCTCCACTTGTATATCACTCATAGAATGCACTGTTGATTTATCGTAAATTTCATAAAACTCAATCTGCTCATGCAAAGATTGTTTTTTGTATACTATTTACTCCTACCCACCCCCCCCCCCTCTTCATCCTTCTTTCTATATATCTCTTTTCACTCTCCCTCTCCTTCCCGTTTTTTCTCATCGTGATGATGTTTCAATACATTATTATTATTTTGATGAGACATTGAATTCACTCTCTATTAATTGGTCTCACAATAGTTTTGTTGTGAGTAGAATGCACGCTTAATTCTTTTCCCTCACACACTCTCTCTCTCTATAGCTCTCTCTCTCTCTCTCTCTCCCTGTCTCTCTTTGCTTATCTACCTTCTCGCCTTTTCTCTGTCTCTGTCTTTCTCTCCTCTCTCTCTCTCTCTCTCTCTCCCTCTTTCTCAATTTTATGCTACCTACCAGCCTCTTTAAAGTGACTCGGTAACATTGCCTCAGATTCTGAAACAAAATCCTGGATTTAGCTCATGCTGCAATCATAATTATAAACCTTCAGGTCAGTCAGGAATCCCATGACTTTTACAAGCCGATCGCCTGTCTGATTATCAAGATATTTATGACTCATCATCAGCGTTTAAAGTCCATTTGTCCCACTTTGTGGGGTTGGACATTTCATTTCCTTAATGGCTGCTTTGCAGGCTTTCCTGTCTGTGGGATCCATATGACTGATCCAGATGTTTTGGCATCTTCTTCTAATTAAGGTTTCCCTCCAAGTTTTCCTGGGTCTCCCGCGAGGTCTTCTTCCGGTGACCGGAAAGTTTAGAGCCCTCTGGAGTCAGTGTGTTGCCTCTCTTCTTGCCACATGTCCAAACCATCTAAGTCTATTTTTCCTCATAACCTGACGTGCCACCCCCATCAAGCCCATTGATTGAAGGAGGACTTTGTTCTTCCTTCTCTCGTGAAGTGATACCCTGCGCATCCACCTCACCATCCTCATCTCAGCTTTCTCCATGCGCTGTATACTGGACGATTTCATTGCCCATGATTCGCTCCCGTACATCATGCATTTTCTTACGCAGGCATCGTACACCTTCCCTTTCACTGTTTAAGGGGTCGCCCTTGAGGTGAGAAAACGAGAGAGCTCCCGAAACTTTTTCCAAGCGCTTTGGATTCTTGCATTCACAGCTGATGTCTCTCCTCCACTGACAGCCAACATGTCTCCCAGGTAGCAGAACTTCTCCACCTTATCATATGTCGTTCCATGGAGATCCAAACCTGTCACATTGTCACTGGTACATTTCTGTGAGATTGTGCCTAAGCATCTCTTACAGATGAATGTCTTACTTGCTGCTTGCAGGCTCCTGCATTTGGTGCATCTGATTGAGTTTGCTCCAACACCTGTATAGCAAACTCTGCAGGGGGTATTCTCCTCTTTTCTCTGTCTCACCTGCATCAGCAAAAGACACCATAATAATAATAATAATAATTACATTTATAGGGCGCTTTATACAGGCGTTTCTAAGCGCACAGGTGGTACTGTCTAACTTGAGTGTCATACTTAAATTTGAGTGTCATCCGCATACATAGCGTAGTTCACACCCTGATAACGAGTGATGGTTCTTGCGAGAGGAGCAGTGTAAAGAAGAAACAGCAGAGGGTCGACGACGGAGCCTTGGGGAACTCCGCAGCTAAAAGCGGGTGGAGCTGAGCTGGTCCCGTTGATTATCACCCTCTGTGTACGGTCTTGCAAATATGACTCGATCCATTGGAGGGCAGTCCCTGAGATGGAGTAGTCATTTGCAAGACGATGTAGCAGCACGGTGTGGTCGAGCGTGTCAAACGCCGCGGAATAGTCCAAAAGAAGTAGAACGGCCTCATCACCCTCGTCAACAGCAAGGAGTAGATCGTTGAGTACTTTCAACAATGCAGTTTCTGTTGAGTGGAGGTTGCGGTATGCGGACTGGTTTCCAGGGAGCAGATGGTGACTGTCCACGTGGTACATGAGTTTGTTAGCCACGATTCTTTCCAAGATCTTGCTCACAAATGGCAAATTATGGCAATTGGGCGGTAATTGCCAAGGACATTTGCGTCTAGATTAGGCTTCTTCAACAGAGGGACAATGAGTGACGTTTTGAATTTCAGAGGAACTACGCCCGATGACAATGATGCATTGATGATGTAAGTCAGGACCGGAAGCAGTTCAAAATGACCATGACCTTGGACTTTCCAGCATTCACTTTCAGACTCTTTCCTTCTAGGGCTGCTTGCCATGAAGACATTCTAGCTATCAGTTCTTTTTCACTCTCAGCCATCAGCACCAAATCGTCGTAGAGCAGTTCCCATGGAAAGCCTTCCCGAATGTCCTTTGAGATGACATCCATTACGATGATGAAGAGGAGAGAACTGAGCACTGAGCCTTCTCTAGATCTACAAATGCAAAATACCGCTGCTGCTTCTTTGCAAGAAACTTTTCTTGCATCTGACGTACGGTGAATATAGCATCGATAGTTCCCTTTCCTGGCATAAAGCCAAACTGCATTTCATCAACTGCAACCTGCTCTCTGATTCTCTTTTCCAGAACTCTCTCAGATCATAGATCTTCATGGCATGCTCGAGAAGCTTGATGGCTCGATAGGACCCACAGGCTAGCGGGTCTCCTTTTCCTTTATAGAGTGGGACTACTGCACTCATAGTCCAGTCAGATGGAATGTGACCTTCATCTAGAATATCATTGAACAGATCTATCAACCACTCAACACCATGCTTCCCTGATGCTAGTATGAGTTCCGTGACCACTCCTGATGGACCAGCTGCCTTTCCCTTGCTGGAGAGTAAAAGGGTGCGAGCGACCTCACCTTGCGAGATGAGACATCTTGGCCCCTTTGTTGCGTCACACTCATTGATCCCATCCCATGAGCGAACCCTGGTAACCATCTGCTAACTTGCCAACCTGACCATTTAATTAGGTCACCTCCTAGGATGATCGATTCCTTACCAGGAATGTTTGCAACAATAGCATGCATCTGATCCCAGAGGCATCCATCTCCTCCTGTGTCCTGCCTGAATGAGGTGCATATAGACAGAGAGAATATTGACAAGTTTGCTCCCTATGACTAGTTTTAGGGCGATGGCTCTTTCGCTAATCCTGTCCATGCTAACCACTTGAGTAACCCACGTCTCGCTCATCACGATCCCTACCTCAGCAGTACCATCATCTTTACCTTGCCAGTAGAACTTATACCTGGCTCCTATACTACCAAGCCAATGGGCACTGCCTCCTTTCCATCTGGTCTCCTGCAGACAACAGATATCAATCTTTCTCCGTCTCATCACATCTACTACCTCTCCAGACCTTCCTGACATACTCACCATGTTCCATGTGGCTACACGTACGTTGTTCTCCGAACCTGAATGTCTGATCTTGTCCTTCTGACCGTCCACAGCGCCAGCATCAGGCTGTTTGCCGTCATGAAGAAAGCAAAAAGGGGGTCACGTAAAAGCATATGCATTATATAAGTAAAGGAATAGGAGTAAGATATAACGTACAAAAATGACAGAACAATTAATTATATGACGGATGCAATAGATGCGTTTTAAGATTATGACGGATTGTAAAGAATTCCTGTGACTTGGTAAAGAATCGAAATGTTACATTTCCCATATGATGTAGGCTATGTAGTTGCATGGTGAGGTGATTGGGTGATCCAATTCAAAAGAAGATTAGCTGAGTAAGATTCATTTTTTCTTTGTTAAATACAGGATTCATTTAAAAAGCTTGTATAATGACAATACTTTTCTTTACGCCCCCCACCCCCTTCCTAAACCCACCCTCCTCCCTCTTCTAAACTCACTCCCCCCTCCTAAATCCATCATGCCCATTTTGGTAGCGATCGCTGCGCTGATGCCTGACGGATACATAACACACAATGTATACATTACGTGTGCACAATTTGGGGAAAACAAAAATCATATTCTATGTTTGCGAAAGAAGCCAATGTAGGCCTATTAGGCACGTAAATCCCCGTATACAGTGTTAGGCGAGTACCCCATACCCTGCTTAAGGTGTTTTTCATGACACCCCAGTCATACTAACGATCGACAGATCGACATACCCTGAATAACCAAGAGAGTTTGTCGGTTATTGGTCGGCTCCGAGTCGGTTTGGTAATGTGACTTGATTATTTACCATTTATTAATATTGAGAACCTTGATATCATCAAGGTGAGAGATGACGTGACTCTTGGACCTGTCAACTGGGTGAGTGTAATTCCATTTCATATAACCTGACGTGAATCTAAATCTTATTTTCAACGATTTTTTTTTTTTTCGTCTTTGATTTTTTTTTCTTCTGTCGCTTCATGATCGTCTCTTTCTCATTATTATTTCTTCTTCTTGTAATGCAGCTAAGTTCTCTTCCTTCTCTCTCTGATTCTGCCACTGCTTCATCTTTTCTGTATCGTTCTCCGCATTTTTTCCCACTTATATTTCGATAATTCTTCTTCTTCTTTTAGTGGTTCGGGCGATAGGGGCAAATGAATGCGCGTGTGTGTGTGCGCGCGCACGTGTGTGTGTGTGTGTTGGAAAAAAAAAGTGTGTGTGGGTGGGTGACAATGACAATGAAAATGACAATTTATTTTCATGTCATCCGCATTGGGGTATTGGAGAAGTTTACAATCAGTTAGAATTTGTCAATTTAACACTGTACAATATACAATTCAAATCGAATTAATGTTAATCAATTAAAATAACACTATCGACAATAGCTAGTGAGCAAAATTATGATGATAATAATAATAATTATTATAATGATAATAACAATATTAATAATAATAATAATAATAATAATGATTTTTTTTTTTAAAGATTATAATAATTATAACGATAATTAATGACAAAATTAATGGAAGAAATTAAAAAAGAAAGTTACTGGCACCAGTAAATTGTTATTTGAATTAATGAATTACTGAAAATATTATTTATATAAATTTATTAATTTGATATGAGACAAAAAGAGAAACATAAAGTTAATATTGAACTCTTAACATGTGTTGAGCACATACTTAAATTGATGAAAACGAAGCATTATTTTTCGACAGAATTTTACTAAGTTTAAACGTGTTTGTACATTATTGGAGTTAAAAAGCTGGTCAATTTTCAGTGTATTCGGTCTCTCAATAAAATATTTATCAATAAACAATTTTCTGTCAGAACGAAAGGCAGGGCATACAAACAAGTAATGAAACTCATCCCCAAGTGCTTGCAAATTGCAGAGCGTACATAACCTCATTTTCCTGGGAGTATTTGAATATCTACCAGCTACAATTGGCAGGTAATGACTGCCACAGCGAAAACGACTTAAAATTGTCAATCAATGAGATCGATTAAGTATCTTTCTAAACATAAAGTGTGTAAGCGCACGTGTGGGTGTGCATGTGTGTGGGTGTGTTTGGTTTACTGTAGGCCGGTCTTCTTTAACTATTATGGAAAAAATACATTTGTTAAAAACTTATGCGCTTTCAAAATTAAATTATATCTCATCTCTCGTTATTGTCCCTCATTGGGTATACAAAGAAGTAGCAAAAATTTCATTTGAATTTATATGGAGGGGGAATGATCGAATTAAACGGGCAATAATGTATCAGGATTATGACTTTGGAGGATTAAGAATGATTAATTTTGAAATGTCCGTTAAAATACAGCGCATAATATGGATAAAACGTCTTTTATATGGAGACAAAAAAATTGGGATGGAAATTGTTTTTTGATTATTACTTCCAGTTTGTGGGTGGTAGAATTATTTTTTATGTGATTATGATATAAAAAAGATTAAGTTCGCTTTAGATATTCCACCGTACTATATGGAAATGTTGCAAGTATGGCAAGAGACAAATAATTTAAGATATTTGGACGGTTATAATTATGAATCCAATTATTTTTAATAATAGGAATATATGTATAAATGGAAAAACTATATTTGATAGATACTTGTTTGAAAAAGGGATTGTTCAAGTGAATCACTTGATTGAGAAAGCTCATGTTAAGCCTGTTCAATATTTTGTGAACCTCGGTATGAAAGGTAATAATTTGCTTATGATTATTGATATTTATGATGCGATACCCAGGTTATGGAAAGAAGATTCAGGCTCAATACAATTCCTCGAGGTTGATGTTTTAAGCTATAATACTTATTTTTATATTTCAGGTAAAAAGAAACAATTTTTAGATGTGGGTTCAAGAACAATTTATGATTATTTTATACAAGTACTACAGCAAACGTATGATTTGAAGGTAAGGGATGGGCAAAAAAAGTATGATTTTATAGAGAAAGAATTGAAAGAAATATTTATTAGACCAAGAATTACTATACTCATTAGAAAACAACGAGAATTTCAATTCAGATTATTGCATGGAGCCATATATACTAATGAGCATCTTCATAGATTTGGTTTTGTTGGCGATAATTTATGTTCGTTTTGTAAACAGGAAACAGAAACGTATAAACATTTATTTTTATCCTGCGGGAGCGTTCAAAGGATATGGCAGGCTTTAGTACAACTTTTGAGTACAACTTTTGAGTTAAATGAAATTAAAGATTTAGAATGGTGAGATATATTTGTTGGGTTGGCAGGCAGTTCATATAGAATTAAAATCTGTAATACTATAATTTTCATGGTTAAGACTGTTATATTTATGTCAAGATCGGGGGCAAGTACCAACTTTAGAAAAATGAAGAAAACATTTTTAATTATAGGGATGAGGAAAAGAAAATAGCCATTAGAATGGGAAAGCTGGAATTACATTTTCTAAAGTGGGAGCAGATTAGGTTTAAATAAGATTTGTTTTCCTCTCCACCGTGAGCTTGCTAAAGTGTAACTCTATTTTTGCGGCCTGGTTAACTTAATTATTTAGTATATTTTTCTTCAGTTGAGAATGTTAGCAGACATCCATAGCAGAGTAAGTAGTGTGCGTGTGCGTGTGTGTGTGTGTGTGTGGTGAGTGCGCGTGTGTTGTGTGTGTTTATGGGAGGGAGGGGGCAGGGTGGGGCAGGCATTGTACCAGTGAAATAACCTCCAGATTTGTTTAGGTTTTTTTTAAATAAGTGAATAATGTGCAATTGACTTATAAATTATGTTTATATACTTTAAGTTTACTTTGTTGCCAAGTTATATAATGCAAATGAATTTTTGTTTAATTATGTTTATGTATAAGCAATTGATATCAATATGGAAAACGTTTATTTATTATATTCAATTGTATGTTTTTGTTTGTATTACACATTTGTAGAAATAAAACAAAATTTAAAAAAATAAAAAAATAAAAAACTTCTAACCCGCACTTTTTGAGTAGATGAAGGTTCAATCGTATTTACTACAAAAAACTTGAAACTTTGATAAGGTCATTAATTTACCTTTTCTACTTGAAGTTTGGTGTCATAGCAACCATGACGTATTGGCATCATCCTGTTTCTTGTTTTCAACTCTGTATTATATACAATCGAATGACGTAGTTTGAGGGGCCGAGCATCACTGGGGTATATTATATGGATGGATGAAATGTAATTTTACACCATCTATTAGGGGGAGGGTTAGGAGAGGGTCCTTTCATTTTCTTTTCACTTTCCTTTCTTTCCTTTTCTCTCATTTCGTCCTCTTTCTTTCCTCTTTTTCCCGCAATTCTAGGGTGCCAGTGTGCCCCCCTCCCTCTGCCTCTACGCCAATGTATTTAACCTATCACAGCAGGCAGAGGACGTGTACACGACCCGTCCCACGACCTCAATTCTATCAAAGTTATGTGACAAGATATTCTAAGGTGCGGAAACAGAGAGATAAAAAATGTGGGATATGATCAAATTGGGACAAAAGTCAATGGCTTCTATTTTTTGTCTAAAACTATATAAATCTTAATCTGGGTCAGAATCACAGGATTGCAAATAAACAAACTAATTTCTGACAAGGGGTTTCTGGATTTTCCTCGGCAATGTCAAACAGTAGTCACTTCAAATTAGCAGAAATTGATTTGAAAAGGAATCCAGAAAATAGATCTATAACGAGGAGCAAAAATATTAACTCATTTTTAGATGATCTCCACTATATAAACACATGATATATGCATATAGATTTCGATCATTCAAGTGTGTCCTTACAATGCACGAAGAGGATGGATTTCACTTGGTATATGAAGTGTTTATATCTTATCATCCAATGAGCTAGGCTAGGGGGTTCCAGCACAAACGGCTTCAAATAATTTTCTTAAGGTTTGTGTCCACCTTCCTTTTCTTCACTCGCGAGTCGAATGTCATTTGAATAAGAAAAGTATGCCCCTCCCCCTCCCCTTCCCCCTCCCCTTCCCCTCCCTTTCCCCCTCCTCCTCCCCCACCCCCTCCCATCCTCTCTGATCGCTCGCTCTATCAAAGGTAGTATGGTATTCCTTTGGTCATCCTTAAAGATACTGTGTCCTATTTGCAGGCCCTGTGTCCTATTTGCAGGCCCAAAGAATGAAAAGGTTAAATTCCACCGGCATTTCAAAGATAATACTAATTTAGAACTTCCCTCAAAACGAAAGGGCTAGAAAACGTCTTTTTGTGGGAAAATAACGGCCGTTAATTGTCGAATCGACTTTAGGGATTGCAATCCTTTATGTAAATAGTCTGATTTTCAGACCATTGTATCGTATGGTCGTACGTTTGGTGCTGCGCAAAGATTCAATCAGTTTAATTTTGGCCATTACAAGAAGTGGGTTATTGATGTAGACAAATGCTCATGTACCCTTTACAGCTCATTTTATGTATGTTATTACCAAAGATAAACAGGAAGTCAGTCAGTCACTCAATAGTGTCTAACAGTGAAGTCTAGAAAGTAAACGGGTTTCCTTGCACAGTTTGAATACTAGGACACTGCTAACGTTTAAATTTCACAGATAGGACATACGTGACATATTCATAATTGCTGCAAAGTTCTACAGAATTTGATGTTGGCTGCAAATGGGACATAGTACCTTTAAATGGTCATCCAGATATTTTTCACGCGACATCATCGTCTCAGAAAACAAACTTTCCTACATAATTTGAGACGATCGACACCCACCCCTATGCCAGGTGGGCCATTTTTGAAACGCGTGTTATACGAAAGAAGTCCAGATTTGTTTGTTCCGCAGATAGGACTAGGGTCTAATATATACTTTAATCAATCTTCAACAAATCGGAAGATTGAAAACATCGAACGAAAAAAAGAAATCCCATTTAAATGTCTCAATTCTAGGTTGCCTTCAAATCGGACAATGACTCGATCCTCCTTCAGAGAAACCAGTGAGAGTTCCAGCCCTGTTGACAAATTCTACCCATAATTTTTAAGCGTAACATCAATCAAAATAGTATGTAAATTTGATTAGAGGAAATTTCATCAAAAAGAGACACTACGTGAGGTTATCAATGGTCACCCGTATCTCATTCAATTGTGATACAGAATATTATGCTTATCACCGTGGAAACTTCTAGTCGCTTCTCTTCTTCAAGACTCAAAATATCGACCATATATAGTGGCGTATCCAGTAATGATGATCATCGGGGGGGGGGGAGGGGTAGAATCCCCAACGTTTTATTTATTTATTTATTTATTTCTTATATTTAGACAGGGTGACTCATTATCACCAATAATGGTGGTCTTCCATGGGGCCCTGTTAAGCACAATAAGAAACAATTAAAACAAAAATAATAATAATAATAATAACAAAGTCATAAACATTAACTCATAACAGCAACAAAGAATAAGTAAGAACATGTATAAACATATTTACAAAATATGAGAAGTTGGAATGTGCAGGTTCCGCATGAGATAATACATATAGACCCACTGCAATTACTTTCCTTGATTTGTTTTTCTTCATTCTGAAGGGGAGAGATGCACATCGGCTTCTTCCTGCTGCATACGCCATCCAATTGTCCTTGAGTATCGGATAACTACGTCAAGTAGTGCAGTGACGCTTCCAGTAAACATAAACCGAGTCTTTGGGTGAAGTACATCGACGAGTATTCTGTCGGCTTTGGGAATAAATCATTAAATACGACGGGTAAGTTTTATCGCAAGACTGCTTTTTATTATAAATTTGTATGATGAGCATTTAAGTTAACATCTTAAAAGGTTACAAATGGTTTTAACACTAATAGAATAAATAATTTATATAGAGATTATGTTTTTGTTTATCATTAATGATGTAAAAATGAACTTTTCTGAATGTAAAAGAAAGCTGATGCTGCTGATTTATGAATCATAGGCCAAACACATTTTTTTCTAGTCAAACAACATATGCCTATCTTGATAATCAGTTGAAGGATCCACACCTCATGGAAGTGGCACAAGTAGACGAGTACAGAGTCTTCCATTTCTTATTATTCATACTGCGCTGTTAAAAAAGATCAAAGCTACATATCTAAATTTCAAATCAGTCACGTTGATCACTCAGTATCATGGGTGCTCATATTCCATATATTTTGTTTAAGGGGACGTTGAGATACCATCCTCCCCCCCCCCCCAGCTCTCACACCTTGTTATTATAAATAAAATTAATATAGTGCACATGTTAATGAATGGGTACGCCTTGAATCAATGAGTGCTAGGCTTCCAATCCCCAGCATGTTGTCTTAAATTGTGCCCTTTTATCCGTGAAAATAATGATTGTACGTGGGTGTTGTACTGTAATAAACATTTTTTTTCTTTCGTCAGATTGAAAAATTCGATAAAAGATTCAGCGCGCCATTCAACTGGGTTCCCTGGTTACGCCTCTTCGAATTAAACTGCTGCATTTTCACACCATGATATGGTTTTATCATCCTACTATATTATTGCGTAGGACTACAGAAGTTTTCATTCAAGTCGTTAATTTTTCTTCAATTTTTTGGTGAACAATGCAAGAAAAAATGCTTTTACAGCATTGAAATGTGAACATTTGTTTCTTGATATAGCCGTACGGATGATTTTAATAAAACATCACCACCATCATCACCATCATCATCACCTTAATCATCATCATCATCATCATCATCATCGTCACCATCATCATCATCGTCACCATCATCATCAACAACACCATCATCACCATCATCATCACCATCATCATCATCATCATCACCATCATCATCATCATCATCACCATCATCATCATCATCATCACCACCACCATCATAATCATCATCATCATCACTATCATCATCATCATCATCATTATCATCATCACCATTATCACCATCATCATCAATAACATCATTTATGCAACCATGCCATCCTGCAAGTGCTACCTTCATCCTGATACAAGTCGATGTTCAGACAAGCTTGTCTTAGAAGCATTCATGGTAGCAATTCTTGGCAATCGATATAGGCCAGCCCAGTGGCGTAGCTCAGGTGCAGATCAAGGGTTTTTTTTTGTAAAGGAGACAGATACAAATTCTAGCAAGAACCCTAAGGCTTTCGCATTTTTACGCGCCGCCTGGTTCTAAAATGTTACAAGGTAATAAAGCCACTGAAGCACAGTGGGTTACATTTTAATTTTTATGTACAAAAATTTGCTTTTAAAAGGGGCGCAGGCCGGTCGTGCACCCCTCTTATATCCGTCACAGATTTAGTTACAGAGGGCATAGTTGCTCACATACGACTTTAGTACCAATAATCATGAATTGGAATCACTAACAACAGGAAACTGAATGAGATACAAGGAGAATCAAAGAGTTTTTTTTTTAACATGACACTTTTGTGCTATCTTTTTTATTCCAAGATTCAAAATGGATCACAGAACATCCGTCTTTATCGTGACATTAATCGCCTATGTAGCAGTCTGTGGGGTGGAGTCTAGTCCCACCGTCGTGCCGATAGAATCATCTGGAGCTCAAGTGCCTGCTGGCCCAGAATCACCCTATGTAAGCTTTCTTCTTTATATTGATTACCTAATTATAATACTTGATTAATGTTCCGCTATTTATTTTGTAATCCATTTTTATTCTTATTTTGAAATTATATTGGTTAATATAGATTATAAATTATAATTCAAAATTGTGGATTTTATTTCAAATGATTTGATTAAATTTAATTTTATAAAACTACTTATCATTACCATTTTCTATTCATTCATAAAAATATAACAAAGGTTACTCGTGAAGAACTAAAGTAAACAGGAAAAAAAAACATTTGGAGGGTCGCTCCTATCAGTTATTTAAAATTAAGTTGCGCCTAAAATATTTTTCCTTTTGTTTGTTACTACCCTGCTTTTATCCTCCATTCTGTATTGTGGAAAGAAAGATGATTGTCAAAGAGAGAGAGAGAGAGAGAGAGAAAGAAAGAAAGAGTGATGCTTGCAGAGAGAGAGAGAGAGAGAGTGTGTGTGTGTGTGTGTGTGTGTGTGTGTGTGGGGGTGTGTGTGCGCGTGTGTGAGGATGAACAGGGATGTGAAAGTGTGATGATATGACCCAGTGGCGGATCCCCTGGCCCAAAAACACTTAAATTTTGTTTTTAAAAGGAGACGGGCCCCTCCAATGGCAAAAAAAATTAAATTGATGTTCACTACCCCCCACTTAACGAAATATCGACCGGCGCGATTTTTCAAATTTGTGTAAGCAAAAAAAAAAAATTGTGCTCGCTACGTTACCCCACTGAAAAATCAGCCGGCATGATTTTCAAATTTTCTCACGAAGTGGGCCCCTTCTTTGGCCCCCTCTCTGGATCCGCCCCTGATATGACCCATGCCTCACTATCATCTCCCTTATAATCGGCGACCTTTTAAATTCGCATTATTCTCACCTAGCGAGTAAGGTCGATGCCCCCCACATTCAAGATGCCAGTAACCTAACAATACCTTGACAGACGATGCGTCACTGAATGTATGATGTTAACATGGACAGTAACATTTATTTGATTTCATATAAATACAAATCTTCACAAAACGTCAATAGGCCCTTGCATTAAAAGATTTTAGTTCAAGTTCAGCCCCCTTCAGTTTTTCATGCCCATTTAGGCCAATATGTGTCCGTATATGAGATAACTAGATTTCATTTTCAAAGATTAATTTTACGTTCTCTGTTGTTGATTTTACAGGAGCTTCCTGTGCGACCTAGGTAAGATAAACATAACATGTTTTAATACTCTGTAGACCTATGCTTTTTGTTAATTTCAACATAAAATTAGATAAGATAAGCATAAACGTCTTACTTCTTGAATGTAACACGTTTAAATAAGTCCGATAACAGACGCGACATAAAATACCCTCATCTATGTCAAAATATCATTGTCTTTAAACCCATCAAAGTTACAATTCAAATCTGAAAAAAAATACCAGTTAAAAATGTTATACGAAGCAAATAGTTTTTACGCATTACTCTCATGAGTCTTCGAGCACTGGTATCGTGCAGCATGTTCAACATTTTTATGATATTAAATCACTAGGTATCATTGTAGGACACTCGGAAACTTCACTTATCTTTTTAAATCACATTTTTACAATTTTACTGCTTTTGTCGTCTTTCAAATCAATATCTTTATCCCTTTTAACGTTAAAAGTGAGTGG
Source organism: Mesocentrotus franciscanus (assembly GCA_037976565.1). NCBI lineage: Eukaryota > Metazoa > Echinodermata > Echinoidea > Camarodonta > Strongylocentrotidae > Mesocentrotus > Mesocentrotus franciscanus. Next base: position 35,421,302 of record CP137674.1, on the reverse strand, counting down.
CGTTTTTATGGTGATGGGGGTAGTAGCTCAACCGAATTAATTTGCAGACAGATTGTAAAATGGACTGATATTATATCGGGGTAGGTTCTAGAACAATTACCCCCTGGATAATCATCCCTGGCAAATAACCATCATTGTCTTTAAACCCATCAAAGTTACAATTCAAATCTGAAAAAAATACCAGTTAAAAATGTTATACGAAGCAAATAGTTTTTACGCATTACTCTCATGAGTCTTCGAGCACGGGTATCGTGCAGCATGTTCAACATTTTTATGATATTAAATCACTAGGTATCATTGTAGGACACTCGGAAACTTCACTTATCTTTTTAAATCACATTTTTACAATTTTACTGCTTTTGTTGTCTTTCAAATCAATATCTTTATCCCTTTTAACGTTAAAAGTGAGTGGCGTTTTATGGTGATGGGGGTAGTAGCTCAACCGAATTAATTTGCAGACAGATTGTAAAATGGACTGATATTATATCGGGGTAGGTTCTAGGACAATTACCCCCTGGATAATCATCCCCGGCAAATAACCAGCGGGACATTTATCCCCAAGGAAAAATACATCCCCCCCGTAAAATTACCCCGAGGACAATTACCCCCCGGAAAAAAATTCTGCTTTTATTTAAACAAGCTTATTATCAGGGTGGACTTCCCCTTTAATGAACAGGGTGTAATTTTCGAGAGGGGGGTAATTTTCCTCGGGGGTAATTGTCCTTGGTTGTCTGGGGGTAATTGTCCTAGGGGTAATTTTCCGAGGGGTAGTTGTCCTCGGGGGTAATTTTCCGGGGGTAATTGTCCTCGGGGGTGGGGTGGTTGTCCTTGGGGGTAATTGTCCTGATACGATCGGGATATATAAACATATGGATATAGGGAAAAGCGGCCGGAAATCAATCCTAGTACCCCCCATCTTCCTCTCAGGACACTTCCTCTACCATGCATGCATATATATATACATGTAGGCCCTACTAAGCCCTGATCTTGGACTTTGTCGGTTTTTAAATAACAGCCCCCCACCCTCCATTTTTTAAATTTTTGTATTAATCCCCGATAATGGATCTGTCTTTGGGGTGGTTACACTATTATTAACTTATAATTATTAAATTATAATTTTGCTCACTGCTTAATTTGTGTTTCTCCACTGTTCTACCAGCATTATTCCGCCTTTCGTTCCTATGACTGCTGATCTTGATCACATTGACGATGATCATGACGGCCGAGTGACGAGCGAAGAATGGAAACGGGCCTTCATGATACTCCTTGCCATCTATGATTCTGATGGTAATACTTTCTATTTATCTACTTGTCACGTTGTATTCACCAGTGTTTTCTTTCTCTTCTTTTCGCCCTTCCGTTTCTTTTCTTTTCTCTTTTTTTTTGTCTCGATTTTTTAGTCGATGGGGCTGAGGGTCGGGGGTGGATTCGCCCCCGTGCCTCTGCCATACCTACTTCATAATTTATCCCATCTCAACATACTTTCATTTATTTGACTCTACCCTGCTTGCCATCTCGGGCATCTTAAATTAACAAAATGTGATTAAACGAAATTCATATACAAGGCACGCGAAAATAAAGGCCTCTTATGTACAACACGATCGCAACTACTTTCGAAGAATCAACTGAAGGACAATTCCAATACCCTATTGTATATGTTATAGAAACCATATTCAGATTACGTAATACGTCACTGTAATGTTCGCGCATTTCTAAAGGTGGGGGACAAGGCTATTGAAATAGCTGTGCGAAGATTTAAAAAAAAATTACTTTATTTTCATTATTGCAAAGGTGAAACTTTCATTGGACAATTTTATCAAAATTGATTTCTTCGAAATTAATTGCGATCGTGTTGTACGTGATTCTGATTAGTTGAAAGTGTTGTGACGTTTAAGCTATGAATTCAATCAAGATAAAACGGACCTGATGATAGCGCGCGGTCACTTGCATCAATTGCTTATTGAATAATAGTCATTATTGAAATGTGAATATTTCTCTTATTTTCCCTCAAGCCCTCTATTTCTCTCCCTTTCACTATATCTCTCCCTTTCACTATATCTCTCTCTCTCTCTCTTTATATTTATTTCTCTCCCTTTCACTATATCTCTCACTCTCTCTCTTTATATCTATTTCTCTCCCTTCCCCTACATATATCACCCTTTCTCTCTCTCCCTCTCTCTCTTTTTCTCTCTTCTCTCTCTCTCTCTTGACCCCCTCACCTGTACACCCCTATCATATTCAGATAGAGGCAGTACCAACAAAAAAAAATGAAAAGAGGAAATCTTGAACAGGATTCCAAGAAACACTCTCAATTTGTTGTTGTTATCATTGTTGCTGTCATCATCCTTTTTACCATCCCTTCTTATCAAATCTCCCATCTATTTCACCCTTTACAGGAGATGGCGCATTAACCGTGGCAGAGCTGCAGGCTCATAACCTTACCCATCCTCGCCCCACCACTCGCCTCGCCCCACCCCCATCCAAACAAAGGAACCTATCAGTAGACTTCAAGGGTCAGCTAGCACGTGAACACGATCACGTGACCAGGAAGAAGGAGCAGCGACAACGCGATCAGCTGTACATCCGAGATCGAAACACTCCTCGAAATCAACATCGACAGGAGCAAAGGATGCAGGGAAGACCCTGATTTCAATCCACTGTTTTGTGACCGATATGCACAGGACTCAAGCTTTTATAATGAGAAAATAAGCATGATTTTGTAACCTGTTCATGTATACTGCTTTGTAGGAATATATATCACACGGCCTTTTCTGCGTGTAAGTTTGTGAAACAAAACAAATGTCTTTAAAAACATTTAAACTACAATTTTTAGTACTCTGAATGTGATGCATTATGATTTACAAGTAGATCCTATGTAAGTCAAATTCATCTACATGCCTATCATACATTACTAAATATTTTCAGTTATGCACACACATGTATTAATATAACCCGCTTTTGTGGAAATAATGATAAATAATTTACCCCCCCCCCCCCATATCAAGCACTAGCCCCTATCATTATGCTTGCACCTAATACTTTCATCCCAAACATGTTCCCCCTCCCCCTTACATATTTCATCATTGTGTAGCCCATATCACCTTATGATAAAAACATCCCTATGCCTTACCAAAGAACTATCAAAATCATTACCAAGACTTGACCTTTCTCATGCTGGGGGTTCTCTATACCAGGTACATGTATTTGATTTTATAATTTTAACAATATACACGCTTGTATACTCTTCAACCGATTGTGGAACCAAATGTTTATAATAATGTACCGAGTTACAAACTGAAAAAGTCAATTCCTTGATTTAGTGTTTAGACGTTTCCTTTTAAAATCATGGTTGATGAACAGTTTCTTATATAATAACACCTTCATTTTGTACCAGTAAATCTTTAACCCTCAGCCCTTCTTTTCAATGTAATAAAATGTACGTTTCACAAACATAGCTACATATACTAATATTTTTGTGTGGTCACAATAAATAGTGAAGAATATACGGCCTGACTGAAATGGAATATTTTTTTAAAGGGAAAAATACTCTCCATTAAAAAATAGAAAATGTATAGAGTGGCTTATAGGATTCATTTTGATAAACAAAAAGATTGAATAAATATCATCTTATGGATTTTGAGAAGTACCTAAATGTAAATTCACAGGTCAATTTGAAATTTATCACAAACTGGTTCATTCTAGGTGAAGTTGGTTTCCCTACTGTCAATAAAACAGTGCTGAACCAAGTCTGAAGGAGGTAGACTAACCATCCACTATTCATGTCTTTCTACAGGACCAGTCTACTTATTCCAGACCTAGTACTGGTGGCATTAAATTACACAATAACATTGCTGACTGAACAACAACAAAGATGGACAGATGCTATTTTATAGAAGAAATCAAAATATGGACTTTTTATTTACACAAATCATGTGCAAAACATGTACCATACACATAGGTCGCAATTAGAATTGTTCACATTACTAATTAAATAATTCACTATAAGTAAAGAAAGATGGTATGTCACAAAATAAAGGCAAGTTTACATCAGTTTTGAAATGCAATTAATGACCACATACATTTTAAATAAAAGAAGTATAAATATACTATACAGTAATTTGAAAGTAAATAAAGACATTGTAACAAAATTGGAAGAGAAAATTCTAATTTGAATTTTTTTACAACTGGTCATAAACCGTTGATGCACTACCCAGTACCCACAGTTCATGTTAAAGATACTATGTCCCTTTTGCAGCCAACTTCAAATTCTGTAGAACTTTGCACGAATTATGAATATGTCATGTATGTCCTATCTGTGAAATTTAAACGTTAGCAGTGTCCTAATATTCAAATTATGCAAGGAAACCCGTTTACTTGCTAGACTTCACTGTCAGACACTATTGAGTGACTGACTGGCCTTTTTCATCTTTGGTAATAACATACATAAAATGAGCTGTAAAGGGTACATGAGCATTTGTCTACATCAATAACCCACTTCTTGTAATGGCCAAATTAAACTGATTGAATCTTTGCGCAGCATAAAACGTACGACCATTCGGTACAATGGTCTGAAAAATCAGACTATTACTTACTGGTTCTATAGCTCCTAAGTCGATTCCACAACTAATAGTCGTTATTTCCCAGTTAAAGACATTTTCAAGCCCCCTTTTTTTTAGGGAAGTTCTAAATTAGTATTGTCTTTCAAATGCCATTGGAATTTAACCTTTTCATTTTTTGGCCTGCAAATGGGACAGAGTACCTTTAAAGGGTTTACAATAGAATACTAATTAGTCTTCTTTGTCCTAGTTGGTCACATCAGTAGCAATACTGCTCTTTCTCCAGGCCTTGCAATTACTACAACCCCAGCACTGCTACGTACCCATTTGATACACCTGGGTTGATAGGGACAAATACATGCAGACCCCCCATCCAAAAATGTAAGCACCGAGTAAGAACTGAATCCAGGACCTCGCGTATAAGAGTCTAGAGCCTTCACCAATAAACCATGTTGGGATACTATAACATTAAACAACCTCTCATTGTAATATTCCACTTTAATAAGTCTCATTGTTTTGTTTTCTGTTGTTTCTGAGCCCTGTCTTATAAAACGTTGCCACTGATCACAAACTTACAAACTCCTTTCTCTTAAATTCAGAGTTGCAATTGACATTGGGCGCAATCTATTTGAATACATCACAACTGTTTATAAGACAGGGCTTGATCTAACAACTTCCTTGATCCCAAGACCCACGGAGGATGTTGTTGATTGCTGTTGTTGTGGTGGTTGTTTTGATTGTAGTTGTTGTTGTTGTTGTTGTTGTATGGGTGTTGGGGTTGGTAATCTAAAGTACAACAAGTTACTTTGATTTCTGGACTCTGAAATTCCAATGCCCTACTTCATATACACTATTTATAATAATAATACCACATTATTCTACATTGTTCAAAACAATCTCTGCCTTCATCTCTTTCATTTCTATATAATTGATATTTATCAAATTTTATTTCAAGCATATTATTTAATTTGAGCTATATTATATATCCTATTGGTACAACAGTATATTTAACTCTTACACCCTGCCTTGGCAAATTCAAAGTCCTGGGCCATGTCTGCTATTTTGTCATATATCTTTATATGTGATACTAACTTGTGAAGTGTGTGTGATGGTTATTTTTTACCTGACTGCTAAAAAAGCATAAATGCTTGTAAGTAAGCAACCAGACGGACGACGGCTTAAGGTCCTCTCCGAGGGACCTGGTAGTGAGGATTAATGCCTTACCAAAGGGCACTAGCGCATCGACTTGGTTTCGAACCCGGGTCACCGGATTACGAGACCTCTGCTCTACCAACTGAGCTTTCGCGCCTTGTTAATGTTGATTTCTGAAATAAATAGTTTTGATAATGTTATTTTTATGTAGCACATTATCTCATATGATGCCATCTTTGTACACTTACTGCATTTTACACAAATAAGCAAAACCACATACATGTATAGCATAGTCTTACAATTATGAAAACTAGAAATGTCAGTTTAAACATACATACATACATAGTGTTTTGTAAACATCAATTCTGGAACCCATCATGAACATCCAGGTAGAAGGGCCACTTTGAAACAGGAGGGAGTATCAATTGTAACAAAAAGAACCTAAAGCAGTTTAGGAAGTTGCTTTAGTTTGCTGATGTCAAGTATATTCCCCTTGGCACTGCTATCCTCTGCCATGATAACACCAGGGTCCTTGTCATACTTCTCAGCTTTCAAGTGCCCTAAAACATTTGGGGACTGAGGGTCTGAAGTCAGATTGGCCTCTTCAGTTCCAGGAGCATCAATACTTTCTGATTGATGAGAATTGATCTCTCTTGCAGGGCTGTAACATAGTCTAGTTGGTTTGGCTTTCAAACCAGGCTTGTCTTCAGTCGTTCCCTCTCTAGGTAAGTTAGTCCTAGCAATAGCAGGTGACTTCATGAAGCGTACTGGTGATGCTTTCAGTAGGTTTCCAACCCCCCTTGGGGATGCAGATTCAGCACATAACACCGCACCCTCATCTCCACTCATCAGCCCATATTTCTCCATGTATTTCCGACTCGCCAGTGACATGTTGACACCGATGCTGGAATCCACATCACCCCCTCTGCCACTAGCGCCACCCTCTTCCCTGATACCAGTCAGCACAGATCTCAGGAGAGGGTTTACTCCACCTCCTCCTCCTCGTCTTCCTGGTGTCTTGTCTCCTTGGAAACCAGCAGACAGCTTCGCAAGCTCGCCGTCGCTAAGATACTTCATGGCGATGGCGTTGGCTTCCATGCTGAGATCAGAGGGGTCAAAGGTGAAATCTGCCAAGGAGACGTAGTTGATGTGAGGATGAAGATCAGGACTCACGTTGTACAGTGATCTGAATAAACAAAGGATTCAAAATATTCAAAATACAGTTTGATAGTCATAATATGATTTTCAAAAGTTACATTAATCAGGAAACATAATATCACAATCTGATTATAATACAATATGTACCAGAACTTTTTTTTCTCTCTCATTTGTGAGAGTTAGACAGCCAAAGAGAACGTATAATGATAAGTAAGTATGGCCCAGGACGTTAAAATTACTCAGGCACGGCCTAACAAAAAACAAGTTATATATACTGAAATCATACCAAAGTATAAAGAAAATAATATCTTGAGATTTTAAAACATTTCAGAAATGTCAATTATACAAAAAGTACCGGTATACTTAATTTTGCTTAGGACACTTCAAATTATTGAACCATTATGGCAGGCTTCTAATCTAAATTTTGTTTAAATTACAGCAATTCTTAAGTATAAATACTATCAATTGAATTGCCTAAATCCTAAAAGAGCACTTTTCATCCAAACATTTAAACCTAGTGACAGATATGGAAAAGTCTTAAAGACATTTATATACATTTACCTGTAATTGGTCATCACCTAGCTTGTAGTTTAGAATTTGATTATTACTTGCCTTGAATACGAAAAACCAGAAACTTTCAAATGCATGAAATGTTCATAAACTTTGTAAAAGGTTAAGATACACAAAAGTTTTATGCCATGAAATAACTGAATCACAACTGATACAACACAGCATTGCAATTTGTGGAAGTTTAAGGCCATGACAACTGCTCTTGCTTACAAATGGTGAAAGTTTTGGGTTTTACAGTAGTACCTCCAAATACAAAATGTAATAATTTGTATTGCCAGTCCTACCTATAGAGCGACCTGTCAGTGAAAGTGATATCACTGCTATGTAGGTTGATACCAAGTTTCTCTAATTCCTCTAGGGTAGCCATTGAGATATCAGGTAAAGTACGAGGCAGGTCAGGTTCCTTACTACAGTCTGGAGGGACAGGATCTGATGTAGTAGGTCTTTCAGTACCATCGGTATGCAGCAACTGCTGGACTTGACCCTGATAAGATAGAAAGCATTCATCATCTAAAATGATTTGTAAGGTGCTAAATCGGCTTGAAATTAAATGCTCAAGGTGCACTAGTACAAATGATGAGATTATATTAAAGGTACTATGTCCCAATTGCAGCCAACATCAAATTCTGTAGAACTTTGCAGGTATTATGAATATGTCACGTATGTCTGTGTCTGTGTCTGTGAAATGTAAACGTTACCAGTGTCCTAGTATTCAAATTATGCAAGGAAACCTGTTTACTTTCTAGACTTCACTGTCAGACACTATTGAGTGACTGACTGACTTCCTTTTTTTCTTTGGTAATAACACACACTGTAAAGGGTACATGAGCATTTGTCTCCATCAATAACCCACTTCTTGTAATGGCCAAAATTAAACTGATTGAATCTTTGCGGCTTTTTGCATCACCAAAGGTACGACCATTCGGTACAAGGGTCTGAAAATCAGACTATTTACTACAAAGATTGCAATCCCTAAAGTCGATTCGACAACTAACGGTCATTATTTTCCCACAAAAAGACATTTTCAAGCCCTTTTGTCTTGAGGGAAGTTCTAAACTAGCATTATCTTTCAAATGCCAGTGGAATTTAACCTTTTCATTTTTTTGGCCTGCAAATGGGACTTCGTACCTTTAAAATACTGCCACTTACACAAAATACAACGTTAAACCTACTACAAAGCAAATGTCTGTCTGAATGCAAGAAAATCATAGCATATAATGGGCATATAGTATATAAGGGCAAAAGTAAAGTGATGCTCATGGTATTATGGAGAACTTTTTTTTTATTATTATAAGGAAAAATTAGGAATTTTTAAAAAGCACCACATATCATCTGTTTGGAGTCATGAGGGCATGAACTAATATAATTTAACACAGAATTAACACCCTTTTGGCTTCACACAGACCATATATTACATCGTGTTGCAATGGGAAACAACTGTGGCACTTGATTGTTAAAGATATATTCTTATAGGCTATCTATTTTCAATCAAACCTGCTTGGGTATACTTGGTAAAATCTTTCACCTGAATCAACAGAGCTCAACATAAATAAGTGATCTGTCTCACTCACCAACAGGTTATCATAGAATTTCTTCTCATCACGATACAGTAAACTTGGACGAGCCATGTTGGCTCTCTTCTCTTCCTCTGCATCTCTTCTTTCATTCTCATCTTCCTCTCCTTCCTCATCAGAATCACTGCTCTCTACATCTGATGCTTGTGGGTGGGGTGGGGCATAGGTACTGGCACTCTCCCCTAGGGTGGGGCTACTAAGGTTCGCTCCAAAGGTATGGGTTGAATCATCTGGACTCCTCTCTGGGCTCTGGCTTGGAGTGTGTTGTTCACTGTAATTCAATAGAAGAAAATACATTAAGTTCAAATACAAAATCTAAACAGAAATCTTTAAACATATTCCCTAAAAGAACCAGGTGGTCTAAGTATTTAGCAGCAAGCCGATGGGAATGAGAAAACTTGGTAGTCAGTGGCTTAATCAACATGACGAAATCCTACAGGGTAGGAGGATCTTTAGTTGTACCACAGAATGCATAATATAGAATGCTACTATGTAAAAGAACCAACATGCTCATTCTTAACTAATAATTATAAAACAGTATATCAATAAGATATGAAATTGATGAGAGTACATAAATGTAATTATATATATTGTTCTCACACAGGAGTGAAGGCTGTTAAAGGTATTACAAAGTTTTGGTATGGGGTCATAAATTTGGTTCAAATGAACATATTGGAAGCATATGCCATTTTACAATATTCACGTTGTCGTGGTTGAAATCGAGTCTAAAGTGATGAAATTGTAAATAATAAACTCTTTATGTTGTATAGAGCCCTCTCAAGACTGATATTACTTTAGCTTTAAAACAATGTTTTCTTGACTACAATCGACCAATTTGCTATTCCCGTTTGGAAATTATATATCAGAACTGTATATTCTAAGATTTTCATGGTCGCAACTACCATGGAATGGCCTTAGGCGCATTTTGAAATATTTGAAATTTACCGGGAGCACCGGTAAATTTTGATTATTCAATTTGCTCGAAAGCAGAAGTGTTTTAGGTGCTAATTTTTTTAGTGCTTATAATACATCCAAAGGGGCATCCAAATATATCAAAATTTAAAGAATTACTATCCATCCAATTTCAAAATTTCCCAAAACTTTGCATTACCTTTAATAAATAATACAGCTATCATTAATTTGGGCATACAAATTGATTTTGAAATTTGTATTCCAATATCAATTTCTATGCACAAAACATTTTCCACTGCTTGCAATAAATGAGTTTGTCTCTGGTGATACTAACCTTGATTGAGAAGAATGTGATGACTTCCTTGAAGATTCTGGACAACTGCCGATGTTGACACTATCTAAAGTCTCCACCACTTTTCTTGTCTGGTGCAGGACATCAGAAGAATGTTGAGTTCCTACAGGAGTAGAGGAAGAGTCTGGAGCAAGCATGGCTGCAGGTCCAAGTGAAGTCGTGGATGTACGTCTGGCAATCTTGGGTTCAGATTGCATTGGAGGTGAACCAGGCACATCAGAGACCATGCCATTCAAAGGTGTGGACCAGAACAAGCTCTGACCAGTGTTTACAGCCATACTACACATCACAGGGCTTTGCAAGGATTGCCTGGTGGATGTTGCAATAGTTGCTTGCTGATGCACTCCCAAAGCAGCTACACCGGTAGATGCAGGCTTTGCATGATATTCTTTATATGAGGATACAACTGCAGGAGGAGACTGCATGGTGTCAGGATTAGAGTGGAATGAACCTGTGTCAGGTGAACGATGAACCTTGTGAATGTCAGGTGATTCCTTGGGTTCATTGATCAGGTTTTGAGCTCCTTGAGGAGTAGCAGGTGGTGTGATCAAACCTAGGGGTGTAGATGTAGGGGGCTGGGGTATGTGTGCTTGAAGTAGTAACTTGATCTGCAAGAAACAGATTCAAAAGAAAATAATTCCAATTTATACAATTTACAAGTCATTCTTGCAAGTGATTATCAGTAACTGAAAGCAACAGTGTGCCCTGGTATCCCATTAATGTCAATCCTAAAATCAATATCAGTAAAATGCATTTACCTGTTCCTGAAGCTGTTGAATCATCTCTTCTTGTCTTTGGAGTTGTTCCCGTGTCTTGGTGTCCACACCAGACAGTTCTTTTGACTGGTCTCCCGTTGTAGCAGCACCAAGTCTCCGACCACATTGTTCTGTGCATTTTGAACAGTCACACCTTCCGATGTCTGAGTCTGGTAATGCAATGGAGATCCTTCAGGCACTGTGGTCATATGGTTCGAGTGTCTATGGCTGGCAAAAGTCTTTGGGAAAGGATCAGAAGGACCACCAGTTGTTGCATCATCTTGATGATGATTAGAGGTGTCTGCATAGAATTGTCCTTCATGTGAGATGCTATGTTGTACAGTGCTAGAGCTATGGGAGGGTATGTTAGAATGGCCATGTACGTCTGTGTTTCCCAGATGGCTGTTGATGGGCGAGTGGTAGTGACCTGTAGGAGTGCCTGGCTGGTGGGGTGGAAGGACATTGTCAATACCCTCTGAGTGAACCTCACTTTGCTGTTGACGTGGCTGATTGTGAGATGGCTGAAAATCACTTTCAGCTTTCCGAGAGGAAGATTTTGCCTGCTGCATTGGCTGTGGCATTTGCTGCTGATGCAATCTACTGCCTGATCTGTTCCCGGTACTGCTTGCTGCTGATCTGTGTTGACTAATGTGAGGCGCAGAATGTCTCCCCTGGCCAGGTCTATTGGTATGTCTTTGATGAAGGCCATAGCCTGAAGACTGAGTAGTCATCATCTTACCAGCTTTATCCTTTGGCTGACTGGTTCTTTTAACTGTATCATGTGTTTCACCACTATGACTCCCTTTCTTCCTTGCAGTTTCCAATTCCTGGCCATTAAGAGTTCGGAGTGGACCAGGTCGATTCTGCCTACTGATCTGATCACTTCTTTTCATTTCTGTAGAGTGTTGATCTTGCGGTGGTGTCTTTGAAGTACCATGAAGTCTTCCACGATTCACAGACATCTTTTTGTTCATGCCTGTGACCTCACTCTGACTACTGAGACGCTGTCTATGGATGACATGGCCAGATTGGTGTTGAGGATGGATGTTAGCAGTGACTTGGTCAGTTCTTCTACAGTTCATTGGTTCACAGAAGCTGTCTGATATGAAAGATAGCTCAGGAACTGATGGCATCACTGAAGGGCTCTGGAAGTATAGAAAAGAAAATGTAACAAAAATAAGAAGAAAAATAAGTAAATCACAGCCAGTGCATAAAAGATAATGATAATAATAATATTCCGCTTTTATATAGCGCTTAATACATAATGTCTCTAAGCGCTTTATAGATATATCATTACCCCGGTCATCGGATTCAGGCTTGCCCGCACACAATGTATGCACATTCTCCACTCCCTGGGGAGCATTCCAGCCAGGCATCATTTTACAGATGCTCACAATGCTGAGCAAACTACATTAACTTTCACATCCTATCGGGTACCCATTTAACACATGGGTGGAGAGTGGAAAATGTAGATTAACATCTTGCCAAAGGACGTTAGTGCCGTGCTGGGATTTAAACACAGTACCTTGCGATCTGCAGTCTGGCGACTTATCCACTAGACCACAACACCTCTACCAAAAGATGTCATCAAGTTCCTTGTCTAATGAATTAACCAAACTTAATTAAGTTACAGGTGTCATGAGATTGTACTGCTTTCAAATGGTATAGGATCAAATGATAACATGAGAAGACATCAATCAAACTCACATCCCAATTATATAATTGTTAATGGTTGATAAAAATTTAAGCAGGGCAATTAGCTTCATATATTTTTAGTTTCAGCCACTTTCAGTCATGGTCATTCGTGTAATTATGGAGGGAGCAAAGGCTCCCCCCCCCCCAATCACAAGGCAAAAGAATAAAAGAATAGAAGAGGAGGAAAAGGAGTATGCTACCAAAGAGAAGGGACGAAAACAGATCACTGACTGTATACCTTATCCAACATAGGCTTAGGGCTTGGCCTGGGCACCAAATGAGACTCTTCGGTTGCCATGTTATCAGTAACACTACTCCTTCTCCTACTGCTTGACCTCTGGTGCTTCTGAGATGATGTTAGCTGAGCCAGACTCTGCATGAAGAGAGACTTGCTGGGTCCGCTACGAGCAGATGTAAGCTCCATCTCTACTGGGGGCTTTCCCTTGGCACTCACACGCTGTCAAGGGATTCATAGAAAATCAACATTACATGAGGTGACATTAGATGCAGATGACTATACTCTTTTAGAACAATAACATCTGTAGGACAACTACATAAAAAAAAAAAAAAAAAAAAAGGTCAAATACCCATTTACAACAATAATACAGACCAACTTCACACCATGGCAGCTACATACCCATGCCAAAATACTCCCTACATGATGACTAACCACCCATACCTTTTCAGTGTAGATTTTCAGATGTCAGGGTAATTATCAAAGGGGTAGATATCCTACATGTATACAAGAAGTGTACATGTAGGATGACTACCATGACATAAGTGTGCTAATATCCCTTTTCAAACTCAACAGTCCCTCTCAAGACTACCCTCATGGTGAAACCAAACTTATGAATTTTTGACAAAAAACATTGCACCATCATAAATTGGTGACCTTAATGACATCAGAGTCAGACAATTTGCATCCAGGAGGGAGGAACAGGGGCAGAATACAACCCCCCCCCCCTTTCCATCTTGAAAGATGGTGAAAGTCCTTACCTTGAATACATGGAGATTTTCCCGACAGCCAACCAGCATGAACCTGGGTTCCTGTTCAGACTCCACCATGCACTCATAGAAGAGAGGCTGACGAGATGTACGTAAACAATACAACAAGAAATCCACCATTTGGAGAACACACCCTGGCACCAAAAGAAAAATATCAAATCAATTAAAGATGTAGGGTCATTACAAAGTATGTTTGCAAGAAGTTTTCGATATAAGCAATTCTAAAATACTACCATTACAAGAAAAATATAGACTCATGTTTCCAACTTTATGGCCTGCACATTCATGATCTTGTAGCACAATACTTGTTAACTTTCTTTTTGTATTTTCAGTTGAACAATTTACTCTCATGTCTTCAAATTTGATACTGCTTATTTTACAAAAACAGCTGAACTAATAAATACAAATTTTCTTTCTAAACATGACAAAAAATTAAGCTTGACTTGGGAAATCTTTAGCTTATGCTCAATGGATTTTATGGGGAATCTCTTTAGAGACGTTGAAGATTTGTAAAGCACACATCATTCACAAGGGATGCTCAACTTTTCACAGATTCTGCAGCATTTGACTAGCTATTTAAAGCATTCTTATATCATGAACATTTCATAAAGCAATTTAATCTTTTAAACTTCAAGACTGGTTTCCTCATGTCAAAGGTTCCCCTTACCTCTCTTGTATGCCACTACTATGGAGAAAACGCAAACAAGCCGACCAGACAACTGGATTAGACATGTGAGTTATACCACTCATCCATCTGAAAGAGATCAAAATATTCTTAGAAACAACAACAATATAACGATATAACATCAAATGAGGCCCTATTTCAAGAAATAGATATTCAACAACAATTGACACCTTCCTATGATAAATCAACTTACAGCAGGGCTTAAATTAATCCAAGGCCACCAAGGCCATGGCCGTGGATGCCCTTTTGATTGGCCTCAATGCCCCTCTCATTGGCCTTGGAGATTTTTTGTGCCCTTTCCAATTCTTCCTATTTGTGCTGTAATATAGGAATGTGCCCTACAGAAAAGTGGCCTTGCCCTAAAAATATTGAAATTTAAGGCCTGTTACAGCATACCAAAAGACATGATTTCAGTAGCTTACATTATGTAATATGACTTGTTTGATCAAAAGTTATATAAAAAAGCCAAGATATTAACATGGTGAAATAAGGTCGGAGGATGAACGTCGCTAGAATATGCATAGGAAAGCTTAAACCTTTCTTTGCCTATAGTTTTACAACACATTTAGGTTTGTCTGATGTCTAAATTAATCACTGAATGTTTATAACATCTCTACATTATTTATTTCTCCATTGTTTAATTACAAATCTAAAGTTGGATAATATGACCATAAATAATTAGTGCACTTCTGTCAACACTGTCAACCACACACACATTCATGTAACAACTTTGACTCACATGCCAATAAGAGGTATTGTACTAGTCTTTGGATCACTTTCAAGAAGAAGCAGTAGTTTCCTCGTCTCATCCATGCTCAGGAATCTGACAGAGAAAAAGAAAGAAAAAATGTCACCTTTAAACACCTATTTTATCTTGGCGAACTGGGGCGGCATTCAGAAAGCTAATATTTTATTTCGTGAAAAGTACTGATCATTGGTGCTTGCACATTCATTTCTCTTCATTGTAAGCGTATTCAGCTAAATTTGCGTGGACATAGTTTTGATTTAGATATGTTATGACAATTAACATACTTTCCCTGGCAAAACAGATTCTCAGAATACTATCCCCAGGCCACTGATATAAACTACTTAGGTATATAATTTGTATTGGTTTCTCAATTCAACAGTTTGTATCACTTGACAAATTCTAAACCAAATAAAAATATAAAACTTATTTCACGACGTTGCTAAAAGATTAGAGGTATATAAAACTTGAGAACAGCTTGCTCTAGATTTTATTTGAGCAAACCGAATAATAAGAAAGTCATGAATATATTTAAATCTGAGATCACCATACATAAATGGAAATTTCAAACAGGTAGATTGGTTGTTTCATTGGCTCGGTAGGTACATGTAAAGCTTCTGCCTGTCGAACGAAAGATTGTGGGTTCGAATCCAATCCAGGCAGCTGGCTGAAAGCCTGCATCGTGTGTTAACGTGCCCCTACCCTGTTACATACAATGTAGCCGCAGTCTATGCTACAGTGGAAAACACTGGAGGCCCCGTGTAGAGGAGTCACCATCTTTGCACTGCACTATAATTTATTATTTGTATAAGAATAGGAGAAGACCCCAGTGTAGTGGTCCATCTGCACACCCCCATTTAATACAAGGAGGAGAGACCCGGCGGTTTCAGTGATTCAGTTGGCTTTTCACCTCCCAGGCACAGGTGACGCCTGCGCCAAATACTTAATAATAATCATAAAAGAATAAGAATGCTTTACCCTGTCTTATAGGAGCCTTGAATGTCACTCAAAGACAATGGACCCATCAAATTTCTGGCTAAAGCAGTTGGGATGATAGGAATGGGTTTCACATGAAATCCAGTGAAAACAGTTGCCACTGTCACAGCTCCAAAATGAAGACTCAGGGTGATGTCATCTGCATTGCTATGGCAGCGACACAGGACACGAAGGGTCAAACATCTGGCAGGGTCAACCGATCCATGTGTGCTGAGGCTGCTTTCAAGAATCTGTGGGGAAAAAGATGGATAGGCTCAGAAAAGGCTACATATTGCCCTATGTCCATGGAAAAATAAACGCATTTCTCAGAAATAGTAATTCCATAGACTTCTTCTCCCTCCCCCAAAAAAATAACTCTTTAAATATTTCTCACTTTGTTCAATGACTAAGTGACAACTGACAACACCTTGTGTCCTTTGGAAATGGCACTATATAAAGCCAATTATTCTCATTATTATTATGAATCAGTATGTTAATTTTGTTCACTGTATGAGCTTCAACCTTCATATATTCCAACAATACAAATAATGGAAGTTTGATCTCTTGAATATTCATTTGAAGGGCCTGGAGTTTCAATATTTACATGTAGTCCCATTGGAGTGTTTGTCATGTCTGTATACTAGGAAGTAGTCCTGTTTGGATTAACTCCAGGGTACATTAACCAATTGACTACAAGAACAGGATAGTCCCTGTATCAAGCCCATGAGAAGTAAAGAATTCAGTAGCCGGGGTGGGTTAAAGAATTCAGTAGCCGGTGGGATCAAGAATTCAGTAGCCGGTGGGTTAAAGAATTCAGTAGCCGATGGGTTAAAGAATTCAGTAGCCAGGGGGTTAAAGAATTCAGTAGCCAGGGGGTTAAAGAATTCAGTAGCCAGGGGGTTAAAGAATTCAGTAGCCAGGGGGTTAAAGAATTCAGTAGCTGGTGGGTTAAAGAATTCAGTAGCCCATGGGTTAAAGAATTCAGTAGCCCATGGGTTAAAGTAGCCTGTACATGGCCAGCATGACCCCATACCTTGAATGCAGCGATGAAATCATCTGAGGTGTGTGTTGCTGAGATGTCTGCATCTCCTAGGAAGGTTGTAAGAGGAACAATGAAATCTGCTGGTAACCTGGCAGTAGGGAGACGAGTCTTACGACCAGGAACATCACGACCAGGATCAAAACGATCTAAAGACACAGTCAAGCCTTCCTCATCTATAAAACAAGGAGAAAGGAGACATGTTACAGAGGGAGAGCTGAATCTATCCTGAAAGGTAAATTCAACATCATCATCATCAAAACCATTATTATCATTGAAAATCAGCATCCATCAGCATCACAATCATCATCATCATCATCATCATCATCATCATCATCATGTCATCATCAACAAGTGCATTCAGTTAGGTGGATAACGGTGTTTGCATTCATGTAGAAAGCACTCTTTGACTTGTCTTAATTCACTGTTGAATTCCTTGTCTTCTCCATCACGCAGATGATAACAAATTCGCTTTCCTCCTATTCAGTTCATTATCATCATGATTGTATTTATTTTATTAAATACCATCTCAGTTGTTATTACCTGGATCCACCATCACTGCTCCGATCAGGAATCCATGGTATGGATGTACATCTGCTTGAAGGGCATGTCTGTGAGCTAGTCTTACAGCTGCTTCAGATACACGCATAGATATATTCCTACAATAATGATAAATACAATGAAAATGTATGCATATCCAGCCAAAGGGATGCTCGAGGTGCATACAACATACCACTAACCCTGGCATTAGCCCAGCTGCTCCAAGGCACTGAACTCATTCAAAGATTTGTTTGTACCTGGTACCAATTTGTGTAGTAAATGGTTACCTGATCAGAAAAAAATCTCTGAATGCTTTAATCCACATCTTGATTAGAAATAAAGGACATCAAAGCTGCAAATGGGACTTGAACCACAAATCAATTTGACAACACTCTGGTGACTTATCCACTAAACCACACCATGACACCTCTACAAAATGTACTATGAATGATTATCACTACGTTAACAAAACTTTAGACGTCTATCAATTTACAGCAGGAAATCATGACTAATCATGAACGTAAGTTTCACTTCATTATTTGAAGAAATCAAAGTTCTTTCTTAACCCATTACCTACTGAAACAGGATGGTTCACATATAATCCAACAGAAAGTAGGACAATTCAGTAGTAGACAGATTAAATAATTGGTTGATCATGTTATCCATAAGCAGCATACATTTTGTGGAAGTCAATCAACTTTAGTAAATGGTATGATGACAAGGTTTATTTCTAGCCACTTTATAGAGATTACAACCAGTGACATCCTGGATAATGTATAATTTGTTGTTCATGATTAGTAATTCTGTTTTCAATGCAGCAGAATACAACAGAACTGAGATGCAAAACAGTGCATTGCAAGTGATCTTGTTATCCTGAATATATATGTTAGAGACATTTGAGTAAATAAATAATTACAAAGATTGCGTGCAAACTTGCAGAGTCAAATGTAAGAGAGAGAGACAGTAGATAAAGAAACAGATAAAGAGAGAGATAGACACCAACAGAGAGAGAGAGAGAGAGAGAGAGAGAGAGAAAGAGAGAAAGAATGGGGGAATGAAAACAAATTACAGAGATGATAAAGAAGAATTCTAAGTAACATCACCTTGTATGCATTGGATGAAGATGAATTGAGGGTCCTATTCGGGTTTGGTCCCTGTGTGGGGAAAAGGCACATCACTATAGTATAAATGTTTACATTTGATTCAATACATATACATACAACACAACTGACTACATACAAGCTACATAGAATTCAATATCTTTGCATGGTACTATTCTGAAAATCGACAAGGAGTCAATGACCTTTAATACAAAATAGAATGAAATATACAAAATGTACAATATAATATTGATCTCCTACAAACATTAGCACTCATATTCACTGTACAGAAGAAGTAACTCACCAGAGAATATTTTTGGTCAAAGGGAATTTGAACACATTGTGTTTGATTGAAGTTTTCTGCATGTCACTGGTTGGTTGGTGTTTAGATGGAGCAGGTGGAAAATATGAAGAATATTGACTTTGAAGAGGATGTGAACCCTGGAGTCTAGCCATGATTCAATTAATCCTGTATGTAACAAAGAACAAGTTTGTAATAACAATGATGAATACAAAAATTAAAATTAAAACAAATAGAATATCACTCATAGGACCAGACACAGATATAGACGCTACGTCGAACTATGTCACAAACTCACTGCTGAACACTATTAAACATCAATGACAATGGAAGTAGGTTCCATCCAATTCTGTGCAGTACCTTCATGAAATCGGATACGACAGATAGATTAGCAAAAAGCAAGACTGCAAGTTCCTATTTTTTTATGTTCTGCATTGATTTTCAATGTTATTTTATAATATAGATCTAGTCTATAACAATTAGACTAGATCTATACATGTGTAATTCATAAATCAAACTGTTAGGTCTAGAGTCTTGTACGTCTAGACGACTAGAGTCTAGACTTTTTTTTAGATGCAGTCTGCAGATACTGGCAAAATTGCGAGTTATTTACCGTTTTGTGCAACAGGGCCTTGCAGGGTTACCGTCTCGATATGGGGAAGGTTGACAAATGTCAGTTTTATTAAAGAAGTACCCGCACGCACCAGACAGTAATTTCTGTCTATCGATCACCATGTCCATGACCATGATCACTGGAGGCTGGACACTGTCAGTGTGACCGACAATAATATCATAAATCATTTAAAAAATGATATTATCATCATGACTCATGAGACATGACACAGGCCTTAAATTTCAATATTTTTAGGGCAAGGCCACTTTTCTGTAGGGCACATTCCTATATTACAGCACAAATAGGAAGAATTGGAAAGGGCACAAAAATCTCCAAGGGCAAGGCCAATGAGAGGGGCATTGAGGCCAATCAAAAGGGCATCCAAGGCCATGGCCTTGGTGGCCTTGGATTAATTTAAGCCCTGATGACATCATGCATTATCAAGTCATAATGAATCCATTCCATGATCAAGCATCATCATCATCATATTCATAGTTCATACTCATATAGACTCTAGTCATACTTGATACTACTTCTAGTCATAGTCATACTCATACTCATAGACATCAAGTTATCATTTATCAACATCGTCATCAATCATCACCATCATCGACACCAACCTCAGACTCAGAACAATCATCATTTGGTCAATTGGTCATTATCATAATTATAATTCTGAATTAGCGCTTTAACGTTAGACCCCTTGTTCTTGACTTGTGAGTTGTGTCACTTTTGCTATTTGGGCGCCGGAGGTAGCACCAGAGCGAGGGCTGGGCCAAGGCTGCCGGCTGGGCCGGGCTAACCGGCTAATCCTGGCGGCCAACTGCGAATGCCGGGCCGGGTCTGCCACTGGCACTGCACTGGCTACGGCCTTGGCTTACGGAAAACTTCTATTTTGTAATGCCAAATAATAACATGGGAAAGAAAGCTGTCTTCATCTTGTCTTCACAACGCTAACAAACTTACCCTATACAAAACGATCGACTGAAGTCACATCAAAGCGGGGACAAGGGAAGACAGACTGTAAACCAGAAATAATTCTAACCCAGGGATACGGGAACCAAACTGGAAAATTCCAAAATATTGATACGGTTAAATTTCGCGGGTGCTGATGACGCGACGTACCGTACCTATACCGTACGTATAGTGCAGTGTCGACCTCCGCTAGCTAATTCGGCCAGGTAAAATTCGGCCAAGCTATCGCTTATTTGAAGAGAGATTTACTAGTACATTAGTCCTTTTTTTTAAACAATAATTAAAGGATTGTTTTATTGATGTTTTTTCAATTTAGAGAGTTAAGTGGTATATTGGTGATAGTCAGGTTGAAAATAGATCGAGAAGAGGTATGATAATACAGTATTATACTTCAATAATTTAATTTTTTTTAAATGAAAGAAAAAATTGAGAGGATCCGGCGAAGCTAAGACTTGTAAGAGAATGGGGAAAAGAAAACTTGGAAATTAATAAAATGGGCTCGAAAAATTACGTTAACCATCGGTTTTCTAGCCTATCTTACCTTATTCCATTTCTTCAAAGCCTCAGTTTTGCTCGAAAGCAAGAATGAAGAGTTCTGAAAAAAATTGTTAAATGCCACCATAAATCCCCACATAAATCCCAGGAAATATGCATGCTTTTGACGATCGAAGTCATTTATCATAGGTTAACACGTGGAAAAAAAACTATTCTAATAGACTGATTAAGTCCCCCCCTAACATTTCTTTGAAATTATGTAAAATGTTACTTACATAAAATTTGAGGATGCGCTATGTGGAAAAGAGTAATGAATGCTCCAAAAGTCAAAGAGACCCGGCCGCATATACATCCCAAGGAATATAATGCCTCTTTTGGCCTTCAAAATTCAACTGCCATAATTATATAGCTTAATTATCATGTGAAAACAAGGATTTCAAAAGAAGAAGAAAAGAAGAGAATAATAACGATGATGATGATGATAATGATAATAGTATACACACACACACATACATACATGTTTATGTATATATATATATATATATATATATATATATATATATATATATATATATATATTATAAGAAGAAGAAGAAGAAGAAAAAGAAAGAAAAAGGAGAAAGATTTCTTTTGAAATTGTGCCCCCTACAGGATCCTGGATCTGCCCCAACTCTATATTACCCATCGACTGCCAGAATTGTTTGACATGGGTTTAGCATATTTTGTCGAATCTGCCGTTCTGTATAAGCCTACTGGTACCCACTTTTATTGTTTTATTCATTTAACTGTATTTTCTTATTTTTGCACTCCATACTGAAACAACAGCCTCTCTGCTCTCCCCATATTGGCAGATTGGGGGGTAGGGTGGTAAAATTGCTGGCACTTCTATTATTAAAAATAATAATTATTAAGAGTTTATATCAATAGGCCAGCAACCCTCCCCTAGACAGCCGGAAGATGGCGAAGAGGATTCCTAAAATCATTCTGCTGGAAAATTCTAAATTAGCTCATGTCCTGTCTTCTCTCTCACCCCCTCTTCCCTTCTCTCTCTCTCTCCACCTCTCTCTCTTCTCTCTCCTCTCTCATCCCCCTCTCTCTCTCTCTCTCTCCCTCTTTCTCTCTCTCCCTCTCTCTCTCTCCTCTCTTCTCTCTCCCATACTCTCTCTCTCTCACTTCTCTCGTTCACCCTCTCTCTCTCTCTCTCTCTCTCAAACTGGTAGTACATGTACAATAATGTAAATAACACCCATGTATTGAAAGTCACTTACATGCACTCATGTTGAGCATATTATTTCATATTATGTCTCTTATGCAATAATGCAGGCCAAAATAAAAAAATTGTTAATGATGTTATCATTCAATCTTATGTGATTGATTTTGTCCACAAAAAGCAATTGGTCAGATTGATTTTTAGCGGGAGATGATCAATAGATCACATATGCTTGTATATTGTGAATTGTCTTCACCACAGCAACTAATCAACGTTATCATGCCTTTCATATAGGGATGAAGATGACATACAATAAACAGTACAGACAAGTGTCTCAAAACTTTGTCAGAAACAATTATATTTTTTAATTTAGCATAATTTTCTAATGGTATAATAGAATAGAAATTTTGTAAATATAAATCTAAATGTACATACAAATCAGAGATGATATTCTAATAATCATTTTATCTATGGTACTACTATTTGTGTGAATGGATTGTATTTGTCACAAGTTAACAAATAACCTGTTCATACTAAAACTTCAAAGATAACACTGTTTACAGAATACCATCCCAGGGAAAATCATATCTATTGCATGAAATTTGAGTTCAAGTTCATATTTCAGACAAGCAAGACAATTCAGTATATTTCAATGTGTACAAATATTTAACAATTTCATTATAACCATAACTCAGCCTCATCAATGATCGATTATCAATATAGATAAACAGAGTAGTCTTCTATATATTTTCTTCTTCACATAGTCAGTTACAATAAAAGAGAAAGTTATTGGATCATGCATAAATCTACACTGCTTGAAAAGGCAAGACTAAGCACTTAAATTTGCACTAATGCTTCAGACTTTATTATATGTTCCCAAAATTCAAGTCTGTTTTTCTCCTTAATAGCTATTCTTACTACATCACATTAACTTTACATCTTTAAAGGCACCATGTCCCATTTGCAGGCCCCCAAAAATGACAAGTTTAGATTCCAACGGCATTTGAAAGACAATAATAATTTAGAACTTCCCTCAAAACAAAAGGGCTTGAAAACGTCTTTTTGTGGGAAAATAACGACCGTTAGTTGTCGAATCGAATTAAGCGAGCACGCTCGTTTAATGAAATAGTCTGATTTTCAGACTCTTGTACCGAAGGGTCATACGTTTTGTGCTGCGCAAAGATTCAATCACTTTAATTTTGGCCATTACAAGAAGTGTGTTATTGATTTAGATAAATGCTCATGTACCCTTTACAGCTAATTTTATATAGGCTATGCTATTACCAAAGAAAAAAATAAATCAGTCAGTCACTCAATAGTGTCTGACAGTGAAGTCTAGAAAGTACACGTTTTCCTTGCATAATTTGAATAATAGGACATGGCTAACGTTTAAATTTCACAGATAGGACATACGTGACATATTCATAATTCCTGCAAAGTTCTACAGCATTTGATGTTGGCTGCAAAGGGATACACTACCTTTGAGGTTGGATATATTCTGAAAATTGGCATATTATATATATATATTATATATATTTTATGCTAAAGGAAATGAAAGAATAATGCTTTCATATTGTCTTCATTTCCATGAGAGTTGCTACAGCTGTTATTACGTTATATCCTTATAATGTACACTTTTATCATATAATAAACCTCAACAAAAAACAAAGATATTACAGATTATGAACAAGGAAAAAAAATCTGGTTACCTTGTCCAGGTTTTGTGGTGAGGCTAGTGGTGACATTGACTCATCACATATGAAAATGATCACACTGCTAACTTATAAAGTAAAATTGAATAAACTTCATGATATCAGGACTATTTACTCACTTGTAAACACAAGAAGGGAAAGAGAAAGACAAATCTAGTCTTTCAAAATATTTGCCAGTAGCTACACATGACTGCTGAATAATTTTGATTGTTGCTTAAGTTTAATCCCTACTCATAACTTCATAAGGGTACTACATGTAAGTAACCAATGAAAAAACAGCCTCTGCTAGTCTGCTTGACGTTCATGGCACTTTCTCTAGAATCTCTCACAAATTCAACATTCTCGGTCAGTGTGTCAAATTGAGATCAAAATAGAACCTTTTAATAAAAATCATTGATGTGCATTATTCAAAAATAAATATTGGTCAGTTCAAATAGTACAACAGTGTAGCTGGATAATAAAAGTTCAATTTGATGTTTTTTCTCCTAAGTCCCTTTAAGACTATTCCAGTCTTCTAATATCCAAATGGTGATGCTACTAGGAACATAGACTTTTTTTTCATAACAACAAGGTGAAAACACCAACGATATATTACATAAATAATCATCTTTTATCCATAAACCTGATCAGTCCACTTGTGAACCAAGTGATATATATCAATTACTCACATTTGACAAAATATAGTTAGCAATTAGTCAAATTCATCTTTAGAAAGAGAAGGAATGTCAA